>WEIU01009297.1:50869-99516 GCA_013389925.1 Aegithalos caudatus | reverse complement strand
ACACAGTATGATTGATAGCAGATTAATGTCTCAGTGAAAGTTCGTGTGTGGATTTCAGATTTGTGGGTTTTTTTTTTCTCTTTTCTCCTTTTTCCACTCAGTGAGATACATTAGATTATGTATTTGCATGCACAGAGGAATATCCTTCATAAAGAGTAATTGTGGTAGCATGAACTTGTCACTGCATCATACATGCAGTCCAGTATTTGGGGATAGTTTTAATTGAATAGCTCCCTACTGTGTTTCTCATTGTAGCACCCAGATGTAATTTCTTTGGCATGCACAGGGGAAGTGTACACATTAAGAAGCTATCCCATACAAAGAAGCATGTCATACTCAAGAATGGGTAAAATTGAAGCAAAATGGCTTTGTTTTGTTGCTACCAAAACAGCTGTCCTTAGTCATGGTGTCACTTTGACAGGCCATGCTATGGTAATGTGGTAATGCTCCCATTTTGATTTCATTTTCTCTTCTTACTTTATTCTGTTTTTTATTCTTTGACTTTTCCTTTTTCCCTTCCCTTCAAAACTCTAATAATGCTCAGAAATTACTTCTAAGAGCATGCCATTGCAAAAAAAAAAATAGAGACAAAAGCAGATGCTGAGAACATGCTTCAGCTGATAAGCAGGCTAACTCCTGAGTTCTCTTAAAAAATCCAGTGTTGAAGATAAAAGTACTTTAGGTCTGAGGGGAAAAAAGCAGCTATAGATTCATCCAATTAGACACAAAGATATGAACATGCAAGTCAGCCTTATTTTAACTCTTGTTCAGTTTTGCCTATAAAAATAGCAAATCTAGGCTGGTATTTAATAGCTCTTGATTATCTTCACTTGGCAATGCTTCAAGTACTGTCAGGTTGACTGCACGAGCAGTGAAACTTCTCATTTGGTCTTTCCAGCTCCTGTTGNGGAGTGGCAGAACTCCACCTTGTTCTCCCTTTCAAGTAGCAACGTCAGTTTCAGTTTCTGCTCTCTATCCTAGAAAGAGGAACAAATTATGAACCAGTTTTCCTAAATAGCTGTAGAAGACAAATAAATGCTAAATTATTTATTTTTAATAGAATAGGATTGCTGGACCTGCTTACATATGAGAGCTCTGGAGTTATCTGTCCATCCGTTTCCTTTTCTTTGGATACAATACCCGAAAGTTCTGTTCTCACAATTACACGGAAAGCTTTATTTCAATGAAGAAAGAACTGTCTTCATAAAAGCTCTGTGTAAAATCCTGTAGATAGTAATTTCCAAAAGTTAGTTCCATTCAGGAACAGATCAGTTTAGGAAATGGAACAACCTTTCTTTGTAGGTGTAGCTCCTGCTGGTCTGCTCTGAAAGAGTAGTAGGCACCAGGATTTTTGTGCAGTGTACTGATAAATAATTGTAATACTTTTCCATTATATAAGTTGTGAATTAAAATAATATTCATTGATTTAAATCCTTAAGAAATCTCTAAAGATTTTTTTCATTTATATCAGGATTTTGTAGGTGAGAAAGTAAAAATCTTCAAATGGAAAATGATTAAAAATTGTTTCTTTCTTAAGGATCTTAACTGTTTGGGCATAAATCAGTAAAAAATGTTTGGAAAAAAGATTTTGAGTTTAAATCCTCTTAACTTATTTTTGCCAAGGTAATTAGAAGTAAATGGTCCTAAATATTACTGACTTTCTATTGGATCCTGAATGACATACCGTTGGTCTGTATGTGATTCAGGCACTTAAAGTTGGTATTTTGCAATCATCTGTTTTACGTGTCATAAATTCTATGAAGCAAAGCTGGTTCAGGAATTCAGTTTGTAAATTTACTTTTAAACTTTTTCAGATTTTGTATGTGCATTTTAATGGCTTTTTCTACTCTACTGCTTCATCAGTCTATCACTGGAACAGCTGATAATGTCTTAGAAGAAGTTGTAGAAGTTTGAGGGTTTTTTTGAGAAATGTGTCTTCTTATATCCTCTGTTCTTTGTTTCAGGGTTTTCTGGAGTGTTTTCTAACTCCTTCACTAAGGTTGTCTCCCAAGGCATATTTTAAAATGCCTTGAACAATCATCCTACAGTACAGAGGTCCTGTTGTAGTGAAGAGCAATGTATGATCCTTATCTTATGGAAGCTGTAGTTATTAAATGCTGATTAGTTTTTCTTTCTGTTGTGTAAATCAGATTTTGCTGTCATATCAGAGTCTCATCTGATTTGCCAGAGACACTTCTTATTCTCAGATTTGAAGAAAATTAGTTATAACTTGAATTCTTTGGCATTCTTTTGGAACCCATCAAACAAGCCATTCATTGAGCCACCAAACTGTATTTGTTCTCTGTCACCTAAACTTTTAAAGGGTAACATTTTCTGGTTACGATCTTGAAAGGTGCCACTGTTGAGTGTGTAGGTACCACATCATGGGCTCACGGAGCTGTCTCTGCTGTCTTTAGCGATGACCAGGTTTTAAGCAAATATTAAAAGCTTTATTTCTAAGGGGACTCTTCACACCAGGCTTTGTAGTCTGTGAGTAACTGGCTTCCATTTTTTCTGCATACTGGAGACTGTATTAAGCACTGGTAGCTTTGATGTACTCTGATATTCATCTGTGTATATTGAAAAGAATTGTGTTTAACACTCCTACTGCACTCTAGAATTTACTGTTTGAAGTGACATTTAAAAGGTTATTCTTAGGGTCTTTAGGCCCTTTTGGAAAAAAAAAACCAACTTAGTGGATGCCTTCTTGGTTGTGCAGTCTGCCCATTTACAAGGTTTGCATTTTTAAGAATACAGTAACTTTTGATGATTTACCTTCAAGTATTCCATTATCCTGTGTGCTTATCTGTATATATAAATCCCCCTAAATCAGTGACATCCCCCTTCTTACTCTTACTGGAGGTATTTTTAGATATATTTCTAAATTGTATTCTTGATGCACATCATGCACATGGAGGTTGAATTCTGTGTTTTCAATGACTTTCAGTATTTTCTTTTTCAAGAAAGAGGCCTGAACCAAAGTGAAACTTACTTAGATTGTCCCTTTATAAACCTTAGGTTTTAGTGATAGAATAAGTAGGACACTTTGTCATTCTGTCTCTGGACACTGCTATAAGGATGGCTT
The DNA here is from genome assembly GCA_013389925.1 of Aegithalos caudatus. Taxonomy (NCBI): domain Eukaryota; kingdom Metazoa; phylum Chordata; class Aves; order Passeriformes; family Aegithalidae; genus Aegithalos; species Aegithalos caudatus. The sequence continues at coordinate 96,431 of WEIU01009297.1, read as the reverse complement.
ATTTATTTGAAAGCTCTGTTTCCTTTTGGAGAGACTTAATGGCTTTTTCACTGTCTTCCAGGTTCTCATATTAACTAATATCATGCTGGGTATTTATCTCTTTGGATCCTAATTATTTTCTATTATCCTCAACATGGAATGGAATTCAATTAAATGATCATTTTGGAACGCAGAAAGACAATTACATTTGAAGTAATTAATTTGGATCATGTTGGAGACACCAGCCATCCTTAAAACAAAAAAACAAATAGAAATGAACACTCTTGGAGGAAGTCTTTGACATATATGAAACTATGCTCTTCATTCAATATATTGCCCCATTTCCGTAAGTTACAAAGTTGTACGTGTTGTAGTATATGTGACACAGATTGGTCGCAGAGTTTTACCAGTCCCAGCATTCTTATTCCCAGAACATGTTCTGTGAGAGCAGATTAGCTAAGAATGCTATATCTCCATCCTCTTCCCTTCCCCAGAACAAGCAGTCTCATCTTCCTTGGAGAACTGAAACCTACCAAGAAAAAAAAAGTTGGGTTTTTTTTTTTTGTTTTTTGGGTTTTTTTTACTAAAATACACATTTTCCTCTACTGTATACATATTTTAACGAGGAGTAATGTCACTGGTTCTGGGTAAGTGCACAAGTCACAGCTGAAAATGAGACTAAATAATATTACAGAAGTGCTGGTGGACTGTGTAAAGTAATTTTTAAATGCTCACAGTTTTTTTTAGTGGTTGAATCTCAGCCCTTCATATCTAGTTTTAGGAGAGCACTTCATCTTATATTTGAATGTACTTGGTTTTGTATCAAGTTACACATAGTACAGGTTTAATTGCTTTAGAATAATTTTGTACAAGTTCTGCTTCTTTGTTTTTGTTTCATCAGAACTGTAAGATATGAATACAGTCTGAAATGTACAGTTCTGTATTCTGGGCAGCATTTTATACATTCATGGACATGCTGTGCTGCTCTGTGGACTATACTGAGCTTTGTTCCTCTACCATGTTTTCCAAACTTTGCTCTCTTTTGGAAGTTACCTTTTCCTGCTTCCATTAATTTAGTGTGGGCAACGATTCTAACTTGCTTGGTGTAGGTAGTCAGTGAAACTTTTAATTGCAGCTTAAGAACAAACTGGCATTGTTGAGAAAAAGTTAAAACTTTGCCTGATAAATACAGTTTTTGGTGAAGTGAGACCTGTGGAAAAATATCAGGCTGATCGTCTTTGCCTTACTTTTTTTCTTCTTAGCATTTCTTTATTTTCAAAATGGTTGTGTTATGCTCTGGTTGGCAAGGCAGTAAATTTTCCATGTATATTGAAGTTGAGTTGAGGATGAGAAATATCAGTAACCCTGCATTTAAGATTGATAGCAGACTTCATTGTTTGAGAGCTCCCTTTTTAATTGAAAAATGTTAAGTTCTGCCTCTTGAGAGTGGACTGCTTTTTTGAATAAATTCAAGAACACAGGGGAAAAGTAAAGGAAATGAACCACTCATTAAAGGCTTTTAGTTTGATCTTAAGGACTTTTGGGGGGAAGAGGAGGGCTGTCATTTAATGGTGTTGGTGAGGCAATATGTGTAAGAAGTTTATTATCTGACGTAAAATTTCACTCCATGACTGTAGAGAAAGCTCATTTGATCTAACAAATCATGAGCTTTTGGAAAGTTGCAAGCAGGATGAGTTACGTCTCATGGATTTTCTTTATTTGGCCTTTGTAGTTATATCTACTGATTCAATAAAATACAAGTTCCTTAAAGCAAATGGAGATTTTTAATTTCCCTTACTCTGGCAGCTACAGGACATTGGGTGTTTCATGACTCATGGTAGAAAATAGTTTTATAATGATATTACAGAAACCAAATCGTGTAGTACATCTGATCTTTTTTTGCACATCAGTGCTACTACCATAAAGCACTTAGATTTTACTGCCTCTTTTCTGGCAAGTTAGAAGGTCACTTGTGAACTACTTCATCTATGACTAGATATGAGTGTGTTTTATTTAAAATAAGCCTTGAGGTTTTCTTTTCTTAAAATAATGCCTATTCCTTATAACTTCTGAAACGTGAACTGTATAAACTGGATTCTTATGGATTGTGTAAGCTCCTGTCATTTGGGGCTTGTTCCTCAGGAAAATTACTCCTGCTGATAGCTTCCATGTTCTTTGTTTTTCATACTTCCACAAGCAAGAGAGGAATATGTCTAGGAAGCTCAAAATTCTTTCACACTTTAGTATTTCTTTTTTGTCAAAAATGTTTTAGGTTTTTTTCCCCACTTACTGTAGTTTAACTCCAGATGACAACCAAGTACCACCAGCCACTGTCTCACTTCCCCACTCCTCCCCCCGCACAGTGGGATGAGGATGACAATCAGAAAAAGGTAAAACCACTGGGTTGAGATAGGAACAGTTTAATAATTGAAACAAATTAAAATATAATAGTAATAATAATAGGAAAAAGGAATAAAACCCAAGAGAAACAAGTGATCCACAATACTGTTGCATAGCACCCATTAACCAATGCCCAGCCCTGTCCCCCAGAAGTGATCAGCTGCTCCCAGCCAATTCCCATCAGTTTATCTATGGGGTATGGCACTTCATGGTATGGAATCCTTTTGGCCACTTTGGATCAGCTGTCCTGGCCATGCTCCCTCCCAGCTTCTTGTGCACCTGCTCACTGGCAGAGCATGAGACACTGAAAAGTCCTTGGCTTGCTGTCAGCACTACTTATCAATTCAAATATCAGTGTGTTATCAATGTTATTCTTATACTAAATCAAAATACATCACTGTACCAGCTACACAGGACAAAATTTGCTCTATCCCAGCAGAAACCAGGACACCACTGTTAGTAACCATTCTACAGATTGGTAAAACATTTGCACTGTAATCTGAAATTAATTAAATGAGTCATTAAACTCACTGCTTATAATTAAACTAGAATAAGGCTGGACTGCCACCTCAGAGAGCTGTCTCTGTTGCTATAGTTGCATGTTTTTGATGCATCCCTTGTTTCTTAACTTCAGCAATCAGACGACCACATGGTTGCTTTGCCCAGTGCATTGCTGAAAACTGGCTCCTTACCACGACTACATATTTCTTGGTACTGACTTGCTGACAATGAGCAGACACCATTGCCAGGGACTGAGTGCCAGAATGTCCATTTTGGTAACAGCACAGTCATAAACTGATTGAAACAATAAAAATATGAAGCCGTTTCGCTCTGGGTGTGCATGTACGTACAAAACCAGTGTATGCAGAGATAAGCATCCAAGTCACATTTGGCTTATATATGGTTAAATGTTTTGCACGTGCTCTTATAATACAGGTACTTCTTTCCACTTTCACAGTCCATTGGGAACCTGAACTGTGCCGTTGTTGTAGCAGCAATTGTTACTTGATCTATCTTCCTATCTAAAATTCAGTCTCTGATCTGACTTGTTTCTGCTGATAGGTGCTTTACTTTAGCTACATGCCTGAGCGATAACTTGAGTAATGTGCCTCCAGTAATGTGGCAGGATGAAAACAAAACACTTTATACGCCTCACTTGAAAGATAAGTCTGACAGGATATTGAAGAATAAAGAAGTAGTTTTTGCAGAGACATAAGAGATGTCCTTTGCAGAATGTGGTGGGTTTTTAGCGTTTCATTTCAAATGCCATGTGAAATGTACTGCGATAACTTAAATTCCCCTGTACGCTTTTTCATGAAGCATACTCCGTTTCAGCACAGTCTAGGACCCAACTCCTCCTTAATTTGCAGATATTTTTATCAACTTGCTGAGGTTGAGAACAAGATTAATCAATACCACTGATTAATAGTTTGGTGCTTGATACTCAGGACAGTGCTACCTTTATCATTTTTCTTCTATAAGAAATCAAAGGCAAATGTAGGACTTACAAAACAAACACTCTTGAATGAATATTTACAGTATAAAATAAATGACAATGAAAGAGAATGCTTATATGTAAATATTTCAGAACCTTGAGTAAATATACTCCTTTTTCTCTTAAAGATCTAAAATTGTGTTGATAATCCAAATGGAAGGTCTCTTGGGGTGGAGGGGAAAACCCCTTAAGTCATGATATGGAAATGCTTGAAAAATTGCTATACAAAGTACAGTACAAAAATTGTTGTACAAAGTAATTTGCTAAGCTCAAGTTCCTTAGTTATCAGCCTCCTTGGCAGAGGTCTTTGTAACAAACATACTGGAAGAATGAATAAAAGAAGTTCTGCCATAACTGTTTTAAAATGCAACGCCCTGTGGAGGGGCATGTGAAGTTACATAACCTAGTTTGACTGTGTCTGAATGCACAATGATCATGGTGGCCTTCAAGTCTCTGGTAGTGGAAAGGATGGCTGGGATGGGTAGCTCTTGTGCTGTGAGCAGCATGCTCAGACCTGAATTTGTTTTAAAAGTCTGTTCTCTTTGTAGCCCACAGTTTGCAGTAGCTGACTGCAGGCTGGTGCCATTGCCTTTAGTGAGTGCATTTCTGTTTGTATTCTAGCGTCTGTGTTGGATTCTGTCTTTGTTAGTCCTAATGGCCACACCTCCACCTACACTCCCACACAACTTGGAAAGCCTTCAGAATGCTATCTTTCAATTGCCTCTTTAATCAAGTATATAAATGGCTTAATAAGGACTGTACTGTTTGTATAGCAAACACCCAGAGTAGGATTGGCAACAGCCTATCAAATAAGTGTATTGTAATATAAAAGCCTTTTTAATGTTTTCTTTACAGCTATGGAATTAAAACGTAATATCCTTCAATGTATATAAACTTGTGTTAGGGGAAGGCTAATTAAAACCAGTACCATTTATATTATTGATTATTGGTGACAGAAAATAGTCATCATTTTGTCAGTCAGCCTGAATTTACTAAAATGGAAAGAAAACCAGGAAGAATGAGAGAATGTCATGAAGAAATCCTTACCAGTCTTTACTTCCAGTGTTTGAAAAGGATTTTAATGATTATAGCATTGCATTCAAATTAGCCTTTTGTTGACTTAGTAATCTGCCTGATTTGTAACATTTTATTTTCTTGGGTTTTTTTTCTACTTAGCATTTGCAGCATGATTGTTTTAATAGTTGGAAGCATTACTGCAAAGACTGATTTGATACTCCACTTAGTACTTCTCATATTACAATCACTGCTTGCTTTTTTTTGTACTTTACCTAAAGGTTCATCCTGTCTTTAAAATCTGGACAACAGGAACATCCTATTTATAATATTTTCTTGAAATCATATTTTGTTAATATTCACATTCCTTTTTATCACACCAAAATACTTGAAGAACAAAACGATAATGATACATTGTGTGAATACAAAAAGTTGTTAATGAAAATGGTGTAGCTTACAGTCTGATGCAGTTTATTTTTTGTGTTATGCTGCAGGTCTATCAAATGGTTTTGGAGATGAAAGTAAAGAGAGAGCATTAGATGATACTCCAGGAAGAAAAGTTGAACCTCGTCGCCGCTGTGCATCAGAGTCTAGTATTTCATCTAGTAACAGTCTCTTGTGTAACTCAAGGTAAAACTGTAAATATGAAATACAGATTTGAGACCTGGATATATCAGTTTTCTATAGCACTTGTGGCCAACATTGGAGGATTGCATCAATTTTGGAGAAGAGAGTGCATTTCAATTTTCTGTTTTGTCAGATCTGAGATACCCTTCAGGATTGCTAGGGATTCTTCTGTTGAATTCAGGTTATTGCATATCCAGGCAGTTACATTTTTAAACTGACTGTGCTTCTCTTGCTCTGTAAAGATACAGATATGTTTTTGCATGTAGTATCTTGGCTTAATTACCTTCCTAATCCAGAACACTAAAAATGTGTTTTGTTTTGTTTTGTTTTTTTGTGAAGTCAAGAGAGAAGCAACTTAAAAAGCAGAGTCTTGTACACAGAAAAGGTAGCTCAATAGGTTTGGAATTGTAGGTTGTCAATGTTTGGGTTGCTGGCTAGGTACTGCAGTGATGACAGTAACTCTGTACCAGCTTTCTGTACTTTCTTTCCATGGAGTCTGTTGTTAAAGGCAGGACTGTCAGAACAGATACCTCTGCTACCACTGATGTCTCCATCACCAGTGGAGTACACAGATGGTGTATCTTCTGAAAGAACACTAACCTCTGGTTGAAAGGCAGCTGTCTCCAGTCCTGGGCTAAGAGAATGGGACATACAGGAAAGTGTATATAGGGTAAATCTGTTAGACAGAAAAAGAGGACTTTATTCATATGTTCAAGTTAAGGGAATGGTGTTAATGCAGTCTTGTCAAACAGGCTTTCAGAAACAAAGAGAATTTAATATTGCATCTATTTTAAACTTGATATTCTAGTTAAAATTGTCAGTATAGTTGTTCAAATTCTATGATTTCTTGAAGAAAACTCAATGTATTCAAGAGAACAGAATTCCCATTTTAAGTGGAGACATTTCACAATTGAAAGACTGGAATTTATAGTGAAAAAATAAAGAGAGAATAGTTGTGTTTTCTATGTAACAGAACTGTTGGAGCAGTGGAACTGTCTTTTGCAGATAACCAAGTAATTCTGTCTGTTAAAATAATCAGGGCTTTGGCTTTTATGTTGTTTGTATTTTTTACTCAAAATGTTTCTAGAGATTGCTCCATGGATTTTACTCTGTACTGATGAAATTTAAATACTTGTTCAAAATTTTGATTTTGAACAATGTTAATTTTCAAGTAATGGTTTTAATATTAATACTTTTGTAGTTTCAGTCTACCGAAGTGTGGTAAAGGTAAACCTGCCCTGATACGGAGACACACACTGGAAGATCGAAGTGAACTGATATCATGCATTGAAAATGGAAACTATGCCAAAGCAGCAAGAATTGCAGCTGGTAACTATAAATAATTGAATTCTTAATAGTATTATATAATTTTGTCCATTTATTTGACAGATTCTAACATTCTTATTTTTACTGCTTAAATACATTAAGCCTTCTGAAAGTGTTACTGATACCTTTCCAAAGGGTACTGAATTCTGCTTTTGACTCTTTAAAACTTGTAAAAGAATAGTATCTGACTAATTTTGATTAATTTTCCTTCCTTTCTTGAGGAAAAAGAGAGAATGAGTTTTCTTTTACAAATCTTGTGAAAGAAAATTAGTATCACATGTGCTAGATTTGTAACCCTTTGTTACCATGTGAATGAATTCTGACTAGGAAGAATTCTGAGACTCTTACTTGTCTATACACCTGAGAAGTCTCTGGCTTCATGCATCCTGTCAGCTTGTGTATGATTTTCCATTCAGCATTAAAATACCATTTTCTTTGCAGCTGAGAATAATGTAGATTTCTCTCCTGTTATCTGTCCTGAAGAAGAGGACTTGTACTGTTTTTATATACCAGATACAGTTCTACCTACATATTTTTTGAAACAGTCTGAAAATGAAGGATGAATTAATTGAAATCCTCATGGCTCTTTCTAATTGACATGTGAATACTTTACAAACTGTTACTAACAGAGCAGAGAGATAGAACTTACACAGAATGATCAAACTTATTTTTTTAACGTGATCACTTTAAACACTTTTTTATTGCTATTTCAACTTCAAAAAAGCCTTATACCACTTTTTATCCCCCGGTATGTTTTTATAATGTTGAGATAGAACATCTGCATGCCACCTTTCATTATAAATAAGCAATGCCCATTTGAAATGCACTTTCTATCAACAGTAAGTAATTCCTGACTGCTGAGAGAAGGTGCCGCTGCAGCCCCTGAACTGTATCTTGGTGCCAAGTTTCCCCATACAAGAAGTGCTGCCTGACCTTTGCAGCATATGAACTTGGATAATTTCTCCCCTTTGATCACCATCCCCACCTCATCCTGAGGGTGTAACTGACCATCTTCTGATCAGTCTCTGGACTTTTTCTAGGGCACCAGTTATGGTTTTGGTTGACTGACAGGCTCAAACCTGTCTCAGGCTTCAATCCATTGCTGAGCAATGGAGAAGAAAATTGGGGATTCTGGTAGAAGTGTAGTGACATCAACTCAGTTGTTCGTTACCCTGCTTTTTGAGAAGAAATAAAACGTCAGTGCTGCCTGGAAACCTGTTGATGTTTTTGAACTTGACTGCAGAAAAGGGCAGGGCAGAGAGACCAAGAAAACTTGTTAATAATAAATAGAAATAAAAATGCAGGTTAGAATTTAGGCATAAGAATAGAAAGGTGTACCAAAGGAGTGTTGTTAAGTTACCAGGTGCTAATTTCTGTGGGTATCCAGGTATCCAATACTTGGAAACATATACCATGCAACTTGCATCTTGAAAATCATCACCTCTGTGACAGGATTGTCATCACAGTGGTGAAAGAAACTGTTATTTGAAGTACCATAATTTTATGTTTCCTTTGGAGTTTTTTCAAAAGGAAAGAATGATTGGAATTTGGAAAATGCTTTCTAAAAACTAAATTGTTTTAAGATACGCTATTTCTAGAAGTGTCTAAACCCTTGTTCTTTATCTTGAAAGGCTTGGAATAAAGTAGTAGTATTATGTAAAGAGCTCTTATGAATACTACCTTGTTTTTATTGGTATGTGTGTAAAAATTGGTATTAGTATTTGGATTCTAAGGATCATGAGCTATTGATTAGGAAACCAAGAACTGCAATTTGTCTGAGGTTTCATTCTGCAGCATTTTAATTTTATATTTCTTTGTTCTTAGAAGTTGGGCATAGTAGTATGTGGATTTCAACTGATGCTGCAACATCTGTTCTTGAGCCTCTAAAAGTAGTATGGGCCAAATGCAGTGGATATCCCTCTTACCCAGCTCTGGTAAGTGCCCAGCTTCCCAGAAGTTCAGTAGTGACTGTTTCTGGTGTAAGAACACCATGTGCAAACTTAAGGTAATTGGAAAATTACCATTCAGGTTGAATAAAGGTGGCTTACTGTGCCCTCTTTACCATGCACTGAGTTTGTAAAGTTACTGCAATATCAGATTTTAAGTCAACAATTTCTGCTGCCCTGCCCACCTGAGATGTGCAGTGCTCCTGTGTGGTGGTTTAATCCAGACAGCAGCTGAGCCTCTTGCAGCCACTCCCTTGATCCCTGTGGAAGAGTGCAGCTGAGAAAACTCAATGGCTTGAGATAAAGACAATTTAATAGGGAAAGCAAAGCTGTGCACACAAGCAAAGCAAATTCATTCTCCACTTCCCATGGGCTGCAGGTGTTCAGTCATCCCCAGGAACACAGGGCTCCATCACATGTGGATTGGAAAGACAAAAGCCATCACACTGAATGTCCCTACCTTCCTCCTCCTTCCCCCAGCTCTGTGTACTGAGCATGATGCCATATGGGATGGAATATCCCTAAGGTCAGCTGGGGCCAGCTGCCCCAGCTGTGTCCCCTCCCAACTCCTTGTGCACCCCCAGCCTCCTCAGAGGTGGGGCAGTGTGAGAAGGGAAAATGGCNCAGGTGTTCAGTCATCCCCAGGAACACAGGGCTCCATCACATGTGGATTGGAAAGACAAAAGCCATCACACTGAATGTCCCTANTGAGAATAATGTAGATTTCTCTCCTGTTATCTGTCCTGAAGAAGAGGACTTGTACTGTTTTTATATACCAGATACAGTTCTACCTACATATTTTTTGAAACAGTCTGAAAATGAAGGATGAATTAATTGAAATCCTCATGGCTCTTTCTAATTGACATGTGAATACTTTACAAACTGTTACTAACAGAGCAGAGAGATAGAACTTACACAGAATGATCAAACTTATTTTTTTAACGTGATCACTTTAAACACTTTTTTATTGCTATTTCAACTTCAAAAAAGCCTTATACCACTTTTTATCCCCCGGTATGTTTTTATAATGTTGAGATAGAACATCTGCATGCCACCTTTCATTATAAATAAGCAATGCCCATTTGAAATGCACTTTCTATCAACAGTAAGTAATTCCTGACTGCTGAGAGAAGGTGCCGCTGCAGCCCCTGAACTGTATCTTGGTGCCAAGTTTCCCCATACAAGAAGTGCTGCCTGACCTTTGCAGCATATGAACTTGGATAATTTCTCCCCTTTGATCACCATCCCCACCTCATCCTGAGGGTGTAACTGACCATCTTCTGATCAGTCTCTGGACTTTTTCTAGGGCACCAGTTATGGTTTTGGTTGACTGACAGGCTCAAACCTGTCTCAGGCTTCAATCCATTGCTGAGCAATGGAGAAGAAAATTGGGGATTCTGGTAGAAGTGTAGTGACATCAACTCAGTTGTTCGTTACCCTGCTTTTTGAGAAGAAATAAAACGTCAGTGCTGCCTGGAAACCTGTTGATGTTTTTGAACTTGACTGCAGAAAAGGGCAGGGCAGAGAGACCAAGAAAACTTGTTAATAATAAATAGAAATAAAAATGCAGGTTAGAATTTAGGCATAAGAATAGAAAGGTGTACCAAAGGAGTGTTGTTAAGTTACCAGGTGCTAATTTCTGTGGGTATCCAGGTATCCAATACTTGGAAACATATACCATGCAACTTGCATCTTGAAAATCATCACCTCTGTGACAGGATTGTCATCACAGTGGTGAAAGAAACTGTTATTTGAAGTACCATAATTTTATGTTTCCTTTGGAGTTTTTTCAAAAGGAAAGAATGATTGGAATTTGGAAAATGCTTTCTAAAAACTAAATTGTTTTAAGATACGCTATTTCTAGAAGTGTCTAAACCCTTGTTCTTTATCTTGAAAGGCTTGGAATAAAGTAGTAGTATTATGTAAAGAGCTCTTATGAATACTACCTTGTTTTTATTGGTATGTGTGTAAAAATTGGTATTAGTATTTGGATTCTAAGGATCATGAGCTATTGATTAGGAAACCAAGAACTGCAATTTGTCTGAGGTTTCATTCTGCAGCATTTTAATTTTATATTTCTTTGTTCTTAGAAGTTGGGCATAGTAGTATGTGGATTTCAACTGATGCTGCAACATCTGTTCTTGAGCCTCTAAAAGTAGTATGGGCCAAATGCAGTGGATATCCCTCTTACCCAGCTCTGGTAAGTGCCCAGCTTCCCAGAAGTTCAGTAGTGACTGTTTCTGGTGTAAGAACACCATGTGCAAACTTAAGGTAATTGGAAAATTACCATTCAGGTTGAATAAAGGTGGCTTACTGTGCCCTCTTTACCATGCACTGAGTTTGTAAAGTTACTGCAATATCAGATTTTAAGTCAACAATTTCTGCTGCCCTGCCCACCTGAGATGTGCAGTGCTCCTGTGTGGTGGTTTAATCCAGACAGCAGCTGAGCCTCTTGCAGCCACTCCCTTGATCCCTGTGGAAGAGTGCAGCTGAGAAAACTCAATGGCTTGAGATAAAGACAATTTAATAGGGAAAGCAAAGCTGTGCACACAAGCAAAGCAAATTCATTCTCCACTTCCCATGGGCTGCAGGTGTTCAGTCATCCCCAGGAACACAGGGCTCCATCACATGTGGATTGGAAAGACAAAAGCCATCACACTGAATGTCCCTACCTTCCTCCTCCTTCCCCCAGCTCTGTGTACTGAGCATGATGCCATATGGGATGGAATATCCCTAAGGTCAGCTGGGGCCAGCTGCCCCAGCTGTGTCCCCTCCCAACTCCTTGTGCACCCCCAGCCTCCTCAGAGGTGGGGCAGTGTGAGAAGGGAAAATGGCCTTGACTCTGTAAGCACTGCTCAGCATTAACAAATACATCTTTATATTGTCAATGCAGTTTTCAGCCCAAATCCAAAACATAGCCCCATACCACTTACTGTGAAGAAAATTGTCTCTATCCCAAGTATGCTAAAACCAGCATACTTGTCTCAGTAGTCTTTGTTTCTACATTATATATTATTTCTGCTGCAAAATGAATATAAAAATACTTGATTCTTCAGCTCATTAAAGAAACAAAAAAGTCAGTAGCTGCAATAAACTGACATTGCAGCCAATTGTGAATGTTGTACTGGAAACTTAAAGCTGCTGTTAATATAGGAGATATATATATGTGTATTAATAAAGGAGAAACAGACACAGTGCTGCTTACATGAAAGCTTACAGAGAAAACGTTGATGAGATGTTTGGCTTTGGGTCTTTGGGGTTATATGAAGATCATACACTGGCTTGCTTTATATATGAGTCTGAACAATCATGACTTAATATGTGTGTTCTAAGGACAACATGTAATCATAGAGAGTCAGGTTAAAACCTCTGGAGGTGGCATTCAGAGCACTTGAGTTTAAGTACCCTCAGTGGGTGACTCAAAGACACTTGGGTCAGATGCTGAGAATTTGATATTTGATGGTGGTCTCTTGAAAAGTGTGAGCACTAGATTTAAACTGATGAAGAACAAAAAGGTTCCTTTTCTGCCTTCTGCTTTATGTCAGCATTGGTGTTTCTGAGAGTGGGATTAGTTGATTGAGGAGTTAAACCTCTGTCAAGAGAAGAAAATTCTGATTTCTACAAGCTCTCCACAGTATTAGCTTTCTATTCATTTATTTCCCAAAGTCAATTTACTGTGGGCTAAGATTGGTGCCAGCGTGGATGGTAGAAAAACAACAGGAGTTTATTGAGTAGGAGAGGGGTGGAACAAGCATGGAGTAAAAACCTTTCTTTGGGTGGAAACTAAGCACGTCATAATGCTGTGAGCTGCCTGCAAAGGAGATTTTCCATCAGTTAGTTTAATGTTAGCAGCATGTTCCCTCTCTCCCTCAAGTTTTGTTTAGAAAGACTTTGTGACTGTAACTGCATGTTTTGCTGAAGACTGAGTCATTAAATGGGATACACAAGATATTTGAAAGTTACACCATTTTTTGGTTTTTTGTTTGGTTTTTTTTTTAAATTTTTGCTCTTCTGTTTGAGTATGTAGCATGTATTTTACAGAAATACTTCTACCTTAACATAGGTTTGTTCTTAAAGGTATATGAATTTCAAACCCCAAACTTTGAGGCCTGTTACAGCTTTTAGAAATCCTGGTTTGACTTCTTCATTCTAAAACCTGCTTGTCAGTCTCGAGGTTCTATTAAGTGGAATTCATATGGGATTTTTAAGAAGGACTGATGGAGATGAAAAATGCTTTTTTTTTGGTATTTTCAGTCAAATCTGCCACTAGGTCTCCACTGTGCCTATTCAGTTTATGTCAAAAAGTTGTGTATAACACAAAGTTGGTTTATATCCAGTGGCTGTTTAGTTTATTGTTTATTTCTTTTTAACTTAAATTGTAATACCTTCTTAAAATTAATGATGTCATTTTAAATATGAGGAACTTCTTCCTTGTCTCTTACAGATTATTGACCCTAAGATGCCTCGTGTTGCTGGCCATCACAACGGTGTTACTATACCAGTGCCACCTCTAGATGTACTGAAAATTGGAGAACAAATGCAGACCAAATCAGATGAGAAACTATTCTTAGTACTATTTTTTGACAATAAAAGAAGTTGGTATGTTATTGAAATGTATTATTTGATGCAGTGACTTAAAATTTTAAGAACTCATACCTTTGGTGTAGAAGAAAATTGAAACATTTTTCCATGGATATAATTCTTATGGAAGTATAAACTGTAAGGTTAAAATTTCATATTTGAGTCTATTTTTGGACCAAGGTATATATCATCACTGAAAGATACCTTTTTATTATCAGTGTGGAAAAAATATTATCAGTCATTAAATAGTCTTTCTTATTTACAAGCAACTTTCATTTATTGCCCTGATGAAATTGCTTCAGTGCTTCATAGGTTTTTTAAAAGTAGCAGGCTAACATTTGTCTCTGTCATCCTTCATCATTGATTTCTGAATTACAACACTTCGCCCCCAGTCTGCTCAAGTGCATTTTCTTTGAATTTTTAACCTCTCTTTATTTAAATGCATTATTAACACTTCCATTTTAAGTCCTTAACCTTTTCTAAATTTTTTTTTCATTAAACCTTCCTATTTCCATTTATTTTGGCATCGGCAGTATGCTGTGTAGAGCCTGAAGGGGGATAATTCACACAACATTCTCTTTCCCTCTTCTGTGGTCTTCGGTTTTAGGACTGGTGTGGTTTTTCTGGGGAGGTGCAGGGAGACACACTAGGTTTTTGGTTGTTAGGGTTGGTTTTGGGTTTTTTTTCCTAGATACAGAAGCTTCTCATCTACCTTTCATCAAGCTGTGTATTCCTTTTGTGTGTTCTCTGTAGCCCCTCTCCTCTCCTAGTTTCTGTGCAGGTTAAGCTAACTGTGTATCTGTCCGTGTCTCGTTTTTCTCTTTGCTTACTTTTAGCTATCAGTTTCCTCTTCAGGTTATTGGATGTGGCATCTAGTGATGCTGCCATTCTCTTGACTCCCTCTGTGTATGAGAGTATGCTATCACTTAAATTCCTGCCTAAAATTTATAACTGATGTTTGCTCTTCTGCCCCATAGATTTCTTGGCATAATTTCTCTGTTCAGGTTTTTTTTTTTTTTAATTAATTGGTACTCCTCTATAGTTATTTTTCTTCAGTTGCTCAGGATTCCATAAGATCCTGCATTCTTTTGCCTTTGTTTGCAGAGAACATCTGCATTTAAACATACTCAGCCTTCTGTTTCTCTTTTTTTTCCTCTTACTGGTGTCACCAGTATAATGTACATTTTCCCTGGTCACTTTCTTAGTAATTGTTTTGATTTCTCCTTGATCTGGGGAGTCCTCTGCAGCTTAAACTGTTCTGATTAGTCTCTATATGCAGGTGGTCCTAAATCATGTAAATATTGTGCAAAGTTGTCTTTAATGGGTATCTGCATAGATAGACAGAAAAAGACTCAATACTTCTTTTAGCCCCTTTCCTCCCCTCCACCCTGAGCCCACCAACTTGTTTTGGTAATGATTCTTTTATTATGATTATTTTGGCACTCATAATTCTATCTCTGTTGTGTCTCTTTTAGTCTTGAACCCCTGTTTGTGATTTTCATTCATTTGCAGGGTGTGTGTCACCTTCAGTCTGTGCCCTATGGATTTTTGTATTTGTTTCTTCTTCCCCACTTATATCTGGAGGAGTTGCAAAGCTTTCTTTTAAAAATACCTTCTTAAAACTTCCTCTGATCTGTATTAAAACTTATAATGGTTAGACTGGTGCTTTTCATGCTATTTTCCTACTGTCTTGTGTCCTTGTACTGACTCTTCACATTTTATTTCAGTGTGTGTGCTCAATACAATAGGGCTCTAGTTTAGAGTCCTTTAAGAGAATGAAAATATTTCAATAGCCAATTTTGCTTATTTAAAAGAAAATTTTTGCAGACTTGACTGTCTGATTTCCTGTTGGTTTAGCTTCAAATGGTCTCCCAAACTAATGTTTTTAAACAAAAGGGCTTCTGTCTTTTGCAGGATTGGGATTGCAGACTACAGTAACATATCTTAAAAATATTCATTAATTTACCTACTTTTTGTTTTCCCTAATGTTTGTAAATTCAGAATTACGAACAACATTTATGAAAATGACATAAATTTAATTTATACTTTTAAAGTAAATATTTAGAATTCTTTAACTAGAAGAACAGGATGTAGAGCTTTTTCCATTATCACTCTATCCATGCCCAAAGTTTGAAGATATTTATGGAGATTAAAACAGAAAAGTGCCCTGAATACAGAGCTAATGGGATTTCATACTGCAGGGTAAAAGCATGCTAAAGCAGAACTTCCATGCCAGTATAGCTCTCCCCCATAAAGAAAAAATCAAGGTGCCTGGAATGTAAGGCAAACAGTCATTATCTGAAAACTCCTTGTAATACTGGAAGGGAAAGAATGAAGAGAAACAACACTGTCAGGTCAATCTTGAGCCATGTCCATTGTTAGTTGCTGCTGCCTATTTTTTAACTGCATCAGTATTTCATGCTCGTTTTTTTCTGTTGATACTTAATCACTAAATACATATCACTGAATTGGAATGTATTCTCTGTGTTATGGAAGAGATTTTCTTAATGTGTCATGTTCTTTAAATATTTAAGGTAAGTATGCACTATCTTAAAAGGTGTTTTATTGTTTTGTTTAAGATGGTAAAGCTTATCTGCAATACGAGAAACATGGCGTAGTAGCCCTGACATTTCTGGACAGACTTCTTGATTTTATTCTATATTTAACAGATTTATTTTTTACCCTCTTCTTACAGGCAGTGGCTTCCCAAATCCAAAATGGTTCCCCTTGGGATAGATGAGACCATAGACAAGTTGAAAATGATGGAAGGACGTAACTCGAGCATACGAAAAGCAGTAAGAATTGCTTTTGATCGTGCTATGAATCACCTGAGCCGAGTCCATGGAGAACCAGTCAGTGACTTCAGTGATATTGACTAACAGAGATTCTCTAGCAAGGCATGAAAAATACCACAGAGACTTGAACTCTACTAATGAACCTCTTTGTCTAAAAGAATGTATTGAAGATACAACCCCTTAATTGTTGATTCAGTGGCTGAGTTCTGCAAACTTGAAATAGTTGAGCAATTCTTCTAAATCACCATTGCCATATTGATTAATTATTTTATTGTGTTGTAGATTGGAGGGTTTTCCACTAAACCTGTTAAAATGTCTTGTTCATAGTGTTCATAATTGTACATAAATGTATATTCAACACTTAACTTATTCTGATTTTAGAAGTAGCTCCTTAATTCCTTTTATAATTTTGCTGGGGAGGGAATTGGTTTTTGTTTTTTCCATGCTTTTTGTTTCTTTCTTTCTGAGGTTAAGTTACCTAAGCATCATCTTCCAGCTTAAGGTGTTTAGTGGATCTTAAAGCCTAATATCAAAATGGCATCAAATATATGTTTGCCTAAATCATATACAGTATGGTGCTGCTTGTATCATTTCTTCCTTGGTCTGTAGCTTCTGAAAAAGACTTCTGAATGTTTGTGTAAATTGTTGCTCTTTGCACAAAGTACCACATATTTAAGATTGATGTAAATTTACAATTACAAATATGTATTTTAAGAAAGGAAGTTGCGTTATTTTGGAGGGTACTTTGTGAGAAAGACATCAATAAAGATTATACTATGTACATCACTTGCAAATCACCAAAAACACTCCATTGTTGCCCAAAATTACTTAAGGTTGTTATTGTTTTAAACAAACCTGGCTTAAAGCCTGCAAGCACATTATTTCTTTCAAAACCATATCCCATTTATCTCCCATTGGTTTAATTTTGTTCATATGCGTGCCTCCCTGTGTTTTATTTATTGTAGAAAATGTATTAATTTGCTTTATAATGAAAAATAAAATTGACAAATATATTGATATGCATTTTTATACAGGCACATGAGAAGACAACTTGCTTTGGGAGAAAAATGTATTGGAAATTGTATAAAATAACTTGATGGTTTGTGTGTAATTTGGTTTTTTGGTAACTTGTAATCTTTTGTTTCCAATGAGGGGATTTATGTAACTTTTAATTTAGAACACTTTGGTAGCAATAGAAACTTTGGATACATTTTTGTATGGTACATGTGATGTATATAGAATTAGTACTTTATTTTTATTTTTAAGAAGTAAAGCATTATGTTTGGGCAGGGGGAAGAAGGAGGGTGGGTTTCCAGAACTGCATTTTTATATTAAAAAGAAAAAAAATAAAGTCAAGATATTGATTGTTGTAGCTACTTTATTCCTACCTTCACTGAGATACTGAATTTGTAACGATGAAAATGGCAAGGTATGTTTGCAATGTGATTTATAATGGCTCCATTATTTATAAATGCACTGTGTTTGAACTCTTTTGCAGTGATATCGTAAATACTGTACCAAGTTATATAATATGAAACACCAAATAATGCATATGAGTGCACGAAGTATTTATGCCCAGCTTTTTTATAAAGGATTAGCAAATACAGCAAAACCAATACTTTTTAAATCTTTTTTTTAAAACTCCATTGAATAGCATACTTCATTGTTAAACCTGCTTGAATCTTTATTTTAAAGGGACGATTACTTTTTAAATAGTTTTTAATGTTTTTATTCTCTATTGTTTGTAATACCCCCGTAGAAGCTTGAAATAAAATTTCTTTCTCAACTGTAAATTTTGTCCTGAATTTAGCCCCTGAGATTTTGCTGCCGTGCCCGTTTTCTTACTCCATGACTGAGCTGTCCCAGAGGCACTGGACCAAGAAGCTGAATGTTCTCCTGTGGCACCCAGCATTGTCTTTACTGAGCTCTTTGCATAGGAGGTATTCCAGTTAGCTGAGACCAGTTGCCTGTGATGGACCCTGGTATTTAGGGATGAGTTGGATAAATTTCACCAATGATCAAGTAAATAGTTTTCTCAGAGTTGACAGCAGACACAGCTTTAGGGAGAACAGTGATGACATGTAGCCTGGAAGGACCATCATTGAGGTGTGCTGCTCTGATGGCCCCAACAGCCACATCAGTTAGAAAGATTAAAACATCATTGTTTGCATTAAATGTAATGACTTCAGGGATCTGCCATTTAATTATGCTCTTCTTTAAAGGGAATGGAGCCTTATTTGGGCAATGTTGGGACAGTAGAACCACTTGTCATCATTTGGACTCTGTTAAAAATATTTTTAAAAAATACTGCATCAGATTTTATTTCAGGCTGGTTCCACAAGATGTACTCTGATTTTGTATGTGTAAAACTAATGATTCACAACCTCATTTTGGTGTGCAGAGAAAATGGGATTATTTTCTGTCTTGGACCTTGGAAAGCTGAAATGCAGTTACAGCAGAAGTTGGAGGATGACGGTACTTGCACGATAAGAATGTTGATACCTGTGAAATATGAAGTGCCAGTGAAGAAGAAAAGCATACAGTTGCAAAATGATTCTTCAGAAGGCTTTCTGCATTCTCAGTTGCTTCACACACTGGCAACACTGTGGGGGGAGAAAGAGCTCATCTTTTGTAAAAAAAAGAGCCTTAGTTTAATTATTTTGGAACTTTTTTAAAATCACATCTTCAGGGCAAGCTCTAGTTTGAATTTTGCTCAGACTTCCAAGTCTTATTTTATGACTTCTCTGTTCAGAGATGGTTTCATCAGTTCTTGGAGAGTGAAAATGTGCTGCCTTCATCTTAGAGGCAACTGTATGCACTTAGGAGAATAATCATCTGGAAAACTTCACTGATTAAAAGAAGCGTGTTAAGTATCCTGACAAAGCACACTGCATCTTCTGATGAAATTGGCATGAAAGGCTCATTTATTTTTGTTCTGAATATGTGATGGGAACTGTTCCAGGAATTCTTCCTAGACCTAAGAGGAAGTTGCAGAAGTGTCAATTGCTGTTCCCATACTCTTGTGATGAAGTCCAGTATCATCCAGTGGCTCTTGAGATTGGGTTAAAGTTAAAATAATTTCTCAGACTTGCCAGTCTTCAGTGTGACTTGGGTGTTTTTAATGGAATTTGTGCCTGCTTAGGAAAGGAAGTCTGAGCTCCAAAGCTGCTTTATTTCCAAATTCTAGAGCCCAACCAGATACAGCAGTCAGATGAACGCATGCATGTTGGAGTGTGCTTCACCATGTTTTAGACCAGATTCTTCCATGATGGTAATAATAACAACATAGAGTGAAAATTTGTATTCTAGTGGAGAGAAAAACTGGAACACCACATTCTGGCTTGCCAACTTATTGTGAGTGTTACAGTTGTAAGTACAGGGTGTAAGTTTGCACCTTCACTGCTCAGTTCTGATGTGATCATTTCCTGTTAATAGAAGCGTGAGACCTACGTCATGAGTTGAAATGAAAATGAAACATGAAAATGTCTTTTCTTGTGTCAAAATATGAGCAATTATGTTGTACATGTTTAGGGAGGAAATGTGACTGGAGAATAACGTTTTTTTAAAAAAAAGTTTGTTACCTCAGTGATTTTTTGGGGAACGTTTGTTGTGATTTTTTGTGTTTTACACTAGAGGGAGCAATGCACACAGACCATCAACAGCCACAAAATAAGTATTCAGTTTTTCCTTTTCAGAATGCTGCTACTATAACTTACTGCTTGTAAACAGTCTTTTTTGTTTCTATTATTTCTAGTCTATCAAAGTAGCTTTATCTGTTCTTGCTTATTGTGGGCAGAATTCAGCACGCTTAATTTTGACTAGAGCTAGTACAAAGGACAAATAGTTTTGAATTTTCTGGCTCTCATGTCTAATTGCAAGTGACAGATGAGTAACTTCTTGCACCTTTATGTGGTTGTTGATTTTATTTTCACAGTTGCATTCTGTAGTGTTAGCAAATGACTCGGAGGTGGTTGCTGCTGGTAGCACAGTGCAGATCAAACACATAAATTAACAGAAATAGTCAATTTTGGAGGTGAAGGTTTCAGATGAGACAGTTGCTCTGTCCTGCAGCCTGACAGTGGGAGGTTGTCTTAAGGATGTGTGCAATGGAATCAAATAAATTCATCTCAGTCTTGTGATCATACAGGTAAAGGTTATTGTCTTTGTGAGAAAAAAACTTTCTCAGCTCCAGTACATCTGTAACAAAAAATACAAAAGTGAAATCTAAATGGAGGAGACATTTACTGTCCACATCCAGCTTGGCACCCTTGGGTTACCTTGTTCAGATTTTTGTTTGACAACATTCAGTTGCTATGACTTACCTTTTTATCAGTTATTCCTTGAAAGATTTATTTCCTCTAAAACTTCTAATGTAGAAAAAGAGTAAATTCAAAGTAATGAAAGTTTGGAAAATAATATTTTGGAATAGTGTGAAGCTAAAAAACTTTTTTTAAAATTTTTGGAAGATGGTATTTGAAGGGAAATTTATGTAAAATTATTTTTACCTGCCTGCTTATTTAACTTTTATTGGCTGTGAACAGAAACTGCAATCAAATCTCTGATGGCCAGGAAGGAAAATACAAGATCTCAGCAGATGTACTTTAACACTATTCACGATCTTTTTCAATTGTTTCTGTGTGTTAAACTACTGGTGCAGTGATTGCAGGCACCTCATTCCATTTTCTGCTTATACTACATGGAGAGAGGTGACAGAATAAGAATTTTATTTTTCTTTTAATAATTCAAAATATTCTTTAAATTTTTCAAATTAATCCCTGTGATATCACATATTGCATATCTTCTCATCACGCTGCTGCTCTGCTGCCTTTATGCTCCTCTGCTGCCTTTTTATTTTCACAGTTCCTCCAAGCTCAGCTCATTTTTTGATCATTTTGATCTGTTTTCAAGTCTTCAAGCCAGCACTGTCAGCAAACCAGGGAGGGAGGTCTTCACTTTCTGGGTTAAAGTGGCTAAAGTCTGGCTATGCAAAGAGGTCTGGGGTAATGTGAATAGTTCCCATGTCCAGTCTTTGGATGCTCCTCAATATGAAATTTCATATATTGATACCTACTTTTCTCAGCTCTCCTATTAAACTGCATTTTTGGTTGTGTCTTGGCTGTCTGGAGCCATTCTCTACCATGAAGGGCTTCACATTGTGAATTCTAGGGAGATGTAACTGAATTCTCTGTTCAGCTTCCCTGGCAACAGTCACAAGTAGGTTTAGCCTAAGAAGATGGGTTAGGAATGCTCATGTCTCCCTCTCCTGTGGTCAGTTACTGGGTCCTTCACTCCTCCGTACTTGGCTCTGTGAGGAGACATTTACTGTCCACATCCAGCTCATGAAGGTAGCAGAAAAATCTTAATCCATGGAAAGTACAAGGAAGACAAAGGAGAATCTACACCTGTCATTTTAATGGGAAAACAGAGTAGCTAATAGATGGTGCAGAGATGATAAAGGATTGGAGCTGTTTTGATTAAGTTTTAGTGCTTTGTCACTCTTTTGGAGATTATGTCAGTTCATTTTTTTCAGACTCCTTATTAAAAAAAAAGTTGATAATACCCTCCTTTTGTGATTTTGCTTTAAGGCCATGGAGACTTGATGTACATGCTCAAGTAGATGGAGCACCACAGGAACACGAGTAATGTTTGTCAGTAATCAATAGGGAACTATTAAAAAACATCAGCAATTTTTTACCATGGAACTTGTAGGATTTTGGGGCTTTGAAGATTGTCTAATTTTTCAGTGTGCAGAGTTCACAAAAGTATTGTAACACTGTAAATTACTTTAGTTGTAAGAAAACCAATTTTCTTTTCTTAGGAGTTATTTTAAAAATAATTTACAGTTAAGGTGTGCATAAAGTGTTGCTGCTTAAGGTTTTCTGTTTAGCACTTCTGTAAGTAAAATTTTATAAGGAAACAGTTTGACAAGGAAAATAATAAAATTATCTTAATTAAAAATAACCATAAAACTTAATGTAATAGCTATAACATAGATACAATATTTAAAATAATGAAGATAATATCACTTTATGTTGTTGAACAAAGGGATCCGCTTTATTTACCACAAGGTTTTCTTCTCTAATAATTCTGCTAATAATTTCTGATTTTTAACGCTGCTTTAATAAAAGTGTGTTGTTCCTCAGCTGTTCCTCTTTGACTGAGAATGACTGACAGCAAACCAATACCTGTTAGGAAGCACAAAACAGAAAACACAAGATGTTACACAGATGGGAGCAGGTGTTTGGACAATCCCCATCCAGGTGCTCAGTGCATCAGTGCTTCCCTTCCATGAACCACACAGTGCAGGAACTCATGGGAAAAGCAAGCAAACAAGCTTCCTGCATGGATCTGACATGTGGCCATTGAGGCAGTAGGTTAGAGACAACTGGGCATTAAAAACAGAACAAAAGCTTCATAATTTTGTGACAGGAACCATGCAATAGCAGGCCTCGGGGGCCCAGAAGCTCTCTTCAATGCTCTGTTGTTAATTCTTAGTTGTTAAGCTGCCTCATTACAGGTAAATATGACTTTTTACCTAATTTTCTTAAGTCTAGTTTTAGTATGAATTATTTTCCTTTCTTTCTTCCAAATTCATATGTTAAAATAAAGTCAGAATAAGTAATCAGAATTAATGGTTGCCACGATGAGAGAAGAAAACATGCTGGTTTTTTGCTCTCCTTTTAGTTTCCTTACTCTCACATTCAGTTTATTATTTATGTCATGATATTTTACATTGTTATGGTGATGCTTATACAAACCATATCATTAAGAAATATAAAAGTTTTAGTTTATATAAAAGGTAGTGATATTTTGTGTAAATAAAATGTGTCATCCAATATTGTAATTTTTTTCTGTTTTTCAGAAGACCTTCTGGAATGGAGTGAAAATACTTCTCATCAAAATAAGGAGTAAGAGAGAATTGTTAGCAGTTAAGAGAAGTTACTGAATTACTTGATTTATCAGAGACTATGCCTGTCAGCCAGAAAATACAAGGAAAAGGTAAAGAAAACTGAAGAGGTAAAGAACTGATAACAGTGAAATAGTTTTTTATTTTTAAAAAGTCCTAATTTCTGGGCAAGGAAAAGGAGGCTGCACAGAAAATGAGAGCAGGATTCTCAGTTTAGAGTTAGAATAAAAAAAAAAATAAGGTCAAAGACAGTAACAGCAGCAGATAGTCACATGATACCTCCTCCAGAGCTTTGTATGCCAGAGACTGTTGATGCTGCTTATTACTGCAATTGTTCAAAGTGTCTGTCAAGTCTCCCATGCTTCATATAAGCTATTTGCATAAAAATAAACCATTAGCATTTTAACACTTCAGCAATAAAAAGTTTTAGTTTTGAAAACTCTGGTCTTATTTTATATTTAACATTCAGTAGTTTCATTAATCTTGGTTAGTGTGACACTGTCTTCTGTGTCCAAGGTTACTAGAGTTGACAGTGATGTATTCAGTCAGGTTAGGTGTAGCTAATGAACTACACAAGTCTGTTTTATTACTTGTCTCTCTAAAAATTACTTTTGGGGACAGCTTGAGGTTCGTATTAGCTTTTGTGTTCAAAAGTCTATTTAATGTCAGCTATATGTGTACAATTACCAATTAAAGAACAAACAGCCTTGAAAGTGAAAACAGTTGCAAAGCTGAAGCTGAGCCTGTTTAGCTGTTATATTTGCAGCAAGAGAACACAGGAAACCTTTGCAGTAGATATTGGTCCTCTCAAGCACACGTAATCAAATTACCACTTTTTTTTTCTGATATTCATGGGATCTGCTATAAAAGAAAACCACTGACTGTTTGGCTATAAGTTTAGACAGCCTCTTAATGATTAATTTGATTACAAACAAGAGGGAAAACAGTTCCAGAGCAAGACAAAAGCAATACATGGCTTAGTGCGGCTGCTGCTACCATTAAAATAGTTTTGGTAAAACTCCTGTTGGTGGAAATTGAGTTAATTGTCCAAGGACAGTAGAAATTCCGATTGTCCAGGGCCACAGAGAAAGCTTGAGAAAGCTAGGAATCAAACTGAACACATTTGTGCCTCAGTGACAAAATTATGTCTTCTTTTTTAATCAGATGATAGATTTGGAATTTAAGCTGCTTAGTGAATTTTGTTAGGAAAGAGTGTGTTGGGCTGGCTCCAGCTAGCAGCAAAGCACCCGCAGAGCTACTCCATCATTCCCTGTGGGATGTGGGAGTGCAGAGGAAGAGAAAAAGCATGCAAACTTGTGCGTCAAGATTAAGCAGCTTAACAAGTGAGCATGGAATATGCCTTTGCACAGTTCAGGTCAACAGTTGTGGCTCTGTTCCCTCCCAGTCTCCTTCCCCCTCCCAGCAGAGTGGCAGAGTGAAAACCAGAAGGACTTGGTGCTGTACAAACACTGCCCAGCAGTAGCCAAAACATTTGTATGTGATCAACAGAGTTCAGTCACAATTCCAGAACATGGCATAGTATCAGCTGCTGTGACATTCCAGCCAGACCCAGTATAAAAGTTTAAGATTTTTTTTTCAATTTGCTTTCATTTTGCATCAGCATCAACAGTCACTGTTGACTTTTCTGAAACTGTTAACTGGGAGTCAACAGTGCTGTAGGCAGAACAGCCCTATGGGATATGGGAGACTCAGATTGTCATTTCATCCTGTGGACACTGAACTTGGGCTGCTGTTACCCCAACCAGCAATCCATTCTGTAAATAGGAAACAAAAAAAAAAAAAAAAAAAAAAAAAAAAAAAAAAGCCTTTTTGAAATGAAGATGTTTCAATAAAAATTGTTACCAAAACCATCTTAATAATTATATCAAAAAGTTGTGCTTCAGTATATTTATCTTGGTCTCTTATCTACCCATAAATCTTGATTCTACCTAATTTCTACTCCTGTATTGCGGACGTAATACACAATATAAAAACTTTGTCTTATAAAACAAATACTAATTGATCTTAATCTATTTACTGCTATTTGACTGCTGGTACCAGTTGTTCCCAGTATCCAATCTATATGGGTATGCCATGACAGTACTGAAATAAACAGAAGTTCTGATGCACCTCCTGGGAATGCATTTGGGGACTACCAAATGTGTGTAGTTAAAGAGGGTAAATTAATCTGTAATGTGCTTAAAGTTATGGGGTTTTATCAGTCTCTGCTTCATTTAGAAACTCCATTTCTTTATGTGCTGATAAAAATATGGATGTTTTAACATTTTATGTAAGTTAATTTCATACTGCTAGATCTCTGGGCAAAAAAAAAAAAAAAAAGGATGACAGGTTGTGAAGTATTATTCCCTAAATGCATGTTAATGTAGTAAAAAGAGAAAAAATTCCTTATTTTGTAAAAGTGGAGGCACTGAGTTTTAATAAAATGATAGCACAAAATTAGCACAGTGGTCATTAAGGGATTTGAGTACTTCATTCTGATAGATGAGCTGCTCATTTAGTACAAATACACTACGAAGAGGAGAGCTGTTAGGCATAATTTTTCTTGTGAAGAACTTTTCTTATTAAGACCAGCTTATTGTGAAAACACTGTAAAATTATAAACTGTGCTTATATATTTCATTAACATAATTAATTTTCACTAAATGACTACAACCTTAGTTAAATAGTTTTCCCTCAGAAGCAATATATAGATACCTTAATGGGCTGAATGTTGCCCAAACTTAAGGCTTGGGCTAAAGTTCATGTATCATCAATGAAAAATTACAGCCATGGACCAAAATTTTTGCAACAAAAATCTAAACCTGACTCTCTTATTCAGGTGAAGTTTGTTTGCTTGCTTCTTTACTTGTTTGTGTTTTGTTGTTCCCCCTCTCTCTGCTCATCCCTTACAATTTCTGGTAATCTTTCCCAAAGGTGGAACTGTAAAAGTAACTGCCAGGAGTCAGAGATGAAGAGGACATGGCCCTGCTTTGCATTTTATCTGTCTTCTTCTTTCAGATTTCTCAGAGGCCATTTTTAACAGTCCTTTTAGTTTACTTACTCTCAGGTTTCCCTTTAGTTGATTTTCTTCCTTCTCCTCTGCTGTGAGGGGAAACGAAATGTCAACTCTGAAGGAGGTGAACAAACTGAGCACATCTTCAGCATGGGGCTTTTACCATTGCACAATGTGAGATTAAGAGGGTGCACAAGAACCAGTTTATCTGGATCCTGCTCTGTGTCCCCAAACAGGCCTGCTGAAATAAGCAGGCTGAACTTTTACAACTACATGACAATACGTATCCAACATGAAATTTCAAATTGGCTTACTTGGATTTCTTTTATTACCTATTTTAAAACAATACATATTACAGACAAATACAAGTTTGCAAAGGTGCTGATTTCCAGACAATATTCTGCAACTATCAGTTCAAACAGAAGAAATATGCACAAATAATGTAAAGGTAGTTAAAATAGTGTATTCTTCAGTAAATATGCCTTCATTCTGCAGAGTAGAACTGGCTTGTGTCCAATTTGTTTTGGTAAATTAATGCTTTTTAGATAAAACCCTCTTATATTATAGCACACCTGTATAAATATAATATATAAAATCAGTCCTTTCACTCACTTTATTACTATTTGCCATGGTTTGATTCATGCAGTCCACGAATGAGAGGGAGTTTGCTGTGTCCTTCAACTGTAACTGAAGTGACAGAGTTGACCTACTGCTAGTGATGTCTCCAGGATAATGTAGACAATAGCAATATCAGTAGTCCTTTGGCAGAGAAAGATTATAATGTTCTAAGACTAAATTATGAAAGTTAACTATTTAGAAGGTCATGAGAATCTCTATGGTGGGACGTAATTAAATCCTGACTTGTTCCCAGAGGAAGAGTTGCTGGTGAAGGATTAATCTAGGGCATTAAGCTTTAAATAACTTTTCAGTTTTAAAAAGTTTGTTTTATCAAAAAAGATCACTTGCTGAATCCCATGCTTGCATGAAATAGAGAAATTTTGACACTGGCTCTGTTCTGGTCTGGAGCCTATTTAATCCATTGGATTGGATTGGGGTGGCAAGATCTTAGTAGCAGAGAGGCTACAGAGGTACCTCCTGGGAGAAGATCCAGAAGGTTCCCCCATGTCTAACAAAGCCAATGCCCTCTGGTTCCAAGACAGATCTGGTGCTGGCCAAGGCCAAGCCCACCAGTGATGGTGGTGGTGGTGCCTCTGGAGTAACAGATTCAAGGGGAGGGGGAAAATTGCTGCACAACAGCTGGAAGGAAGAGTGTGGATGTGTGAAAGAGCCCTGCAGTACAAAAGGAATTGGAGGAGGTGCTCCAGGCAGTGGAGGTGGGATTCCCCTGAAGCCCATGGTGCCCGTGGTGAGGCAGAGATCCACCTGCAGTCCCTGGAGGAGACTGATGCCAGGGAAGGTGGATGCTCAGAAGAGGCTGTGATCCTGTGGGAAGCCCACACTGGAGCAGGCTCCTGGCAGTACCTGTGGGCTCATGGGAGAGGAGCCTAGTCTGGAGCAGGTTTGATGGAGGACTTGTGACCCCGTGGGTGATCTAGCTGGAGCAGTGCAGGGAGGATTGTCACCCAGGGGTGGGACCCCATGCTGAAGCAGGGGAAGAGCGTGAGGAGCCCCCCTGTGAGGAGGAAGGAGTGACAGGGACAATGTGTGATGAATGGGCATGACAGCTCCCATTCCCCATCCCCCTCTGCTGCTGGTGGGGAGGAAGCAGAGAAATAGGGAGTGAAATTGACCCTGGGAAAAAGGGAAGGATGGGAAGGTGTTTTAAATTTTATTTCTTTTGATCCTCCTTGGATTCAATTGGCAATAAATTAAATTAAACTCTTCCCCAAGTTGAGTCTGTTTTGCCTGGGATCTTCTGATCAAACAGCTGAGTAATCTCTCCCTGTAACTGCTGAGTGGTATCTCCCTGTCTTTATCTCAACCCAGGAGCCTCTTTTACCTTTTCTCTCCCCTGTCCTTTTGTGGGGGAGAGTGAGAGTGGCTTGTGTGCCCAGTCAGATCAGGTAGGCTGTAACCATGCAGAATGGATCAGACGTCCTGGTAGGCTGTAACCATGGTCCTGGCAGGCTGTAACCATGCAGAATGGATCAGAGACATCAACTTTGTGCCCTGCTTGTGTTTGCCAAGGAATCTGAACACAGCCATGCAATACTTCCCTGTTACCCCCATGTCTACAGTGCAAGCAGATACTCATGGTTTTGTTTTCTGGTGGAGCTGCTCAGCTCTGGCAAATTTCAGACTGTTTCCACAAAGACTCACTCTGTAGGCCAGGGAAAAAACATGAGATATAAAATGTCTGGATTAATTTCTTCATAAATATTTAATTGCTTATTTAAAATGGAATAACTTTAGCAGTGATAAAGACCTTTCTCATCACAGGCAAAATAATTAACCATGAGGATTTAAGCTTATCTCTGTGACTTTGCTTTGGAACAAGAAAACTGCTGACCCAAACAGATCCTGTAGTCGCCTGGCAAAGGCTGTTCAATTCTGCCTTTCAGTGCATATTTTATGCAATATATTATGTACTGGGGGGCTTAAAGTGTGCTGAGAATGGACAGCTCTCCTTGCAGACTTTCTGACGTTTTCCAGAATGAAGGGCACTTCAGCAAAGCAATAACTCTATAGATTGTGTTTAATGTAGATATTTTAATTGTTCTCATTTCTCTTACAGAGCCTTGAAGAAAATAACTAAAAGACGTTGATTTTGAATTTGAATTTTTCAAACTATTTGAATAGTCTTCTGAAACAAATAAACATATTTATTTGAAAAAAGTTGTTTTCCTAACTGTCATTTCCTTGCAACAGAAGTCCTACCTAGGTATTCACTGAATGAGCACATGAGCATAGAAGTCTACACATGGAAGGATTAGAGTCTAATGCTTTAAGCTGCTACACTTTAAATGTAGAGCTGAAATGTACTGCTGGATCACTCCTGCTGCAGAATTAGCATAATTTGGGAAAGTCATTTGGTGACCATTTTATTTACGTTTTCCAAATTTTATTTTGTTTAAGCCATTTGCACACTGCTATTATTTTCCACTGTCCACAACCTGACCAGCTGGAACTAACTTCTTACTTTTCCTGATTCTGAGGGCTGCTGTTTCTGCATGCTAATTCATCACTACCTGTCCAATGTATCAAAATGCATTTGCTGGTTTCTTCTAAAATTTACTGAGAGTCTTGAGTGACTTTCCATTAAATCAGTATTTACTGGACTGATGAGCTGTAGATCCATCTGTCTGGTGTATATGTGACCAACACAGCACAATTTGGAGGGGTCTGATGCTAAAGCAGATATTTCAAGGTAGTTGCTCTTCCACTGATAACGAAGACTTTAAAGTAACAACAGATCTCAAAGGCTGAGTGATGACTGTTTTATCAGTTTCAAAATAGAACAGCTTTGCTTTCATATTTAAATAGTCAGCTGGAATCTCAAAGATTCTCTACAGATCTAGGTAGAGTAAAAAGGACTCCTACTTCAAAGGGAACAGAACAAGCAACATTTTCAGGTATCTTGAGAGTATATGCAAAATGAATGTATGCATATCATTGTTTTGCAATTATTTGCAGCTCTCTTGTTGAGTCTAAAGCAAAAAGTTCACTGAGGTCTAGGAATAAGAAACAGTATCTAATTATTACAAAAAAAGTTGTTCTGATGAGTGCCACCTGTATAATTCAGTTTCTATGTGTTTGTCTAGATGTATAGGTAAACCCATATGATGTAAATGGGTTCACATAGGGACTTCTCATTCATTCTGAGTGCTCTTTATGTTGCACAGGCATCTGAAGTGGATCAAAGCTAACAAATGGTTCAGACAATCTCTAGCCATGTCCCAAGACCCTTAAAGAGGCCAAAGCACTGTTTCTGTTCCCCATCCTCCTCATATATTGACTTAAAAAAAGGTATTGTATTGTAAGACATAAAGCTATAGAGAATAGCCAGCAAGGAATAATTTAGCTGTTTTAAGCTCTACTACCAGTTTTGCTTGCACCTGACAATTATTGCAGCTTTTTGACACTACTAGTCTGGATGGTGGCCATGTCCTTCTCTTACAGTGTGATAACACAAGTCTGACTGCAGAGTTCAGGCTTATATAAATGAGCTTTGCAGAAAAAGGGACCATATATGCTTAGCATGTACATTTTTAATAACAACTGGGTGGGAAACATCCAAAGATCATTTTCTCCTCACAAGATTACTCTTCTAGCCTATTGTTCCCTCTCCCTTTCTTGCTCTTATTTCTCCTAACAGTAGCAACAGGAAAAGAAAAAGCAGCATCAGCCCTGCTGTCTTCATCCTTTGGGAGGTTTCATACAGTGTGAAGCTCTCTGCTCAGACAACAGGAAAGATTTCATTTTCAGCAGAAAGAGGAGTATCTGACTTCTTGTGGTGTTCAATTCTGAGAAGCGAAAAATGAGCCCACAANAAAGAAAAAGAAAAAGAACTTATTTCTGCAACAACTTCTGTGTAGGAGAAGAAACAGGCTTCAACTGCTGTCAAGATGTTTTAGGTTTGACATTAGGAAAAAAGTTCCCTAATACTGATACTTTCACGACTCAGGTTTAGATGGCTGACAGATTTTGTGGAATCATTATAATTTTCTGTCTTAGCAGAGCAATTAATTAAACTATTTCAGGGCATTGGGTTTTCTGGATTTTTTTTTTTTTGTATAATAATATTTCAGTCCTCTTTTTCTGCAAATGTCATTGTGGTTAAAACTTCTACATCTGATGTGAACCATTTTTTATTTTCTCCTGTTGCAGGCAGTTAGAAAAAAAGATAGGCCATTTCTAAAGTAAAATGTTTCCAAGTGGAAAACTACAAAGGCACACATTAAAAAAGGGTCAAGGTTTTGAAATTTTCAAATAAAAAGACAAACTGTTTTACAAGATGTAATTACCATCAATACTTCAGAAACCAGTGACAAGTGACACAGATAAGTAATTTTCTTATTTTTGCTGGGGCTTTTGTTTGTGTTAAAAAAAGGAAAACATCAAAGTTCTATGACTCCAAATGACTCCATGAAAACTACACTTACTCATGCTCAGAGCATTTCACATGATCTATTAAACACAAATATGTTTTAATTTGAATGCTATTTTTATGTTCCTGGTGCTATCCATATTTATAACATTGATATAAGTATTTTTAACGTCTCATCACATTTTTTAGTATTTTAATTGTGAAATACTTAATGGTACTGACATTTAAAATAACATTATCAATATTAGAATTAGTACTGAAATTAATAGAGTGGTGGGAACTCTTAAGAACATCTTAATATTTATGTAGCACTTTGTTATAATTTTAATAGGAAGTTATTTCATTATTTTGGGTTTCCTATCAGCTCATAAATGTACCCTGAACAGGGAAGCTGTGTGTGGTTGAAATACAAATTTTTTACCCTAGCTTAATGCTGTAACTCTTATTGTCAGTCTGATTTAAAAAATGTGCCTGGAAACATTTTGGAGGCTTACAGAAAGGAGAGCCAAAATGTCCTACAAATCTAGTTCAGCTGTCACCAAAACCTTATCAAACCTCTTTCTTCATAGAAAGTTTCTTATATCTTAACATCCCTATTTAAACACAGGAGATTCCTCTGTTTTCTACCAGAAATTAGCAGAATATATCAATTTGTGGGGTTTTTCCTATGTCAGTCTTGTTTAACTTCACATCCAAATCCTATTTTAATCCTTCCAATGAACATGCCCTTTTTAATTGCACCCAACTTTTACCCAGAGGACATTCCAGCTATGACTTGAATAAAAACTCAGTAATATTGACAACTTTGAAGAGAATTGTGTGTTTTCCTCCATGAAGGCCTGCTCTTTACGCTGCAGATACTCTCTTTGATGGGTGATGCCACAGGGACAGTTTTGTTTTAACATAACATATTGCCTGTTAAAATAAATCTAAATGAACACAGAGGTCACACTGAGTTGGTCCCAAATGTCCCTACAGACATATGTGCAGACAGGTGGTTAACACAGCCTCCTGTCCAAAACCAGATCTGGAGGGATTTCTCCTTATTCCTGACAGATGGTCAGCTCTTCTCAGAAAACCTGAATATGTTCATTTAAAATATTTATGTGATTCTAAAATGGAATTATGGGTTCTTTGGGTGCAAAAACATGATCCACTTTTCAAAGATAGTTTACTTGGGACTTTGAAATTAATTTCTTTTTCATGGAAAAAAAACAACTGCAAAAGTACTGAGGACAAAACTCGAGTTATTTAGGGATAAAACAGCAGAGATTAATTATATTGCATTATGCTCTATTTCCATTTTTTTTTTTAAAGAAATCTGGGGTACTGGGGTACATTTTATCTCCTTCAAAGTCTCACTGTTTGCGAACAGTGTATGATTTGGGTACCTGTCCATCCTGACCAGAATGCAGAGGACACCTCTCTTGTGCAGCAGCGCTGACCCAGGGACAGGGAATCCCTGTGTGCTCCCTGGCACGGCGTACACACCCTGCTGTAACCACACAGAGCTGTGGCATGCAGTCCTTCCTGGGCACTGCAGCACTTCTCATCCTTCACATGCCCCCTCCATTAGGAACAGGCCCAAGGCTGTCTGTGCTGGCCACTGCTATGGAATGCAGCTGATATCATTGCTATGATAGAAACCCTTTGCCTTAGTGTTCTGGTCAAGTTGCTTGTATCACTGGCCCCAAAATGACCATGGAAAATAACACCCACAGCTTTAACTTTGTTTCTCTGTGAGCTGCCAAGCAACTGAGAGAAGCCCAGAATACTGTTGCAGCAGAATAACCCAGCAAATGAGTCATAAAAATGTCTATTAAAAGTATGAAGTATATATGTAGTGGTGCAGTATTAATATCTTTTCATTGTTGGGTTACAGACAATTCCCACAATGTGACAGACCTGTGGGTGATTATGGCAAGGCTCATGCTGTGGCACTGCTTAAAATTATTACTGTAATTCCACCAAGATTACCTGCTTGCACAGGTAGAGAGAGTAGGTACAAAAATGCCTAGGCCTAATATTCAGAGAGATTAAAAATGTGTTCCTTCACAGGTAAGAGTGGATAATCTGAACCTTTGGATCTAAAGTCCTGTATTATAGAAATGTCTTTTAAAGCCTATTCTAAACTCACTAAAACTTAAAGCTGGTTTGCAAAGAAATTTTGCTCCATCAGCTTCTGCACAATGGTGGTTTAATGTCCTTATAAATGCAGAGGCTCTGTTTAACTCTGTGAAGCAGACAGTTTGTCTTTACAGAAAAACATATTTCTGAGAAATAGCTGTGACATTTTTTAATCAGTGGAGGTTTTAAAGTGAATTTTAGCACATGACTGCAGCCATGGACAGAAATTTATTAATATGTGTACACAGAAACTCCCAAGAAATTCTTATTGTATTGATAGATGAAAATGACTCCCAGTAAGCAGCAGACTCTATTCTCTGCTAAAAAAAAAAAAAAAAAACCAAACAAAAAAAAAAAAAAAAACCCCCCCCCCCAAAAAAAAAGAAAAAAAAAAAAAAAAAAAACAAAAACAAAAAAAAAAAACAAACAAAAAACCAAACAAAAAAAAAAAAAAAAACCCCCCCCCCCAAAAAAAAAGAAAAAAGAAAAAAGAAAAAACAAAAAAACCAAAAACACAACAAAAACTTTGTGTGAATAAAATGTGTTAGCCATACTCAGACTGAAGAAGTTTAGCCCTTGCTTGAAAGGTAGTGTTGGTGACCAAGATAAAAGTCTAAAACATTTCTAATGAAGTTTGCTGTTTCCCAAAGGAGTAAACCCCACATAACCTATTTTCTAGTAAATGTTTAAACCCTTGACATTTGCAGATTACTACTCAAATGTGCAAACAGTGATACTCATATTCCTATTAATTCCTCATATTCCTATTAATTTCATTGAGGGATTATTAACTGTGATCCACAGCAAGATTCCTTACATATTTCTCTTTGCAGCACCATGCAGAAGTGGAATTTTCATTAAGTGTGGAATTTTCCATGTCCTTGTGTCTCTCTGGGTGGTAACATAAAGTACAAGCTACAAGTAGCTTATCTCAGGAGCTCATTGGTTTTATTCCTTTATGTTCCTTTCAAGTGGAAATGCTGGTCTCTGTGCCATTAGTATTGCATTAGATAGCTCTTTAAAAATAGACCCACTCGATATTCCATGTTGAAAGAAACACTGGGATACAACAGTAATTAGAACTGGAGGAGACTTAATGATTATGTCTTTAGTGTCAGAAGACACTTTCAGAATTTTGGATTTAGTCAGCTGAGGTATACAGGGACACAGAGTACATGGCCTCGTTAGATACCCATATTAAGTTATTCTCTATAGGTACAATTTATTTTCCTTTGTATGATGTTTGATGTCACATCTGATGTTTTTCAAAACTGAGATTTAACAGAAAGTTGATAAAGTAAACATGTCAAAATATATCCCATGAGGATATGTATATTTTTTTATTGTTGTGACACAACATCTGCTCCTACTCGTGCTTTGTGTGAGCATTTTATAATAATGAAAAGTTGCAAAATTTGAAGAAAAGATAAAGCAATAAAATGTACAAAGCTTACTGAAACAACACACACACCAAGAAGAGATGGATTTTTTTGTTGTTGTTTTGTGTTATCTCTACTTATGTCAATCTCTGCTGTGCTTACAGACTTAATAACAGCAGAAGGAAGTCTGTGACTGTCATTCGGCTGAAGTGTGAGTGTGTTAACATGGCAGTGCCTTTCTTCAGCCAAATCCACAACTTAGTGCCTGGTGGAAGGGAGCCAGCCTGTTTGCTTGTCTTTCTTGTTTTAAAGGACTGAAATATTCCCCCACACTTTGTTCTAGAGTGTGCCATGCGTTCTGTGTTACAGACCTGAGCTTTTCAGACATGTCCATTGAGGCATTATGTTACATGATCTCAAATGCAACAACCTTTTGTACATGGGCCATTCAAGATATTCATGATTCTTTTTCTAAAGTGCAAGCAATATTTCTCTTCATTTAAATTAGAAAGGAAGAATTTTAAAATCAGGTATGAATAATTTCAACTTGGAAAGTCAAAATAAATGTTCACTGTTAAAATTCATCTGATTATTATGGAAACAAATGGTTGAATACATTTGCATTTTTTCAACTTCTGTGATAGAATTCGTATGTTTACTTGAATCTCCTCTGTGTATTACTACACTAAATAAAGAGCAGAGTAAATAGAGCTGAGACAAAGTTAAGTGAGAATGAATGATCATTATATAAAATATTATGGAAAATTGCACTAGAAATCTCTTACATTTAACTAGCTGATATTATATATTTAATGAACAGTTTAAAGTGATTGCAAAACAGTATAAAATATTAAAAGAAAGCTTCCATTTACAAAAATGATTCTGTAAATGAAATGCAAATCAGCCTGATAGTAATTGATTGTTACTGGATTGCTACTATGTGATTAGGTTTCAAATTGTTATTGTTTCTCATTTGTAGCTCTGAAATAAAATGCAAAATGTTTAAAGAAAAGTAGTGTATCTTCAATAATGTTCCAGTATGACACCCTCTATATCATGTATCCCCAATATATCGTTATTATTGACCAAGAGTCTCTTTCAACACAGCCTCATTGGCTTCTGAAATGGATGTGGCATTTTGAGGTCTCATCATAGGCTACGTATTAACAGTACAAAGAAGGAGCTGCACATTCTGCAGGGTCTTGGAAAACATAAAACAATGCTCTTAGCTTTTATCTTTGGCTGAAATAGTCTCCTTGGCAGCAGATGACAGAGCAGGGAGCCAGGCTCAGCGCTCCCCATAATGAACCTGCATTCTCCAGATGTGCCCTTTTGTAGGGAATGTCTGAGTGCCTGGGACTTCCAAGCCCAGCAATCCAAGTCCAGCAGGACAGTGTGCTTACAAAAGAGGCAGTTTCAAAAGTATAGCAATGGTAAACCTAAGTAAATCAAACACGCATGTATGCATCATACATGTTTATTGGATACATGCTCTCTGGTCCAGATAATTGTACTTCAAATCATTCCTTATCATACACATCTTTTCTTGAGATCAGACAGTTTGTTTGTGAGGCGTTTTTTTTTTTTTTTTTTTAATCAGCACTCTAAAATATATTTAAGT
Organism: Aegithalos caudatus; assembly: GCA_013389925.1. Classification (NCBI taxonomy): domain Eukaryota; kingdom Metazoa; phylum Chordata; class Aves; order Passeriformes; family Aegithalidae; genus Aegithalos; species Aegithalos caudatus. The sequence continues at coordinate 60,213 of WEIU01009297.1, read as the reverse complement.
AGGATGCAGATATGTTACAATATTTTAGATCCCAATATTGGGTAAATAAAGTAATTTATGCCCACTAACCTTTTAAAAGTAATCAGTTACCTATGTAACTTGATAGGTGAGCAATTTCCTCTATTAAAGCTGCTTTTCTAGCTAAAGTCTTTTGGGAGAGAATATTACTTTACCAAGTCACCTTCTAAAAGGTTTAATTAAATTTTTATGTCTAAATTTATAAACCATTAATCATAGTCTTAGAATAGAATATTATGGGGTGGAAGGGACCACTAAAGGTCATCTAGTCCAAATCTCCTGCAATGATCAGGGACATCTTCAACTAGATCAGGTTGCTCAAAGCTCCTTCCAACCTGATCTTTAATGTTTCCAAGGATGGGGTATCTATGATCCTTCTGAGCAACTTGTTCCATTGTTCCACCATCCCCATTGTAAAAAATTTGTTCCCTATATCTTGTCTAAATCTGACTTCTTTTAGTTTGAGACATTATTCCTTGTTCTGTCACAACAGGCCCCAATAAAAAGTTTGTCCCCATCTTTTTTATAGGCTCCCTTTAGGTTGTGGAGTGCTGCAATGAGGTCTCCAGGCAGAGGTGGTTCAGCCCTCTGACCATCTCTGTGGCCCTTTGGACTCACTCCAAAAGGTCCATGTCCATTCTGTGCTGGGACCCCAGAACTGGACACTGTATTCCAAGTGGAGTCCCATCAGAGCTGAGTAGAGGGGCAGAATCCCCTCCCTCACCTTGCTGCCCACACTGGTTTGGATGCAGCCCAGGACACGTTTGGCTTTCTGTGCTTTCATGTCCAACTTCTCATCCAGCTCCTCTCCAAGTCCATCTCAGCAGGGCTGTTCTCAGTCCCTTCATCCCCCACCCTGTATAGATTGATAATTCTTGCACATTAAACTCTTCCCTGTAATAGTAAAATGTTGATGTTGTTAAATGTCTATTATCAGATACTATTAATTTTTTGTAATCTGAAATTTTTCTGACTGTTTCAGGAGAGCTGAATATCCTTAATTTGATCTGAAAGATTCATTGAAAAGTAATCAATTTTTTTTTTTTTTTTTTTAGAGTGCAATGAATTTGTCATCACTGATCACAGGATAGCAAATCTAGATTTAAAAAATTTTCTTCTGCAACTGAAGTCCACAAGATGGCAATCTTGGACTGAAATTGTCTCCACAAATTATTCTGCTGATAGTTTTGCTGCTGTTTCCAACTTTGGGAGCATGTTTGAAGCCTGTTTTGCTGTGCTTATGTCTGGGGCTGCACTGTGAGCAACCCTAAGACACGATCCAATGAGCCCCAGTACCATCAAAACTGGCAGCTCCAGTAATGCAGAAACATGTTCCTTTGGTCTAACCAGTTTGCAGTGCTACTCACTTTCATTCAGACATCTAGTTTTGAAACAATCTTTTTAAAAGTATAGAGTCTGTTTAGAAGTAGCAGCACCTCTTAATGGCTTCTGTGTGTTTAATTCAAACAAAAGCCTCGAACATAACCACATATTGTGCATTATCAGCTCAGCATATGTGTTATCCTACCCTGTTTCCAACAGAGCATTTAAATCTCTGATAATATTTTGGAAAATCTTGACCTAATATGTGATCCTCAGCATTAAGAAGCCACCACAGTTGCAGCTTCTCAGCTATGAGAGCTTGTGTGGATCCACTGAACTCAGTGTTTCCACTGCAGTGTACCCCATAAGGAGTTATCATCTCTCTCCTGGAACACTCCAAGATTTGAAGGCATTATGCTAATTCAAAACTATCTGTTTAGCAGGGCATAGTTGGTAAAATAGCCCTAAGGGCATAACAGCCTTCCTGAGAATGGTTTCAGAAATGGGCAGCAGGAGGCCCTGAGAAGGGGTTTGCAGGATGATATGCAGAGCATCAGTGTCACGGTCATGTATCAGCCCTGGGATTATGGTTGTCTAGTTTTTTCCTCCAGCTTGAAATATTATTTCAAAACCTGGACAATGACAAACCCTTATTTTCTAGTCATAGTGGAAAAAAATCACAACCAATTTTGCAATTTTCCTGTATTCATTTAATGAACAAGCTGCACCTACTCATTACTATTTAGGGCATCTCATCTTTCCAAGACTTGAATTTGGGATGTGGAAATGTCAAAATTCAAGGATTAAATATGGAAGGGAAATTATCTGAAAGAAAGCCAAGAAAAAACAGTTTTATCTTTTCTTGCATTAGATTTTATTTATATTTTCAGAGTTACTGAAGGCTCCTGAGCACCAAAAAGAGGTTCTATTACCAGCATAAAGTGGACAAAGACCATTGCGGCTTCTGTATCACCAGGCTTAGTTAAAAGAATGAAGATTGGTGGAAAGGAAATTAAGAAATCCAGCTCATTCTTCCATGTCCATCAGAAAAGGAGACAAAAGCTAAGGTAGTCACAGAGAACAGTATAGGCTGAAGCTGTGGTCTGATCCTGTGCTCGACCTGCATGCAAAGAGCCAAGAGCTCTTCTGGGCAGCTGTAGGCTTGGCAGTGCCAGAAAAGAGAGGGGTTGGCAGAGTGGCAGGAGTGGGTGCTGCCACATGGTGACAGGGCTGTGCCATCAGCCTGACCTGCTCTGATGTAAATGCTTTCCTGATTTCTCCTTTTTTTCATGTTTTGATCTACCTGAGACTTACTCAGAGGGATGGGACTGAAGTACCTTAAGTTGTACCACTTTTTGATATCAAATTTCAAACTTAAAATGTCAAATTTCTCAAGTTTCTTTTTTTTCTTTCACAAATGTCCTTCTGATTTTCTAAATTTGACAGAGGAACTTAAAACAAAACTGAATCTTCAATACTTCTTCCCACAAATCAAAGCTATTATAATTATCACTGTAGTGTATTTATGGCTATTTGGATAGTTTCCACTTGGTACTATCTTGGTTATCACTATTCCAATTGAAATAAATTTTGGAAACAATAAGATTTTATGAGACATTAGACAAAGTATTTAAATATATATCTTACCTTCATTTATCACCTGCAATATTTTTTGGTTAGGAATGTACAAGAAAAATCGTATTTCGCACATTTCAACTAGTATTTCTGGGAAAAAAAAAGGAGCTTACCAGAACGCAATATTACTGAATTATAGTGTCTTCCACTGACAAAGCTGACTCTGAGATAAATTTAGAATAAGCTACAATAATTTTCCCTTAGTATCTCAATCTTATTAAAGAAAGGTCTGATTCAGAAATGCACATTAGACCTGATCCCCAAAACTGTGTAAAAAGTTCATTAAAAAGGTAATCTAAATACTGAGAAAACCAACCCATGTAATTTCTCTTTTTATCTCAAATGGCAGCAAAACAACACACCTACATAACAATACAGAAGGGTGACAGAAAAATTAGAGGTCTCATCTTAGTCTTGTGATGTAGTGGGGAGTTTTTCAATTGCTTTTAATAAGAGAGAGATAAGGTCTTGAGAACATAAACAGTCAAGAGTTATTTGTGTTAATTGCTTTTATTCTTAAAAAAACCCTGCAGGAACTCTTTTTTTAATCCAAACTGCCTGAAGAAACATTATAGTTTCTATACATGAACAGAGTTTCTTCCCTTCTTTTACCATTTCTTAAAACCTTGCATACACTGCTGGCTTGTACATTTAATGCTGTATTATTTACAGAATAATTAAAACGAGACTGTTTCTCTTCAGTAAACACATGCATGATCAATATTATCCTTTTATTTATTGCAGACACTAAGAAGTACAAAAAATTATGCTTAAAATAAAAGCATATTAAAAGAGAAATCACTTCAGAGGGCATGAAATTAAGTGTTTGGATTTGTAGGTATCACAGGGAAACTATTATAAAAAGTATTATAATTAAAAAGCTGTTTTCTAAAGTTAATTATTGTGTAAAAAACCCATTGTATTGGAAACTGAGATTTGTATAACAACACCATGCAAAGCATCTGTTCTTCTAAAGCCAAACTATAATATCACTTTATTTTACTTTGAGGGAAATGCAGAATTGATTGCAGTTGGATATTCCCATTGCACTGCTGCTCCAAAGTGTTTCTTGGAACTTCTTCCATATGGGGCCTTGGTTCCCATTGTTAAACTGTGGGAGCTTTCTCTAGACAAGAAGGAGGGGTAAAAAAAGGAAAATTTAGTAAAATATTAATTTTTTCTTTGAAGTTGGGGCAGGAGCTGAGCACACAAGGACCCTGTGTGCATGCCATTTTGCTGGGAAGCTGCTCACCCACTGTGGTGGAATCCACAGCAGCACATGCACCTCGAGGGGCTTGTGGTGCTTCTGGGCTTCCAACTTTTCTGAAATTCTCCTCATCCTGCAGAGGTGAACCACCCCTGTGGGAAAAGTTACCTTAACTCTACATAGGTGTGGGATTCTGGCTTCCTACAATATGCGAGTGCATATTGTACTCTCCTACATTATGGAGAGTGTAAATGTGACCTGTTCACCGTTTGCAAACAGTGAAGCAGCTTGCTTTCAGGACCATGGCTGAGTCAGGATCTGGTGACAGGATCCCATCGGACAGGGAGGATGGAAGCTGGCACTCCTCTTGCTCCCAAGCAGTGTGGGAGCTGATCCTAGGCCGTGAGCTCCTGGCACACTGGAGACCCCCTGACAGCAGGTGTTGGCTCATGCCAATACATGAGCATCCCAGAGGGCAGGTGCTCCTCGATCTTGAGAACTGACTACAGTTGGTCAGTCATGCAGCCCCTCTTCCCTCCTCTATGTCAGAATTTTATTGACATCCTGTCATTGGCACTGCTCTTCCTTTAAACAGCAGCTCAGGCTCATTAGTGGGGCAGCTTGTTCTGCTCCTGCCCTGGCTGTGGCTGCTTTTTGAGGAAGTTAAGAGCTACTGATGAGATGGGTCTCATGAAGATTTATTCCTTGTCAAAAATAGAGGTCATTAATACACTTTCCAATTAAATTTCTTTTCTCCTCTCTGAAAGGCTTCTTGCCAGCTTCCAGTATCATATTTAGTTAAGTAATCTGTGAGGATTTGTTATATTATTTACACTGCCATAAATAACTTTACTTTCACACAGATTTGGCTAATCATCTGTGGCTGAGATTTTCCACTGAGTAACAGGGCATGGTGAGCTGCATACTGGCTTAGAGTGAGGGTCTCTGGCTTTCTAAAACAGAGCCTGTCACTACAATCACCCTGAAAGGACAAGAGTTGATTAGCTTTCTCTGAGGCAATCGCTCATTACATGATGATAAAATCAAAAAGGTAGTTGAATATAATTTGAGCTTTTATCTGGGGCTTTTGGGAACCTTAGTGGTCCCTCCTGCCTCTGAACCCTAACACTTGGCTTACTTTCAAAGCACCTCACTCTGATCAATCCGAAAGCCTGCTTCAGTTTCTTCATTTGTGAAATGGGACTAACAACTGCATTACCAGCCTCAGAAACTGAAATATGATGAACAGTTTCCTGGAGCATTACTAGTTTGTTTACAATATTCAGGGATTTTGGGGGGGACCCTTGTAGGTTCGGTTTTGTTTTCTTTTTAAATTGCTGTGTACATTTTTTATGTCATTAAATATTAGAAACATATTTTATGCTTTTTGCTCCAGTTAGAATCTTCCTTGAAAAGAAGAAATCAAGACTGGATATTTTCATATATTCATAATATTTACTAGTTAGATGCTGAAAAAAATTCCAGCAATTATAGGGAAAAGATAGTTTGTAAAATTATCTGAGAACTAGCCTGCAAGAATCAATTATTTACAGACAAGTTTGCAAGGTGCCAATTATGATAGCTTTAGTTTGATTTCCAAAGAATCTAAATTGTACCATTTATATATAATATGGGTACAGTTACTTTAGAGGTTTTAATATTTTAGGTTTCCTAGAATCAAGTGAAAAGTAAATTTCTCCTAAGAATGCAGAGCCTGCTGTGGCAGAAGACATTCAACTGTTTCAGTAGCATAATTCTGTTGCCTTCAGCAGAGTTTTTAGATTGATTCTGGTTTGGGATCTGGCCCAAAATAAAGAGGACTCAACCCGAATTAATCTGCTCTTTCAGATACTCTGTTTCTGAGATCTTCACTTCCCTAGTGAAGGTCAGGGCAGTAGGAGGTATAACACTGTCATGATTAATATTCCCCACATCTGTCTGGAGCAGAATGTCTAGTGCAGAAAGCCATCTGACCAGAGGGCATTGTTAAAGAAGGTGATGCATTCCTGTAGCTAAAAGCACAAAGACTCTAGTGAGCAAACTTTTCTTTTGTAAGGAGTAAGGTTCAAGTCTCAGTCTGGTAAATTGTTATCTCACCCTATTCAAAGACAGAGGGCAATTTGTTCGAAATATTTTTTTTTTTTTTTTTTTTTCAGTCACAATCAGATATTGTTTTGTTTCAACACCGAAAATAATAAAAAAAAACACAGCATGAATTTGCTTAGGAAAATTATTTATATTAGTGATGGATTTTTTTTTTTTTGGTCCCTCCCTAGAAAGTCTTTAGAATGGTAAGATTTTCAGCATTGGGAGGTAATACTAGTTATATTAGTTGGTTAAACTAATGTTAGTAGTTTCACAGTAATGTTGGGAAAAAGACCTGTGAAAATTTTCTATGTTTATATGACTTATTAAAAAAGTTGCAGGGGGCTAAGTATAAGCTTGAACTTTTTATTTGTGACTCAATACCACAGGAAACATTCTGAAGGTACCTTGGAAATGCCAAGACTCCACAGTGCAAAGAAACCATCACTGATTTTTTCTGGTGAAGGCTGCCTTAGTGTTTGTGTACATGCCTTACCTGTGAACACCTCAGGATGTTTTGAGAAACAAGTAACAAAGTCACCTGCTATATGTTCCCTTTGAACTTATTCCTTTCAGTGACGTTTTTGATGAGAAATAAGAGAATAATTCTCAGTTTTTCATTTAGTGAAGAAAATGTTAAGTATTTTAAGTAGACTATAAAATGTTCTAAATAGATATAAAACTCAAAGGTGAGATTATTCAGTATTAACTTTCCTAATTTACTTTTTTCTCTGTTCCTATTTCATAGGCTAACCAGTTTATTATCTAGATCAAAATGTCAGAGTTCCTGATAAATAGAGGGTTTCTAGCTCACATGAATGACAGTTATTTTGCATGTAAGGGAAATCTGACCTATGATGACTGGAGAATAGCTGAATTGTAGCTCATTTTCTGCTTCTTTTCTTCCTTTTCTAAGGGGGAGAAAGTTTTTAAGTCTGCTACAGAATTAAGCACTTTTGCAGGAAAGAGTATGTACTAAAAAGTAATGCTTTCCCAACTAGTCACTGCTGTTGAGATCAGTGCATAAAACACATTAATAACATTTTGATTTGTTCTTCTCTTGGAATCTCAAAACAGAAGTCATTATGTTTTGAGAACAAGAACAGAGCTAGTTTCTGGTGTAAGACAGAGTTTTGCACACTGGAGGTTGGTGACAGCAGGCTGTTATGGGTTTCCTAAAGAATAATGGCTTGTGTTACCATTAGACCAAGGGAGGGTAGCACCAGTACTCATAGTGCTCCATCACTGACAAACCTTGCACGTTAAATGTCATCAGTGGCAGCCCTCACTCCGTACCCTCTTGCATTACCAGAAGGAAAAGACAGAAGAAGGAGCTTTAGCCCCAATGCGTTTAAGTCCTGAGGGAAGGATAGGAGCTTGATCGCCTCCCTGGAATCTTTGGGTACAAAGTAGAATGCAATGTAAATTATAGGACTCAAGATACCAATAAACATCAGTTGTGACTATACTGAGTAAATGGTCTTTCATTAAATAGACAGAAAACCAAAATGTGTATTTAAGAATGTTCCTCTGAGATCCTGTTTCTTCACATGTCACTTGTTTGAGAGGTTGCTGCTGGGAGAGTCCTTCCCATTTTATGTTCACTGTACAGGGAAAAAACAAAACAAAACAAAAAAGAAGCATAATGGAAATTCAGTAAATATTTAAAAGTTGACTAAAGCTGTAAGAAAATAACTTTTATTTCTTTAATGCTTGGGCATATATTAATGACTTCAGTCATGTTAAGAGTAATTTGGAAATGTAAAGCACCAGCAACGTCAGGAAGTACTTCTAGGTGTAATTGTATATCCTCTCTATAATGATGCTGTTAACCTGAGATTTCAAGCCCCTAAGCTTACCAGAGCTATTTATATGTTTACTTCCCCCAAGGTACTAGCTGTGAAAATCCTTGAAAAAGCACCATCATTAGCACCCAATTAAAGAGAAAACTTATGCTAATAAAGCCAGGAGTTGCTTTTTAATGCTATGAAAAAGAAAAAATATTTAATGACTGTATTTCTGGAAACCTTTTGATCTTCATGATAATTAGTTCAGTCCGGCTACTAAATTAAGGGCAGTTAAAGTATTATACAGACATTTGAAGGTTGCTATATTCAGAGAAGACCTTTTTCAATCCTTTGGCAGTGAATGGCATCTTACCCAATATACAGAATTAGTCAAAGAATGTCAGCAGTGGAAAACCAACTCAATGATTCTGTTTGGGTTTTTAGAGTCTTTGTGTAAATCTTAGGAGGAAAATAAATGAAAATATTTGAAAAGGCAGCTGAAAAGGCTGCAGAAAGTTATAGTTCCTTCATCTCTGGAAAGTTACATTCTACATTCAAAATCATTGTTATTATCAATGTATTCCACTGAAGAATCCATAGTATATCAGTCTTGAATATATTCAATAACAGTTTATGACTTATTTTAACTACAATACATTTCTGAACCATTATAGTACTGTGCAAATACCTCTCTCAGCTAAATGACTTCAAGTGCCTGGTGCTAGTTTCAGAGGGCAAACAAATGCACACTTTTGAAAAGTCTAGATTAGCTTTTGATCTTCTCCAGAGCAGTTCAAAGGGACAAAGTACCTCATTTTCCAGGTGCTTAAGAGTTTTCTGTGGCAGAGGTGATCTGATGGAGTACAAAGAAACTTTGTATTTTGTATTGAGGGGATACAATTTTTTCTAGTCCCTGGAAATACAGGAGGTTTACAATCCAGAGGATGGTCTGGTACCAAATGGTGCAAACTAGGGCTAAAATTGCTTTACATTGTATTAACATTTTCATGTACCTGTGGCAGCATTGCTCAAGGAGGCTAGCAAAGACATAAAGCTATCCTGGTCCTTTGGCCATCTGTTGTACACCTAATTCCCCTTTCACCTGATACACAACAGATATAAATACAAATAATGAGGGAATATTTTAGTGTATAAAAAGATGATAAAAATTGAGGATTTTCTTCTGGTTCGTTGAGGGCATTGCTCTCCCTTGTCTGTGTAAATTAGCAACTCTGATGCCTTAAGTTTTGCTCCTCTCCTCTCCTCTCCTCTCCTCTCCTCTCCTCTCC
>WEIU01009297.1:374-50797 GCA_013389925.1 Aegithalos caudatus | reverse complement strand
TCCTCTCCTCTCCTCTCCTCTCCTCTCCTCTCCTCTTTTTTTGTCTTTGACTTACTATGTTAATTCTTCATAGGAACATCCGAAGTGAAGCATTTACTGAGTTCAGAGCTGCCGAAGAATGCATTGATATACATTAACTCACTAAAGATACATCCTAACACCTACAGACCAGATCCTTCAGGATCCACACCATACAGCTCTTAAAAACATATGCATCTGTCCCTAAAGTATAAAATTGTGTAAATATCATCACTACTGCAAATCATCTGGCTATTACAGTAAGGAAAACTGCAAGAGTTTTGATTGTACATTTGTAAGAATATGCCAGGGTGTATTTTTGGTCTAAGACATTACACTGAGCTAAAACACGCTGCTGACTTTGTAGCAAACTAAAGATAGGTCAAGGGAAACAAAATGTAAAAAATGCAACATTTCATGTAATAACTATATCTCTCTGGTGACAGACAAAATTACAAAAAAAAATCCAAAGATGCTTAAATAAAAGTCAAGAAAATTCTACTCAGCTGTGTTGGTGCATAACCGTGGGCCAAGGTGGCTGCTGCTCCTGCTCTGAGAAAGTCCAGCACACAGCAGCCCATGGTGTGGGGAATAAAATCCATCCAAAAAAAGGTTTCATCAACATTTAAGTACTGCTATTCCTTGTTCAACGTTTGTTTGTTTTAATACTCCTAGTTGCCTGTATCCCCTTTAGCGTCAGTTTCTCATTGTGGGGAATAAATCCCCTAAATCCAACTTTGTTGTTTTATGCAGTGCCTACCCAGTTAATCACTGTTGTCAATGTTGTGTTAATACTCCCAGTTGTTTGTATCCCCTTTCGCATAGGTTTTGCCTCCAGTGCTCCCAAAATTGTGTGCATGCAAACAAGGAGACATCAAGGTACTCATGGGAGCCTACTCAGAGATAAAACACCCTAGAAACAACGAGCCAGTACAACACCTAGGACTGAGAGTGGTGCTCCTAGATGAAGAAAACAGTGGAGAACATTGGACCATCAACCAGAGCTTCCTGCCTCCTTGCCATAACTTGAACAGCATTTGACCAGACTGACACACCCCAGACATCAAGCCAACAGCGCCTTCCTGCAATTCTTGTGAGGACAGAAGCCCCAGCTCTGCCATGTAGGCAAAGCTGTTCATCTCCTCCCCTTCGTGGCTCCAGGGAGCAGGGGCGGTGTACACGACCCCTTGGGTTCCCCTCCCAAAGCTGTGCTAATAAAGGCATTTAAAAGGGAGATTCATCTCCTGGCCCTATTTATAACACATGGGGCATGGGTCCATGGGGAAGCCCATTTAGCCTGTCAGTGTCCTTTTGTCCTTCACAGCCAGCACTGGCCCTTCCTGCCCCTCCGGCCTGCGCGGCAGGTGTCGCTGCCCAGGCAGGCCTGCCCCATAAGGGCCATCCCATCCCATCCCATCCCATCCCATCCCANCCCACCCCAGCCCATCCCATCCCATCCCATCCCATCCCATCCCATCCCATCCCATCCCATCCCATCCCGCCCACTGCCCAGCACGGCTGTGTGGTCAAAACGTGTTTAAAGGGATGGGCAAAGAAATGCTACAAAGGCAGAGGAAGAGGGGAAAGGGTGTAAGAAACGGTCATGCAGACAGCAAGGTGGGCAAAAAGCTGTGGGATGAGGTACCACAGCAGTTGATCAGACAGACTCTCCCCTGGAGAGACCCTGCTGGAGGTGGTTTATCCTGCAGGACTTCAGCCCATGGAATTCCTGCACTCCAGACCAAGAATTATCAAAGAGGAGCTGTTCTGTACTGATCACAGTTCCCATTCTCCATCCCCTGGTGCTGCTCAAGGGCTGGGGTGTTGTTTTAATCTTTGTTTCCCACTTCCAAATCTATTTGAATTGTCAATAAATTAAATTACTTTTCTCTGAGGTAAGTCTATTTTCCCCATGAGAGTAACTGGTAAGTGATCTCCCTGTCTTTATCTCATCCTATGGGCGTTCTCATGCTATTCCTCGCCGCGCTGTTGCGGAGGGGCGGTGGGAGAGTAGTGAGAGTGCAGCTGGGCAGGCAGAGAGCCGCAGAGGCACAAGGTCAGCCCACCCCAAAAACATGGCAGAGCTGCCAAGTGCTGCAGGTGCAGGAGTGGCAGACTTGCACACAGACACTCCTATCAGGGTGGGCTGTTGTCTGCCACAAAGAGGAATGCTTCTGTAATTGTGCTTCCATGTGAATAAGGAGACAGCTGTTATGTAAGTCAGTGCTGAATCAGGGATATGCCCCTGTCCTGTGGGGCAGTGCTGTGTTGACAAACATATTATGCTTGGATAGGCATTACATGATAGTCAGCTCTGTGGTGGAGCACTAGGAAGTAGTCCTGTGCATGATGTGCATATTCCTGACATAGAAGAATGTTGCAAATTATACTGCCTTTTTTGGGTGGGGTTGATGAGTCCTGAGGCTGTGGCACAGAAGGTTACATGTTATCCAGAAATGGATCAATCTTCTGGATCAAAATATTACAAATAAATCTCAAGGACAGAACCAGAGTGACTGGACATAAAGGAGAGATGAAAATATGAGATTTAGATTTCTGCTCTATAATAAAGTAATACCTAACATAAGCAGCAGTACACTACTGCACATCATAATAATCAATTCTGCAGTCAGTTTTGCAGATTTCTGCAGTATTTGCTACAGTCCTGCATACATAACTCAGAGGTGATTTTATCTACACTGTCAAAACAGTTGGTTTTGCTGTCAAAAATTCCTGCTTGCATTAATGGATATAATTGTCTATGGATAACCCTTCATAGGCAGCGAAAACTTTTTAGGTATTTATCAGGATAACTTAGTGAATTTTCTTCAGATACAGGTTTTTTAAAACATTGTCCAATCCTTGGCATCTCAGTGATATTTTTCCAGATGGAATTCAATGAAGTTCTGGTATATTCCTTATCATACTGACATCCTTATTTAGTGACATATTCCTCAGTATCCCTAGAAATTAATTCAATAGTATAAATAAATATACTTAACATTCAACTAAATATTAATAAAATATTGCAAAAATTTCATCCATGCTTTTGGTATGGGTTCAGCCTTTCTTCTGTTCATGTTACAAAAGCCATCAGCCATTCTGCTAGAGAAGAGTATGCCCCTTATAATTTTAAGAGCTGTCCTGGTTTTGAAAGGACAGGTATATGCCAGCAAAGGCTGGAAGTTCCCTTTGAATAGAGAATGTAAACCACTCCCTCAAAGTATTGTAATTTTGCAATTAGGGGCTCTCAGGCAAAGTTTTGGGAATAGGAATAACAGTTCTTTAATGGGAATATTAAAAATACAAATGTAGTAGTACAGAAAAATAAAATAAACATGCAAATAAAACAAACAAAAACCCAGAAAACCCTGACAGAGTCAGGGATGTGACCTGATACCCTGTTGGTCAGGGTGTTAGAAGCAGTCCAGATGAATCCTCCTGGGGTAACAGACACAGTTCTGTGGAGTAGAGATGGTCCTTTAGGAAATCCAGTGGTGACAAGGTGGGTCCAGTCTTCCTCTGGGAATCCTGTGGAAAAATGAAGTCCTGCTGTTCTTATGTCTCCCCTTTTTATCAAGGTAGGGATGCTTGGGTCCCTCCCAGCTGGGCGGAGCATCTCCCTATGGGATGATGTAATGTCTCATGTCATTGGTGAACGTTAATGGCCCATTATCAGAAAATATCAGCCCCAAAACTCTTGCTTGCCCACTCCATTGTCTTGGTTAAGTACCCAGCAATTAATTACATAGCAACTTAATGGAAAAAATTCAACTAACACAAAAGAAAAAATACCCAACCTCCAACAAGAGCCCAGTGTCATTGAGAGTGCAGAGACATTTGGCTTAGGTAAGACTTAGGTGGCAGTGAAGTAGAGGGGATCCTGGGACCCAGAAGGAGTGAAGTGTAGCTGCATTATTCTGTTTCATCAGTCATACAAGGGGAGGTGAGTACCAGTTAGTCAGATGAAGCTCTGACCAGAAGTTGTTCTACTGCTTCCAGACCTGGGCTCTTGTATTTTCGTGTCCTCTCACTGCAATATGGCAATCAACCACTGCAAAACCAAAGAGCTTCGTGTTGGGCTCTGACGTGCTGTGGAGTCCTGCATATTTCAAAGTAGTCAAGGTCATGTGTGTGCAGTCCAGAACTGAAGGAAATGCAGTTGCACATGTGTATTAATAATACAGTCTTTTCTAAGTTGTAGCTGATTATTACATTGTTTGAGATCTTTCCCTTTGTTGTTCAATTATGCTGAAAACATTAACTACCAAACATTTGTATCAAACATAAGACTCCCTTATCAGAATATTTTTTGGTTTTGTTTTTGATTTTCTTTTTATTTTTTTCAGTTATGAAATGGTTGACATTGGGGTAAATAACAGCAAGGTTGTGGGCTTGATACTTATCTGTGCCATTCTCCTAAGAGTTAACTTGATGATACTTGTGAGTCCCTTCCCACTCAGAATGCTCGGTGATGGTGTCATCTTAACAACAAATCTGTAACACATTGCTAATGTCTATTGGAATTAAAAATAGAAAGAAGAAAAATGTAGCATGAGTGTGGGTGAATGTATTTCAGTAAAAAAAAGTGAAAGATAAATACTTGAAGTACATTTCACAACACAACTTTGTGTAGAAAATTTAAGCAGGAGACTGCAGAAATGGGAAGAGGAAAGTTTATTTAACAGCATTAATGAAATTTAGCCCAATTTTAAATATCTGCTTCTCAGTTCTGAAGCAGCATCTAAATATAAAGGTAAAGGATTATCTCCATTTCCCCTGTCTGACATGAGTAAATTGCCAAGCATATTTTATAAGAATAAAATAAGTGAGATTTTTCAATGTACGTGAATAATTCTGAGCAAGCGTGCAAAACTCCAGATGCCTTTATTACTCTAAGCAAGTTTTGAAGGCCTGTCTTCTCATTAAACAATTATTTTCCTGATCCTCTGGAAAGAACTATCACTTTATGTGAATTCACTCTAGCATAGTCATAAAGGAATGACTCTCATCACAATTTTGTAAGAGTAGGGTCCTGAAATTGCACTACCTGAATGGACTAAGCAGAGGGACGATGTGATATGCACACACATGAATGCCTTCCCCTGATCCCAAAGAAATCTGTCATGTGGATGTTTTGTGTTGTAGGTCTGCCCTCAGTACAGGAGCTGATATTTCTGGCTGTTTAGAAACAGTCTCTGTAATGAGCTTTTGTTATTTTCATGTTTCTTGCATTGAGTTTGTTCACTCTGGAGGCTTAAGAGCCTTCAGATCTTATATTTGTATTGTAAAGATGCTCTGTACATCTTTTTTCAACACTTGTACATCTGCAGACCTTCTCTTATAAGGATAGTCTGACTTGTCATTTTGTCATTAATGGTTCATCTTCTCATACTCAGGGAAATATATTTTTGAACTGTAAGCCTATTGCACAAATACAATATAAAGACTCTACATGGGATAAAAAAATAACTGAATAAGAAAAAAACAAGTTAAAGCTTTTAAATCCTCAAATCAAAAATGTTGCTCTTAGTAAAAACAGAACAAAACAGAACTAGCTATTTACCCACCTCTTTATTTAGAAAAACAAAAGCTTAGGATGCTTTTTTTAGTTAAGTGTAGTTAAGTGTAGTGTATTATTTCACCTCCCTTCTACCTGTGGAAATTGCTGGGGATCCACCAAACAAATATTCTCATGGGCAAGATTTAATAATTTTGAGGAGTGTCTAACCAGACAATAGGAATGAATCCTGACACTTGTTTGCTTTTTGAAGATCTCTAAGCCCTAGCAGAGCAAACTAATATGATTTTCCTAGAGAACTGAGATCTAAGGTACCCTTAAATGGGATTTGAAATCTTGAATCAGATTTCTTGACTGTCTTAATGGACTGACAGTGAATAAAAAAGGTCCCTGAATAATAGAGGGATGAAAAAATTACCAGTCCCCCTGATCATATGGTTTTTATTCCTTACTGTATTGTAAATTTTGAAAGCAATATACACCTATTCATTTGGTATGTTTATTTTGCTACATTTTTGTTTGTTTATTTTCATTTCATGATGGACCACAAAGGGATAGCTGGGGAGATATGGAATGCAGCAGGGAGGAGGAGCTGTCCCTGCACACAAGGGAGAGAGTGTGTTGCAGTAAAGGCAACTAGTCTATGAAGGTTTGGACAGATTTGCTGGAGCAGGCAGCAGGGCTCAGACAGCATTAATGAGATTGTTTATTAGTACCGGATGAACAATTCTGCAACTCACTTGACAAACACCAAGCAAAAAGCACCACAGGGGAGCGTCCCACTGCCTTAAGCAACTCTGTGATCTGTGGAACAAAATAATCACTGAAGAAAAACAATCTATTTTCCATCTATTGAGTTTTTGCTAACATATGAAAGTGCTTCTATCAGAATTTAAAATCTAGGCTAACCCTGCATGAGATCAGGAGCTTTGTTTAAAAATCAGTAATCTGTGGTTAAAACAGCAGCACAAACCTGAAATGTTGTGACTGACTTAATAAGCTGTATATGCTGTACTGCATCTATTTAATTTCTTGGGGGTTTTATGTTCTTTTGTTTTGATTCTTAAATTCAAAAGTGTTACCTTAGCTACTGCATAGCATCAAATTTTCTTTCTACTGAAAACTGCTCTATTTTCTACAACTGTTTGTTTTTCCTGCATGCCACAGTGTTTGAATCTATTTGAAATGGATGTTCGTCAGCTAATTTGACCAGTCTCTTTTTTTTTTTTTTTTTTTTTTTTTTTTTATTTTTTCCTCTCCTTGTTTTCCTACANNNTTAATACATTCCCTCAAGGTCTGCCTAAACTAAGCTTTGTCTGTAGTAAATATGCTTTTTTGGTATATGTGTACTCACACATTTCTATTCACATGAAAACTGTGTATGCATGTTCACAAAGGCATCATTTTTCTCTTTCCATCCTTCCATCCATTTATCCATCCACACATCCATTCACTCATCCAGTTTAAGAGCTAATTCTTATAGTATAAGATAAACAATAAACTTTGTGGGGTTTTCATCTTTAACTTTTTTTTGTTGGTGATCCAAGATCATCAGAAAAATGAATGTGAAAGGCTGATACTGCTTCTTTATTAAGTAAGCCTAGGAAAAGTGACTAAACTGAAAGGAATTGGTCACACCATATCATTTATATTTTGAATTAGTGCCCAGAGTGGTTTATTCAATTGGTTGCTAAAGTGTTTCTATGGTTTCTCAGGTCTCACTCAAAACTGAACCTTAGTCTTAAAATTGAAGGCATACCACAGTGTTATAATAGAAGGTATACCACAGTGGTACAATTGAAGGTATACCATTTTGGGGGGATGTGTCATTACCATATTCCTTTTCTTTTGTTATGCTTCCTTTCTTTTGATTACCAGATGCTTTTCTGTTTATCTTGACTCCATCAGTATGAGCTGGTGTGTCATTGTGAGGTTAATATATTAAATACCGAGTTTAGTCTTTTCCTCTGTATTTCCTGCTCCTTTCCTTCCTCTAGATGTCCTTCTCCTTTCCTTCATCAAGACAGTGAACAACTCTCTCCTTAACTTGGCAGAAAAGTTACCACACATATCTGTACTCCTACACTGTTGTCCTTCCACAACCTTGAAACAGTCATTCTTGAATTCTCATTTGATTGCAGTTTTATGGGTTTGCATTTAAAGTGTTTAGTACACCACAACTTTCATTGCTCTCTAAGGTTTATCTTCCCTGACTCTCACAGGCAGAAATGAAGCATCTTTCTGTTCAGCAGGAAAAGTGTGATTGCTAACAAGCAAACTGTATCTAGAAGGAATTTCATCCCTACAGTCAGCTCTTTCAGTGAGGAGGAATGGATTGGCAATAGCACCTGCTCTGGAGGTGTTTGCTTGCTTTTTGCTTGCTTCTACATGGAAGCCATCTATCTATTTGGAAAGTTTTTGCTTATGTGGTTTACATAAAGCAATACTATGTAGTAAATGCAGAAAGCTGAAACATCTGCTTAAATAACCTCTTGGTTATTTATTAGGAATGGTGAAATTATATCTACCTTGGTGCAGCTGAGGAAGAAGGAATCCCTGTCACTACAAACAAACGTAAGATTTTATTTAGCCTAAAATAAATTTCTGCCTCCATGTGCAAGGGGTTTTTGCTCATACAAATATTTTGACTGTGAAGAAGTAAAACCTAAAATTACAATAAATAGCAGTTATTATTTCATGCAAATTCTAGGTTAAATGCTTTCAATTTAATGCTTTTTGCAAGGTCTTATGTGTATTGAAATCCCAATAGATATTTGTTGACTATTTAAAGCCATAAGCCTCATCTTTCTAGAGTGGTGAGATTCTGGATGGAACAGGTCACCCAGGGATTTTACGGTTGCCCCAAACCTGACAATATTTGAGGCCAGGTTGGATAAAGCCTTGGGCAACCTGGTCTAGGGAGAACTGTCCCTGCCCATGAAGGGGGTAGTTAGGACTGGGTGATCTTTACAGTCTCTTCCAATCCTTAACATTCTATGACTGTGATTCTATGATTTATTGAAGAGCTCTTAGCTGTGGTCATCGCGGTCTGACAGCCAGATGGGCTGTCAAGGCCCATAGCTGTCAGCCAGGTAACTGTGCTGTGTCAGTTCAGCAGCACTCTGTAGGCACAGCTAATTGAGGATATCATGGGTAAGGACTGAATTTTGAGGCTATGTCCTGATAATGATTCATAGTGATTACAAAGCAACCACTGTGACTGTATGTTGTTAATGAGCAGCAAGCTAGTCAAGCCTTGTTTTCAAATTTGAAACTGGCCTGGCTTATTAGTCTTTTAAGCACTTCTATTACAGCGATCTCTAATTTTCTAGCTTGTGTATATATATATATATATACACACACACACACACACGCACACACACACACACACACACATATATATATATATATGTACACCCTCTTGTATTTTCAGTGCCAGACAGTCACTGAGAGTGTGACTTTAATCACATATTCTCATGTTTTATCTATCTAGCTCTTTGCACTTTGGCTGTTTAGTCTTTGCAAGGCATTTGTGGTACACCATAGTCAGCAAGGGAGAAAGGCTCCATCAGGCTTCATTCGTTCCAGCTCTTCTGGGCATCTAACTTGGAGTCATCTCTCTGGAGTATCTACACCTCTCATCTGATTATAGAGAAAGGTTACATGAATTTCTTGGGTTTGGAACTGACTACAAGTCATTGCTGAGTTGTCTCCCATCCCTGGAGGCTACCTGTTCTAGATAATTAAATTTTCTTTTAATTCAGGCCCAAGTTGTCAAAACATAAAACATTCAACACAGATTTTTCAGAGTTGTGCACCAGCCACCAGTATAAAGAAGAATATTAATTTATTTCAGTGGACTTTTTGCTGGGAGTTTTGAATGTAATCTCACATATCAATGGTGAGAAGAAAGCTCAGTCCATTATCTAGTGTGCCTGCAGCTAGGCAGCTGTACTTATTTTATTGAACCAAGTTCAGAGATTCATAGATCATAAAAGCCAGAAGGAAACATTGTGATCATTTGCTATGACCTCCTGCATAACGCAGTCCATTGGAGATTTTTTGAATTAATTCCCATATGAACTAAAGTGTTCCATTTAGAAAAATAACCAGTCTTGAAAGTGTTTCCAGAGATTTCTGCCATAATTAGTAGGAAATTATTTTAATGTTTTACTAGTCTACAGTGCTTTACAGTTGATCTGAATTTGGCTTACTTCATCTAGATAATTTGATCTCATTACAGGATTACCTCTTGCACTGATGAATCTGATATTATGAAGTGCCTGCTTGTCATGCGAGTATGGAGTATTAAGGCATGCAATAACCCAACCTTCCCTTTATTAAGGAAGACTCAATTAGCTACTAAGGACATGTATTGTGAGAGGTATTTTCTGATCAATTTGTATAAACATTTTCTACACTATGAACACCCTTCTAATAATGCAGGCCTTGGAGCTGGGCAAGACAATATCCCCATGGGTGTTGTACCACTGCCAAGTACAGAAATACAGATATCTTATCTATTCCAAATAAATATCTTTTTTAGTGAAACAGGATTTATTTGACTGGTTTTGATCTTGCTGTTGCATTTGAAGGTTGAATTAGCTATTAGCTGAACTGTGTCTTCAGATAAAAAGTAAGAGACAAATTCTGCTTTGTAAGTGTTGGCTACATTTAGATCTGCTAAAGGCATAAAAATGTACTTGAAGCCATACTGAATTCCTGCACTGGTGCTCATTTTAGCATGTGATCTACCCTTAGTGTTAGTGATCTGTCCTTATTGTTTGCCTTTCATACACTGTTATGTCTTCTAGAAATAAAGTACCTTATTTTATGTCCACTCTAAGTCCTTACTTCTCTGCAATTACAGATATATCATGCAGCATATTTTAAAACACTAGTTGCTGTCCATTCTTGGGCAAATAAAGATATGTATTTTACATACTCTGTGTGGGGGATTGAATCTTTAGTGATCAAAAGTTACCAGTTACCAGTCTCCTATAGTTCCTAGTGGAATTGAGATAATTATATCCAAGGCTATTTCTAAGCATGCAAATCACATGAAGAAGTTTCTCTTTCATTCTCTCTGATACCTACAGAAAGAATCAAAGAAACCAAACAACTAGAAAGTAAGGTAGATTCCTGAACGTGGGAACTACTCATACCCATTTGTAAAATTATCAGCCAGTTTTAATAATTTGATAGGTTTCATGTTCTATTTCTGATGCTCTGTTTTTGTAAGCAAAATATGTTAAGTCAAAGGCCTTAGAGTAGCCTAAGAACATTACATCAGGACCACTAATCAGCTGCAACTACTTCTGTTTTATTAAGACTTACAATATGACCACAAAGATATCAAGTTAAGTAATTATACACAAGAGGAAAGTGCTCTTTCTCCTTAAACTCATTAATTCTGTGAAACTGAACTGGGCTGTTGTTGCTATGTATTGTGGTTAGGGATAATCTTGGGATGTCAGATTCTTTCCCATTTCTGTGACATATTAGTGAACACATTTTTCACTGCAATTCTTGACAGCAAGGCATAGGAAAACTTGAAAATTCCCGTCTTGAATATTGTTTTCAGTGCAAGTCAAATTCATCTTCTATGCAGGTCCTTTTCTGGGATATGTTATTGCATAGGAACATGATGGCAGATTTTTTTTCTCATCTGTAGCATGAGTTAACTTTTCAGGATGGTTGTCTGTGTGCATAACCGTGGGATGATTAGATTTGCAAATACCAGAGGAACATGCTACACCAAAATCATCTGCAGCACATATGCATGGTTTGGTTATATTTGTGCATGCAGCCTGAAAGCAGCAGTGACTTCTCTGAACTTTGAATTGTTTGAAGTGGAGCAGCTGGAGTTTGCAGGAAGTGGAGAGAGTTCTGCACTGTATTTGTGTCACTTATCAAAACCAGAAAAGCCTGCACAGGGAATTTTGGCATGTTCATTGTACTCTATACTTGAATTTCTAGATAACATTCTCTTTTCTCTCAGTATAAGAAATAAAAGAACAAAGATTTCATGGAGATACTGGAAACAGGCTTGCTTTCCTTAAATTTTGCCTATATGAAGATATTTACATAGCTAGAATAAGAATGAACATTCAAAATATCATAATAAGGTTCAGCCAAAAATCACATTGGCCAGAAAAACGTTACAACAAATTTTTTTGTTCATCAGTGTTATCTAGATTGCAAAACAGACAAATAAAATTTAGAAACGAAAGAAAAGGAAAAAAAGCCAGTAAGATGATTACTTTTAGTTCAAGAAGGGCATTGAAAAAGATTCAATACAGGGCACACTGAAAGAATAAAAAAATTCATAGGAAAATGTTCAATGAAAAAATAAAAGGAGATCGCTACCAGGCAATTAATATTTTCATAGGATATAAAACAATCAAGGCCCAAGGCATTACAAATTGTATTTCAGCTGGCAGATAGTTCCACGTTGTACATTAAATACTACTACCCCAAAGAAGCCAGTACCAGGCAAGGGCAGTTGTAAGAAATTTAGCTGCAAAGTTTGATACAGCAGTATCCAGGCTCTTGCCTTATTTTATTTTATTTTATTTTATTTTATTTTATTTTATTTTATTTTATTTTATTTTATTTTATTTTATTTTATTTTATTTTATTTTATTTTATTTTATTTTTAATTTAATTTTTTCCCTTACCTGTTAGGTTAGGATTGCATAGAATATCTAATAATGCAGAGGCATGAAATTACAGTAATGACATATGTATTTATTTGGCTGTGATCACACCTGGGAGACACATGAATATGATTTGTTTTTAAGCAAAATATTAATTAAAATATTTTTTACATTTTGGACTGTCTTGGTTTAAGACAATTTAAGGGGGTGGACAGTCCCAAATGAGTGACCTCCATTTTTTTTAACCACTCCCTTTTCATCAATAAGGAGACAAAAATGTGAGAAGATATAAGTTAAAAAATAACAGTTTAGTAAAATATGGAACAACAGGCGAAAAATAAAAGTGATAAACAATAGCTACAATGCTCCTGAATCTCACAGACTTGAACAAAGAGAAGCAAAAATGGCAGACAACCCCTCCCCCCAAGACTGTGCCCTCCACAGGCAACTGTGGATGGGGAGAGAACAAAGAGAGAAAAGCAACACAGCCAGCAAACCTCAGCAATTACAAAACTCATTCTTCCCAAATAACAACCAATGGGGAACAAGCAGAAAACAAAAAGAAAACCTGGAGTCCAAAACCAGACAAATGCCCCTCTTATCTCTCTGATGGCCTGAACTGGTTCTGTAGCTGTAACCTGTGGAGGGATTTCACCTTCTCCTTGGCAAAAGTGGCATGCGGCTGGCTGGGTGACTTGGGGCTCCGTGCCCTCCCGCTCTGACCAGGCACTGCTGGTAGGCTGGAGTGGCTCTATGGAGTGGGACTCTCATTTTCCTTGGCATGGTGCTGCGGCTGCTTGTCTGCCATGCACCCTCTGCCTCAGCTCTCCTGGCAAAAATGACAGGGTAAGGGAAGAAAGCTCCTGCCTGACCCAACACTGACCTTAGAAGAGCAGCACCCCTTTGCTGACATCATGGTTCTGTTTCTGGCTGCCAAGTCTTAAGAGATGATAGCAATTTTGGCTACAGGTAGATATGGAATTCAATAACATTTTGGGTTATTGAGGTCTGGAGTTTCTCCCTTCTAATCCTCCTTCTTCAGTATTTTGTTAGCCTATCGTAAAGAATCTCTTAATGCAGCACGGAATGGGCCCGACTGTGCCATGAGATAATAACTAGCACACACCTCCCTCTGTCACACCCTGGTGCTCACTGCATGAAGGCTGATTTTCAGGGCTGAGCAGGCAGCACAAAAAAAGAGCACAAACAACACACACTGATCAGATTTCGTGATAGTGCTGTGCTTTTGCAGAGACATCCTATGTTATTTGTATTTTGAAAGATGCATTACTAATCTTTTCACACCTGGCACCCAGTTACTAATGTAGCATCTGGGTGCTAGGAGGGTTAATGACCCTAAGAGAGCATTCCTGTCTAACTGTGCCACTCTGAGGTGTAACTTTGGTGCTATAATACAATGGCTCAGCCACTGCAGACATCTACCTCTCTGTTCTTTAGTCTCTAAAGAGATTGCATTTAAGTAATAAAAGGTGGCCACAAGCCTTCAACATTCCCCAGTTCAGTGCAGAGACAATTTCTTTAGAGAAATAGTGGAGAGCAATAGAGCTGGCACAGCTTTCTTCAGTGTTTTTGATTATTTAATTAACTTTGAGACTATTTCTCTTACTGCATTTAATTATCACTACATTTTCTAGATCTTTGCAAAACCCAGTTCTCTTGCCAAGGTGATTTTTTTTTTTCACTTTAAGGGATCTGCACTTTCACTTATTGCTGTTTTCAGTGTCATTTGTGTGTGTGATGACTGAAGTAGCATTGGGCCACTAAGCACATGAGCACAATGATTCACATCTTTCATACTTTTTGAAAGGAATCCAATTTTAAACATATAAACTTATATTAATTATGCATATACAAAAATCATTAAAAATTCAAATTCGCCATGACAAAGAATTTTAACTTGCCATCAGGAATTTCTTTTCACTTGCAGAATAGGGTTAGAATATTGTGGCATATATCCAGGCAAAGTATGCTTTCCCAAAGTAAATCAGGGTGCTTTCTTGAAGCAAATTGAAAAAGTGATGAGAAAGTACTAACAAAAGCTTATTTCTGATTTTGCAAACACAAGCAAATCTTCATGAAAATTAAGCAATCAATGAATGGAAATTTCATTATGCAGCATTTTTGTGCTCCTTAAGAAAATGTATGGTTTAAGTTATGAATATTCAATAGTCTGTAAAATACCATATTTAAAGGCTCTTCTAATATGCCTGATTTATGAATAGTTCCAGGAAAGGTGGCTCATGGTATAGAAGGGAAATCTAAATTTGTCAATTAATTCTCAATTGAATTATATGTTAATATTATTATATGTAATTTGAATATTGCATCTTATATTTTGTTCCTTCATTTCTATGATCTAAAGGCATTTAAGAAATTATATTTAATGAAGTTAAGAAACCTGTCTGAGAATGAAATTTACAGCAGACGTTGTAAACTCAATTTAAACCGCATAAAATAAATCTCTAGGTGGCAATTGCCACACACGGCCACGTTTGAATAACATGGTAATGTATTCAAAAGGACACAATGAATGAAAGGATACAAACAGATAAAAATGCCAAAATGCAACATAATATGAAGAGGCAATGTCTTCCAAATTAGGCATCTTGATGGTCCAGGGAATGAACTTCTGCATCTAGAATAGGTCAGAGTCGTTTTGCAGATGTCTGTGTTGTTAAAAGCTAATTTGCCAAACCCAGAAGTCTTTCTCAGAAATATTTTCAACTGAAGGTGATTAGAAAGGTTTCAGAGGAGACTTCAAATGTTCCAAAGAGAATAAAAGCACAAGCTCCATTTCCCATAAAGTGAGATCAACACACCTTTGCCCTCTATAGGAGACACCCCAAAGCAAGGAACAAGAAGGGAAACCGTACTTGTTGAGAGAGAAGGGGATAGAGTGGATTTTGCTCTTGCAAAAGCTGAAGAATGGCTCCTGGACACTCTGGATGCAGAAGCCTGAACTCTCAGTCATTCACAAAAGGTCCTGCAATCTTGCACAATTATGATCTGCCCAGATTTTATTTTGCTTTCCCCTCAACCACTCTAAACTCCGGGGAGATGGCCCAAGGAATTGCAAACAGTGGCATCCCCTTTAGTTCAGTTAAATTACTGAAATTTTTAAAATTGTGAGTAGCAGTTTATTGTGCTGTATAATAACAGTAGTAATTCTCAGCACTTTCATATAGCTGTTCATCTTCAAAGAGTATCACTAATATTATCTGATTGATTTTCTGGTTTTCTTCTAAGACACAGTATTGCAGGCTGTGATCATGCAGACCACCCAGGTAATTATAATTTTCTTTGCATTGAAGAGTATTCCAAAGATAATTTTTGTTATTTTAGGTGTAGTCTTGCAAATGCTAATTTGATCAGATAAAAGTTAACACTAAAGTGATTAAATAATACAATTTTTGTTTAAAAACTTCAAGAGTGGCAAGTTAGTAAATCCTTATTGAAAAAGGATTCTTTCATCTAAAACTCGACTGTTAAGTACTGAAAAGTAACATTAAAAGATTGGTTTTGATGCAGCCCAGGCACAGGAGGAATCTAACTTTCATGCTATCAGAAAACTATTAAATTAAATATTCAAAGTTCAGAGCAGTCTTTTGAGAATGTTTTCCACCATGATTTTCAGCAGAGTAGTAAGTAGAAACTGGTCTTTTTCACTTAAAAGAGGAAGTATAAAAGATACATTTTGCAACAAATAATTTGGTCAAGATGCATAATACATGAGCCACTGTTCCACTAACCACCATTTTCTCAGTTCTTGATTGTTTTTATTACTCTAGTGATTATTGCTTCTTACTTTAGGGACAGCAAGTGGTTAAACTAACACAGTTAACTATTTTTTTCACCCCTCCTCTAAAGTAATAAGAATTAAATAATAAAAGGCATTTGAAATGAGCAACAGAGCAGATTCCTTAAATGTCTTCTGTCTCCTCTCTCCAGAGACAAGCACAACAAGGTGAATCTCATCATTATTTGTCTTTTCAAGGGCAAAGCTGTGATAGACAGGGCTTAATGTGTATCTTGGTGGAATTGGATTTGATCCTCAGGGCTGGGCCAGAAGGCTGCTTTGTTAGATTTGTTAGATTTACTCTCTCTCCTGTGTTCTTTCTCTACCACAAACAAAATTACCTCTTGGAGGCCTGCATCAGCCTCAGAATCCTGAGACTATCTCCTTTTCTTGATTTCAGTCACATCTAAATCTGTTTAAACTGTCGACATGATGATTTGTAGAGAGACAGGGATTAAGCAGAAGGGAGATTAACACAGTTGTCTGTCTTCTTTGAAATAATATACCTGCTGCCAGTAAGGGCATTCTTCAATTTACATAACTTATCTCACAAGGAGGGCTCTATGGTTGTTATTGGGTTCCTTTTTTTGCTCTCAGCACTACAAACTCACCTGCTACCTGCACATTTAAAACCTTGACAGTCCATCTCTTCAATCCCTGTAAAACTGAGACATGACCTCTTCTTTTCCTACATAGAACAAGACTTTTTGGTATTTGAGTATTATGCATTCAAATAGATTATTTAAGGAATTTGTATTAAATTCTGCTGCATTAGATACTCAAATACCCTAAAGAAAACACCTACATTCCAATAGAGTCAAAACTCAAAAAAAATTGTTTTGAAATGGAATAATGATCTCTGTTTTTCTTTCATTTGCTGAAAGAAATTGGCAGATTATTTATTATTCTAGTTGCCTAGGAAAAAATGCCATGCAATATCTTCTTTAATACTTATTTAGATAATTCTTAATAGCAGTAACTAGAAATTTTGTTCAGAATTTTGGGTTTGGCCTTATTGTTATGGGGAACAAAGGACTGCAGAAAAGAAAAAAAAATGATCTAAAAGCAGGAATAAGAGTATTTATTTTTCTCACACTTTATATCTTTTATCTTTATTTGGTTATAAGGGATAAGGCACAGAGCCTTTTCTTCTGTATATTCAAGACTTTGTAAAAGAAACCTTGTTTTGAATTAAGAACTGAATTGTGAGGTAGCACTATGCAAAGCACAAATTTTAAGTCAGAAAATTGATAAATAAACTGTCACAGCCACAGAAGCTGGAAGGGCTGCATATGCAGGAGAAAAAGGAATAATTACATGGGGGAAAAAAAGACAGTAGCTTCCTAGGTGTGAAACTTTTTTTTGCTACTTTATATTTTATATGAAATCTCACATAAAAGCTGCTTCATGATTGCTGGTAGTGTGCTGTTCTGCTAGGATGAGGAAGTATATGTAGTTTCCTCCAGCCTTCCTTCCTGGGAGTCAAAGCATTTGTGAAAACATCTGTTGCACAAGAACTAGGAAAGTTTTTTGTGTTACAGAGCTTCAGCTTGTTGTTCAGCACACTGCAGAGGAACCAAGGCAGAGGAACAGACAGAACTGTTCTTTTCATCCCCTTCTGTGTCTCACTGAAATGCTAAGCAGTTCTTAACATGTTATAGGGTTGGGTTTTTTTAATATGAAAACTAAAGTAATATGAACAAGTGATGACATAAATAAAATGTGTGAATGAGTCAATCTATTTCTCAACCTGTTTCCGGGTCAAATTTGCATCTGAGGTCTGAAAAATTTACTTATTTTTCTTTTTGATCTTTTTTTGAGACCTTTTACTTCATTATTATCTTGATTTCCTCAGCTGTACCTATTAACCCTGCCTCAAGAAACAGGTTATTTTCATGAACCTCCCAGCTAAACCAAGCAGCTGTAAATCATTCAGATTTTTAGTCAGAAACTTTCAGGCATCCAAACTTTGAGGTGCTTATATGGCTTGAATTGCATCTCTCAGATATATCCATTTTTGGCAGAAATTCCAACAGAAGCTCTTTTTACATCTTTGTACTAGCTCCATCTTTTAAATAGATCCTGTGACATGAAATTTTGCTTACTTAACACTTGTCAATATCAAGATTTCTTCAAGGGAATAAAGACACAGTCTCAGTCCTCAGGTGTGCATAAATCAAGACATTGAGCTGAAAGAGATGATCCCAGTGATGACAATGTGAGGAAGAGTAGGTAAAAGACCCTCAGTGGACTCCATATTCTCCAAAACCACACAAAGTTTCTGCAAGTCTTTGCATTGGTTTCGTTACCTTCTGATTATGACCAGAACCATTTATGGCTTATTATTTTTGTTTTACAGCTGGGCTGCTGGTAGTTGAAAAGACATGAAAACAAAGGCTGTGTCTTACACAGGCTTAGAACAGGTATGGTAGAGACAGCTTCAGAGGAAAGGACACACAATGATTAACAGAGGGAGAATAGTTGATGAATAGGTCTTTGCACTAAAAGAGATTTGGGCAGCTATGTTTTCCAGTACATTCTATCTGTAGTAATTGTAATTGTTTCTGTAGGTCAGATCTTATTTTTAATTAATTGAATTGCTGAATTGGATGTTTTTAAGAGGGACAGTCTTAATTCTACCCTTAAAATCTTTAAAGGCTTACTCCTAACTAAAAAAATTGCTCATGAAGAATAGGGCATCTCTATAAATTATCTTGGCATTCCACTTATGGGAAAAAATTATCTGGAAATTACCTTTTATTGCCACAGATACAAGAAGAATCAGAAGTGCCAAAGGGATGCTGAGAAAGGCTGCTGTACTGTCCCTGTCTAGTTTAACCCATTAGTTTATTTACTTTTACTCTTAGACTTTTTTGAGAAAAATTGAAAACAACCTCTTGACAAAAAAAGTTCATTATTTCCTTCTGGTGTGTGAAACTGTCAGCTTTTGCCACCAAATCTATGTATGATGTGAGAGGAATTAATATTGTTTACTTTCTGAAATATTTGTTTTATTTTGTGCAGGTTTTGCAGTATACAGATTTTTTTTTTATTATTCTTGTAATACCTAATCCAAAATGGAGACAGAAAAACATTTCCTCTAAGCTAATTCTGCAAATTTAATTGCTCACAGTATACTCTGTGGGAATAAAAAAATTGCATGAATGCCCAGCATGAAGAGGCACTGGGATTAAATACTAAACAATTCACCTTACTGTGATTTTGTATCAATGAGTTAAACATGATAAACAGTTTATGTATTCACATCAATTTAAGCTGCTGGGTGTATCAGTGGAATGAATACATTTGCTGTTGTTTCTTTGGCTCATCAGTAAATCTAGTACAAAATCTGATGCTATACCAGTTGGATTTATATTGCTGCAACAGATAGAGATTATTACTGATGCCAAGAAGACTGATTTTCTGCTGATTTGATTAGGACAGTAACTGTGCAAAGCTACATATTAATATATTAGAACACTGCAGTCCGCTAGAAGCCTGCAGAAGGGAATTTTGTATTGGATTTGGAAAAAAAAAATCTGTTATTTCTGTATCCTATTGCATCTACTAGAAAATTCATACAAATTCTTTAATCAGTCTGTTCATGTGTGCTAGGAAATGGGCTTTCCATATTAACCAGGGAAATGTCAACTCAAGGCTATGGGGGCTGGTGCTAATAAGGTTAATGAATAGCTGGCCTGAAAAGCAACAGATGGGCCTAACAGAGCGGGAGCCTTAATGGCATTTGTAATGCCTAGGGTCAACTGCAGTTTATCTTCATTTTTTTCTCATTTAAAATATTCCAACGGAATAATAAAATAAGTTTAAATTTTCCCCACAGGGAGATGAAATTTATGCAGCACTGTTTATTGAATATCAATGTGTTTGGTTATAAACAGAGGACTGCTACACCGCTGCTAGAACTGTAGTTGTTTTGTATTTGCATTTGCAGAGGAATTTTTCATTTAGCTCATTTAAAATAGTACTCTCTTTTTATCAATTGCTGCTGGAGAACTGTTTTGGATTATTTTTTTAAATTTTGTTTTGCTTTGTTGTTTTGTTTTGTTTGTTTTCTGAAGACAGATAACACAGAAGGTCAATTTATTGCTGTATAAAAGCTAAATACATGACCATTATGCTAAATTTGCATAGAGGAATTGTAGAGTTTCAATGCCCATGTTGTGGTCTCCATTTCTCCCCTAAGATGACAGAATTCATGCCCATTATAATAGAATGTCATATGATAGAGTAGGGTAGAGATGAAAAAGTCTGTGGTAGAAATCATAAACATTTCTAGATAAACCAGAAAATGTTTCTGATCAAAAGGTACTTGGTTCTAAAATAGCTTCTGTGACCTTGTTGTCCTTCATCTCAGATACATTGGTCTTTAATCAGAAGAAATAATCTGCCCAAGAAGCAATTGATATAGTCCTTTCTATTCTAAATACAGGCTCAGGGTGATGTTAAACTATTGTTACAGCACATCTAGTGCCGGAATTTGGCCCACAAAATTTAAGCTGTAATATCAGCTAAGGCAGTGAAACATAATGTCGAGGGAAGTTTTAAGATTTGTTCTAAAAAATAGTTTTTTGAATAGGCATTGCTCTTGGGGGAAAAGAAAACACTGAATTCTTATTTAGCTTATGCCTCCTTCAAATAGCTTCAAGTAAATATATGGATCCACAGTACTTTTATTTATGAAACTCACTTTCATATTTTGTGAATGCATGGAAATAGGAACATATTTAAGTTTGGGGTAAGACTTTTTAAAGCACTTAATCCTGACCTGATGCTGCCAAGTTTTCCATATCAAATGCTTTTGATCACCCCTCCTCTGCTTCTTTAGCACTCCATTCAAGTCAGTGTTAAAACTTGCTTTGACTTTAATGGGGACAGAGTTAGGCCAATATTGTAGGCTTTTCAAAATCTCACTTTATGTGGATTTTAAAAAGATTGGATTATTCATAACGAAAACCATAAATTTAACTGCTTGGGTGTTGTAGTGCGCAGCTCTGTCTCTGTGGCCAGCCCTGCTTGGCTGACCACCCAGCAGCCCTGGCTGTGCCCCAACAGAACCTTTGTGTGGGTTCTTGGCTCTGCAGCACCGTTACCTTCGCTGTCACAGCCGTGGTCAGAAAGAGCGGACTCTCTTGAGGATTGGGAAGCAGGTTTATTCGGGGATCACAGGGGAAGCCCCTGGCCCCAGGCTCAGAGCCTCCGAAGAGAGAGACCCCGAACCTGAGCTGCAGGGGGTTTTTACCAGTACAGTTCCAGGGGTGGGTACAAGTTGTAAACCAATAAAACAAAGCAAGGTGGCAAATGCCAACAGAATTACCTAAACAAGAACAAATCAAGCTAAATTGGGGTGGGGTGCTCTGGGTGTCCACCAACCACTGGCTGAACCTCTGGACCTTGAAGATGATTGATAGACAGAGGGGGAAAGATACATTGGAAAGGATGGGTAGGGAATAATCTTGGGGAGGGACCAATGGAAAACAGTGTCTGGGCAGAGGCCTGGGTTGTCTTGGAAACTCTTATCAACTTCTGATAAGGACAGGGGGCCCTTTACAGTGGCAACTAAAACTACAACTTACAATGAAGGCTATTATAAAACTTATAAAATAAATCCAAACAACGCTACACTTGGGCAGTTAAGTGATTTGAAAATATCTGATGAAATTTTCCTCACCCAAGTTTAGATGTTGGGAAATTAGGTGTCCAAGTCAAGGCCAGCCAGCATGCTATTCAAGACAAATCTTCCTACTGAAGTTGTCCAGCAAAGAACAGAAGACACAATTAATTATTTAAGAGATAATAACTGAATCAATATTCCTACTCATTGTAAGAAAAAGGATTTCTGTTATGATAATCTTGACATTTTGAGATGCAGGAATCTACTTTATAATATTGTCAATTTAAGCATATACAAATGATCAAAAATTTCAGATGTTGGTTGAATTAACAAATAACTTTGTGTATTTTGCTTACAGAATATCATATTCCACATACATTAGAGAATGTTTCAAAGCCAGTGTCCTGGAAAAGAGAATAATGTATATCTGAATAATTTACTGATTGTCTTATTATTTCATTAAATTTGGCAAAAGTAAGAAAAATATTATTGAATAATTTATGTAATGAATTTCATAGAATTTGTCAAGTAATATTTAATCTGATTTTCTCACAGCTATGGTCTGGAGTAAAAACTTATCACATAATTTCAGGACCAGAAGCATTCTAATTTTATTATAGAATAATCTAAAAATGCATACTGGTTTATGATAGACCTGTACTGCTTACTTGTCTGGGACAGTGTTGTACAGTTGTAACTAATTCCAAGTTCTGTAAATACAGCATAGAGGAGTGTTCACTTTTCCCCTGAGCATCAGAGAACTAATGTGCTTATTAAACAGGTTATTTTCTTATTCTCTCATGTTTACTACTAGCCAGTAACAAGTCTGTTCCAAGTCTGGTTAAATAGAAAACAGTTCCACTTGAATTCTGAAAAATACCATTGCTTTGTTCCCCAGTGTATCTGAAGAAGTCACAGTTTTATTTAATTGTATATATGACATCTACTTTTTCTTACCTAAACCTTCTATCTTGAGAGTTTTGCCTGTCCTCTGATTCACGTGAACATCTCCGTTATTTGAATTATTTTGAATCTGCACAAAGTAGTTTAATTCATTGAAGGAAGAAGAAACTAAAACTTTCATGTTAAACTGAAAGTCGGGTACAATGTAGCAGTCTTTTACTTCTGAAGTTCTAATTGGAATCAACATGAGTTTTGGGAATTTTATAGGATGGCTTTTATTTATCCTGCCTGCTGATTTTTCAGGGGAAGAAAAGACACATTTTTTGCTGAAGCTAACTTTTCAAATACTAACTTTAAAAATTTGTGCTCATTGAGCTGTGTCTTATTTCATTATTTCATTATTATAGATGGTACAGACCATATTTGTAAGCCTGTTAGGTGGTAAGTCTCAGAGAGGATTTCAAACTTCCAACTCCAGAAAATCAATTGATGAGAAGAAAGGATAACCAATTTGCTGAAAAAGAATGTAACCAATTTCTATCTAGTAAATAGCTGTAACATTTTTAAAAGATAACCTTTCCTTTTTTTTTCCTTCCCACCCTCCATCCTGATAGCTTTATGATTACCTAGAACTCTGCATGCATTAATTTAATGTATAAATGAACAGTGTTTAGTCTTCTGTACACATTTTGTTTCAAATGTGGAAATTGTTTAGCATTAGAAAATAACATATGTTGCCATATGGAAAAATATAATGTTAATGAAATCTGATAGATGGCACTGTTGGATTGTTGATAAACCATGAGCCTGACTCCTATGTTACTAGCATTCAGAAGGATGTTATTGCTTATTAAAGAACTGTTGCTTTAGAAAGCTTGATAGAAACACATTTCAGCCTGTATTTACTCGGTAGTGGGACTCAATGTACCGGTCTGCTTCTGGGTCTGCAATTCTCTCCTTGTTCCAGGGCATCTCTATGTCCCATTATGACTTGCTATGCTTGTAGCAAGGTGTGGGGGTGTTTCTTACCTCACAGCTTCTGGTTAGAGCAGAGATTTTGGGAACAAAATCGTTGATTCTTTCTTCTTTTGTTATAAGTCAGAGCATTAAACATCGCATTACACATTCCTTTCATATTCCATTTATCCTTTTCTTTGAGGTCTTAAGAATGACAGCCACCTCCTGTGGGATTGCTGGTGCTTACAGATGAATTGACTATGATTATCTGAAGCAAATTAAAGGCTAACTTGTCTAGCTTTTGCACTAACTTAAGATCAAATGCAAAAGCACTGTTGGAACTAGTCCAGGTAATTCCACTGTATTTCATTTGGACTAAAACCTAATGCAGCTTTTGCAGGAATATTAGAATGAGAATTTTCTTGATATATTATCTGACATGCAACTTGGAGTATAACCAAAAAATGATGCCAAACAATGAGCAGCAATGCATGGTTCATCCATCCTTAAATATGTAGCACTGTTTTTGAGTAAAAGCTACATTAAAGAGTTATTTTATGCATAAGAAGGATTCTGTTATTGAAAAATCTTCATACTAGTTATGAATTCTATGATTGTTATGGCAAAAACTAAAGCTAGACAGAGACTTGTTGAACATTTGTTTTGCAATATTCATTGTTTGTGCTGTGTCATTTATTTCCACTCTTCTTAGCACTGTAATGAATAAAATACCACAATAAACTTCTAAACATATAAACATGTGGCATTATTAAATAGTTGCTCATTTTTTTCTGTTTTAAAATTGACTATAGCTGTGCAATTTCTGTGATTTCAAATAATAGTGAATATACCTAAAATCAGTCAATGCACTCATCCACCTCAGAAGATCTAAGCAGCACACTGAAGGATGTAATGGATTTAGGAAGGTTATATATGCTATAATTGCATAACTTGAAATGCATCATGCGCTACTAAAATTTTTCCTTATGATAATGAAAAAAATCAATGTTGACAACAACTTTAATGATTATCTTCTTTCAGCTCTGAGGTATATGGGAAATATGGGAACAGCTCTTTCCTGTAGTAAAGAAAAATTGAAAGAAAAATGTGAAGCAGAAACTATCCCTGCAAATTTTCTCCTGGAACTCTTTTCTTTCTTTCATTTATTCCAAAAGGAAAAGGTTTGTTCTGTTGGAAAACAATTACATGGACTGTAAAAGGACTCTGAACTTGAAAGCTGTTGGGAAGCCCAGGTATGTCTCTGATGGTCCTTGGCCTGAAGATTTCCTCTGTGTACTGAGCACCTTTTGTTCTCTCTCAGCAGAGCATCAGACAGATTGTTCTTGCTTGGTAGCTGCAGCTGGATCGAAGGACTTGAGTCTTAAATGGTTTTATAAGTCCATGAAGGTGTAAATGGGAAGAAAGCACAATTGTTTTCCTGTGAGATAGGAAATGTGATGCTACAGATCTTGTTTTAGGTTGAGGCTGCCTCCTGGCCTGTGCATTTGACTTTTGGCTGCATGCACATTTTTGGGTATACACAGTTCCCTGTGTGAGAGCTGGGGGATTAAGATATACAACAATTTCTGCCAAAGTTTTTCCATTTCTTGTCTGTATTCCTTTTTACAGAGTTCTTAGGGGAATGAACTAATACTCAGTTATTTTAATAGATATTAGGGATTAAAAAAAGATGCTAGTCAAGTATGGGAATAAATCATCAGGTCTATACATACATCTGAGTGAAGGACAATTTATTTGCTTTGAGTCAAGTCACCTAGAGAGACGTAAATTTTGTTTCAGCTGGAAGTATTTGTGCAGAAATGGAATATGCCTATAATTTATGTCTTACAAGTATTTATAATTTCATGACTGCACCAAGTTATCAGGTTTTTCCAAGAATACAGAGGACTGCACTTCATTCGGTGATTCTATTCCAAGAAAATCCTCTAACAGTACCATGATGTAGCAAAAATGAGTTATAATGTAAAGCTTGAATTTTTGATGAAATGAAAAATAATTTTGCTGATGAACTTTGCTCCTTTTATTTCAGGGAATACTTTTTACTCAAAAATTAATGTTTAATAGAACAAAAATGGATTATTCAGGGAACATCCACTGCATGTGGTATAAGTCCTTAATATAACCTATTAGTAGATCAGTTTTGTTCTTAAAAACCCTGAAAAGATGCAATTATATATTTTATGAGTTTGGTGTTTTGAACATGTATGCTTTTTAAAAAATAGTCTGAGAAATGCCAGATTGTATTTATTCTTCAACTGTGTAATTAAATTCCAAAAATTGACTCTACTAGACAAAGACTTTAATCTCCACAAGCACCTGTAATAGATACCTCTCACCTGAATGTATTCTAGATGACCAATTATACCATTTGAAAGGCACTGATGTCTCAACTGCTTCCATAACCAGATGCTTAATGTTCAGGGAAAAAAAAAAAAAAGAAAAGAAAAAAAAAATCTATTCATTTAGGTGGAATAAAACAGGTTCTAGGAGTAATTGGGGACTACTTCACTACCTGTAAGAATTCATCAAGACAATCTTTTTGCCTAATGATCCAGCAGCCACGGTTGTAAATTATAGCACCATTGTAGTTTCAGCTTGCTCTTGTTTCAGCAAAAAAGGAAAAAAAAAAAAAAAAAGGGGGCCTTAGTTAGAAAATTACCTGGTATTTAAAACTATGTTTCAGTAATTTTAAGGATTTGAATTATATTTACTTTCCATTGATATCTCTACTTGTCATCTCAAAAACATTTTATCCTTCCCTTGAAAGCAGATAAAGGTTGAGATGTCTTTGTCCTGTACTTTAAAAAAAGGAAGATGAGCTTCCCAGTACCTTATGTAAGAGACTCAGATGATTTACAAAAGATTGCATGTTAGAAATTCTGTTTAGAACTTTATTCAAGTGCTGATGCAAAAGTTTTGTTTACATAAATGAAAGAAAATGGGAAACTTGATATCAACAAAACTGTGTCCCACTGCATATGAATGAATAGGGTAAAGATGACAGATATATGGTAGAAATCATGAACATTTCTAGATGAATTTATTGAAAGAAGATATTTTTGTCAAAAAATGAAGGGAGAAGCTCAAAAGATGGTGAAGTTTGATGGTCCCAGGAAAAATCTTTGCTCTGTTGAGGACATACAAAGCTGTAAAGCACCACAGTGAGAAGCACAGTGGAACTGTTAGAACCGCAAATCAAAATTAGGTACAAAGAAATACATTTTCATTATCTGAGCCTTCTACAAAACATAATTAGTCCTTTTACTTACTGAAGGAAAATACTGAAGATTGGATGTGAGACAGCTTCTTACAAAACTTCTGATTTTGAGAGGATGAGTATCCAAAAACTTGGATATTCTAATGTACACCTGATTTGGAGCTTTTCTTCCCCTTGAAAAATATGAAAAGCAAGAAACAATTTCTTGCTATTTTAAAAATTGTAAGCCACTTAAATGAATCTAAAAAGTACATCTACTGATTACTTATCTAAAAAGTAATAGAAATAATTTGCCAGTGGCAAACTATATTCTGAAAAATGATCAGCAAACATTATAGACTAAAACATTACCACTTCATTTTTTCTCTTAAGAATGCACTCAAGAATGTATGAAAATATTTTAAAAATTACTTTGGTTAATCCATGTTCATTTACTAACTCATCATTATTAGAAAAATGTGTATGAAAAGCATTTGCAGAAGACATGTTTCCAAAGGCTGAAGCTTGAATAAAGCCCTCTATTATTCAGACTGAACTGAATCAGACATAGCATCACACTTCCTATGTACTTCTAGATTTTTTTTATTTCTACCTTGATGTTTTAGTGTTCACTTTCCCACTGATCCAGGGGATGCAACCACTTCTAGAAATAAGAAATTAATTTCGATTTTATTATTAAACATAAGCTGCCATGGGGTTGAATGATTAGCATTAAGAATATTCAGATGGATATTTAGTCTAACCTTGTCATGTGTTGCAATTAATTTTAGCAGAATTATTTAGATATGGATTAGAAGATTTCTGCTTGTGGTATTGTCTTAGTGTAGGGTAAATTTGGGAGGAAAACTCCAAATTAGGGATTCGTCCAGAAAGAAAACCCAAATGGCCCCTCCTCCAGCCAGTCCGGGAAAACTTCTTTGGAGAAAGTGGAAAAAAAAAAAATTTATTTAACAAACAAAATACCCACAGGCACAAAGAATGAATAATATGAAACAATAAAACCTCTCGACGATCCAAAGAGAGATGGCAGAGCTGAGGAAGTCCTTGCCGTGGGTGCAGTTCAGTTCTCTCAGTNCCACCGCTGTCCGTGCCTCAGACGAACACCGCCGGAGCAGGAATGCAGAGGAGTCAGGGCCGTTTTCCCAAAACAAACTGTGCGCCGCTTCTTTCTCCCCCTTCGCTCTCAGAACCAGGTTTAAAGGTACAGAACTCAATATACAGCACAAATAGAACAGACAATTGGGGATACAAGCATCTTAAAGTCACCCTAGGACAGATATGATTGGTTGAAACAATAGAAAAAGCTGCTGAAGAGTTCCATGTAAATATTTTTTAGAAGGAATAAATAATCTTTGTGTAAATATTTCTCATTTTCTCAATTGTTTACTATACTTTTATATATTTATACTTAGTGATTCTATATAAAAATATTATTATAAATAGTTAATTATTTTGCCCTTTATTCAGGCCTAGTAAAACCAATTGGTTATTAAAAATAGTTTTTAATAGAATCTTAGGAAAAAGATGCCATATAAAAACATAAATAATCTTTAAAAATAGGTGATTTTTTTCCATGAAAAGGATATAAAATATATAAAAATATCTTGCAAGTTTTTTTACTGAAAACATGTCATCTCATTGTAATTAACCTCACAATGTGTCTTTTCAATAAATAGTTATGCTTCAATTACAATTATAAAGAAAACATCTATTGTATAATCCTTCATCCCAGGACTCAGAATTAAGAAGGATATATTTGCTGAGCAGTAATACTTCAAACTCTGTTACTTTTTCCTTTGTAAGCCTTTTATGACTTTTACATAAGAAAAAGAAAACCACAATTGTTAAATAATAAGGTAGAGTCCTTATTATTATGATCCTTATTATGTTGAATTGAATAAGATATGGTCCAAAAAAGAGAAGCTCATACATGATTAAATATTTGACACACATTGTCTTTTCTTTTTCTTTATTTTTTTTTTCTCATTTTATAATTCTTTTGAAGCTAAGGGAATATTCCGTAGGAGAAAATGGCTGTGCAATATTGCAGACTCTCATCACTACCATCATCCATTTGTGAGTCAGTTCCTGATCCTTGCTTTGCAATAAAACATTTAGTCATCTTTCTCCCAGAGCTTTACCAAGACAGGTTTGATTTTGGTGTAAGTAATGACATTATTGAGTGGCAAATAATCCCTCTGACTCCTGTGAAACCTGAAAGTCAGTAATTTCTCATAGGAAGGCTGACTGATGCTTTCTCTTTTCTGCATCCAGTAAAATTGCCAGTTATTCCCACTTGCACATACACATACACATACACAGGCATACACTTCTGCTAGAAGACTATAGCATTAAAATAAAGTTTAAAAGACTTAATAAGAAATTAATGAAAAAAATCAAGATAAATGTGGAGGGTTTTGATATGGAATGAATAGACCTGTCTGGTGAAAGTGAAGGAGGTAACGTTAGTGTGGGAGACAGTTTGGGCTGAAAGAGGATGAAGAAATGTGCCTTGGGAATTGTGAAAGGGCTATAGGAAAAAGCAGATCAAGGATAAGATTTCAGGGTTGGAAGGAATAGTATCTGTGGGAGCAAGAAGCTGAATCCTAGACTGGCTTGAGTTGTAAATAGCCTACAATCCCACCCTGGATTAGGGCTGTTGTTAGATTAGGTTGTTCAGAACTTCCTTGGTCTTGAAACGTTGGATCTGGGCACTTCTTACCTGGATTTGTTGTGAGGTAAAGATGAGAAGCCTCTTCTCTCCTGCAAGGGACTCTAATTCCTCCTTTGCTCTTCTGCACCCCAACATGTATGAGCACTTAGCACTACTTTTCTTCTAGCCATGCATAGTTTATTTTGCTAGAATGAAAAATAATACCTTTAGTTAGAATCTCATAGAAGTTTTGCAACATTAAAAAACCCCAAAATGATGCACTAAACTTCACCAGTAAAAGGTCTCACCCTTCTAAGAAAACACATATTAAATCTCCTAAAGGGAATTGTATTGAAATAAAAGGTCTGATTTCCTTGTTTTTTAAAACTGCAAGAATAGAAGTGATGGCAAGAAGTTGTAATAGCTATCAGGAGACTAAACTACACTAAAGACTTCCAGATTCTATGAAATAACAACAGACATTGAAAGAGTCATGGCAAAGCTGACAGATACACAATTAAAGCAATTTACTGATTATCTGGGGAACATAACAAAACACCTGCTGCTTACTAAAGTCCACTAGCTATCATCATAAGAGAAAAAAAAAAAAATCAAAATATTCTCCTCATCTGCTTCTATGTATTTTATTTTATGATAGATACACTTCTCCAAAATTTCACAGAGATATATCTAAAAGCAATTGCACACATGTCTTTTTTGCATACAGAATGACACAAATGAAGATTACTTAAACTTGCTATTCTGAGGAAAGAAGGCCTTTAAAAATCTATTTTGAATAAGTTCCTCTATATAGAACCATTTTAAGTCTCTGATCTGCCCCTTTGGAGACAGCGTGGTTCATTTATCATAACTTAAATGGAGAGGGTACTTATGGATTTTTATCTTAAAGAACAAAATTAGAAGAGAACAGAAAAACGACTTAAGAACATTCATAAGTTAGATTTTTGTACCCACTTTATTTCAAGTCACACTTTTGTCCATGAATCTGAGTGGTGCTAGAATTCTTTTAGAACATTGGTCAGTACCTGACACGTGAATGAAGATATCAGCATCTGGACAGTGTTCAATGAGTGGAAATTTTACTGTAATATATTTAAAGCAGAATAGCATAGGAAAAAAACCCAAAAATTTGCTTGCATGAGTAGAAACTGAAAATGCTTTTAACCTTGAATACTACTGGGTTTTCTAAGTGTCATTTTTAGGAATCTGTCTAGCCCAACCTCATAGGGTTGATTTTCTATTCTGATTTCTTGATCCTTTTTTTTTTAAACCTGATTATTAGAACATATGAATTGGATGGTCTCTGATATCTCTTTTGATTCTAATTGAGTGTCCTAGGTTACAATGTAAGATGTGCCCAAAGTGTGTATTCTATCACCATCTTCATGAGCTGTTGAAACCAGGTGGGGCAGTGTTTTCCCTTGCCCCCTCTCTCTGGGCTATCTCCTGTTCATGGGCCATCAACGCCTTGCCACATGACTCACAGGTGTGAGTCACTCCCTCTGGGTGTTATCTCTGTTCAATGGGCAATCAAGGACCCACTGTATGACTCAGAGAATGATATCAGCCCATTGTGAGATGCTCCACCCGGGGGGAGGAGCCAAACATTCCCACCTGGATATAATCTGGGACAGCACAGAGGGCATGGGACTGCTGGACTCCTGGAGGACCAGAGCTACCAGACCATTTCTATGGGATCACTGCTTCAACAAGACCACTTCATCTGGACTGCTACCACCACCCTAACTAACAGGGTGTCAGGTTGTATAATTTGCATTTATTTTATTTCACTTTTATTCCTCCTATTAAATTGTATTTTCTGACTTGGAGTCTCTCACTGGTTTTACTTTCAAACCAGCACATTGAGTGTCCTGAAAGCCAGCCAGATATAGGTGTTTTAGAGTGGATTGCATTCTACTGTGTGGGGAAAAAAGTATCCTGTGAATGTGTGTATCTGTGACAGCACATGTCAATCAATTGGGACTCCTTCTGAAAGCCATTGTGAGTTATTGTGAGCTAGCTGCTGCCTCCAAAATGGACCCTCAAGTATTAACTAAGAGAATTACAGGGCATGAGGTTGGACTTCCTTAAGAATTTCTCTCTTTTTTTTTTTAATTTTTTTCTTTTTAATAAAACCCCTTTTTAAAGTGTGATTGTCAAAGTTTTTCATCAAAAAGATAAAACTTTTAAAATTAATATTAGTCATTTAAATATGGTTGTAAATATGCATTCATTTATGCACTAAATTTTAGTTGTGCTCTTGACTGTAGTTTATATCCATGAAATTTGAAATCACACTGATTTTAAGAACAGTGAAAAATTATCATTTAACTAGTGAACAGTGGAATCAGAGTTG
This sequence comes from Aegithalos caudatus, assembly GCA_013389925.1. NCBI lineage: Eukaryota > Metazoa > Chordata > Aves > Passeriformes > Aegithalidae > Aegithalos > Aegithalos caudatus. The sequence goes on along the minus strand of WEIU01009297.1, from coordinate 19,022 downwards.
TATTAGCAGCATTCTTGGCTTTTATGGTGTGAGCAATATGATAAAACCAAGGGTCCCTAAGTGGAAATTTTCCATAGGGGAGAGCACTTGTGTCACTGCCCAGGTGCTTGCAGCGGGAGCTGTGGGACAGCCTGTGTGAGGAGAGTATGACTTTGCCCTGAGAGGATTCGAGCCAGTCCCAAAACAGGCCTGCCACTGCCAAAGCTGGGCCATCAGCAGTACTGGGTGTGCCTCTGTGATAATGTGTTTAAAGAGAGGGTAAAACCAGTGTGTGTCAGCTCTGAAAGAGGAGCGAGAAAATGTCATACAGCCATTGACAGATCAAGGTCAGAGAAGGAAGAGGAGGAGGCAGAGCTTGACGCTCTGGAGCAGAGATTTCCCTGCAGCCCATGGAGAGATGCCTGTGGAGCAGGCTTATCCTGAAGAACTGTAGCTCATGGCTGGACTCACACTGGAGTAGGGGAAAAGTGTTAGATGGAAGAAATATCAAATAAGAGCTTTAAGGACTGTCCCCTTCCCTGTCCCCCTGCACCACTCAGGATGGGAAGATGTTGAAGAAAAATGAAGGCAGGTGTGAAACCAGGTGGGAGAAAGGTATTTTTTTAATTTTAATTTTTGTTTCTTGCTGCATGAATCTGTTTTGATTGGCGACAAATTAATTTTCCCTATGTCTTTATCCTAGATTTAATCCTTGATCTTTTTCATCATGTTTTCTCCCCTGTGCTCTTGGTGAAGAAGGGTGAAGGTGCATCTGGGTGGGCAGCTGGTAGCTACTGGTCATTGTCAACCCCCTGCAGGAGGTAATGTTGTCAAGTTTTCCTTCTAATGTTTCTATAATCATTGTGGTTTAACCCTGGTTTATTGTGCCTAATTCTTAAATTCAGTCAATAGCATAGAACAGTCTTCCCACATTTGGAACACAGGTTAAAAATTACTTTTATAGGCAGTGTGACAGGACAGGTCTCTTTCTATTAGCAGTGTTCAAAGTGCCTTAACACCTACCTGTCATTATATCTAGGCCTCACTGACTGCTTCCCTGACTGTCATGGAAATTTTAGATGCATCAAGAATAGAAAATTAGCATTAATTTACAATGAAAATGATCTTTTTCATTCCCCAAATGTGTTAGTGGAAGTTAATATAGTTCTAGCTGCAGCTGCAAGCCAAATCCCTTATAATGGTTGACTCTGCAGCTGGGTTTCACATGCCCTGTGTAGGAGAGTTTTTACAGAGTTGCAACTGATTTCTTTAAAGGTGATCATGTTTTTTTGGCACACAGTAATAGAAAATGCAAACTGGCTTTGATGTCAATGTGGTTACAACTAAATAGCTACTGTTGAATGCTTTTATATGCTGGCACAAAGTACTTCGTGTAGTGCTATTGTACTTGATTCTGTGTTATTCCTGCCTTGGCAGTGCCCCTACTCTATCAAAACAGGTGTATATTGCACATTGAAAAATGCAGTTTCTAAAATTGACTTCAGTGAAAAGATTGTCTTAGATAATGTGGCCCTTACTTTACTTCCATTAAATGCCTTCCCACCAGAGGTGCTACCTCATTTGTAATACAGCATCCCTATTATTCATATTACAGTAGTGCCCGAGAGCCAACAGAGAAGAGTTTTCTTTGTTCCAGATGTGATATATAGAATAACAGACACTCACTTGAGGAGCTTACAGTAGGGATTGCAGAGGCCTTAGATAAGAGGTATGACAAACTGTTCCAACCTGAGATTCACTAAGAGTCAACTCAGTGATATGTCCTGTCCTTCACAATAAGCTGCCTGTTACTCCACCTAACACTGCTGTGAATTTTCAGTCCAATTCCACAGCCAAGGGCAGGAAAAGGTGTAGCACAGGCACCATGGTGACATTAGTAGATGTTCTGTTCTGTGCTCTTTATTGCTTTCTTACTCTATTTTAAAATAGAAGCAAATACATATACATAGATAGACACTTTAAACTGAGAATATGTTTAAAGAATTTTTTTCCTGTTTTCTCTAATCAGCAGGAGTTCTGACATTCATTGACTAATATTTGAGCAATGTGAAGTCCACAATGACATATTTCTGACATCTGGATTTTAAAATAGTACACTTTAACACTGAAATATTTTTCTTTGCCTTTCTAAGTAATAACAAGAACAGTTATTAATATTCTGGAAAAGCACAACTGTTCAAATTTGGACAAACACATAAACAGGATTTAAAAGATGAGAATTATTGATGTCAATAAAGAAATTCTTCATCAGTGTTACCTGACTATTTATAAATCTGTGTAATCATTTTCAAAAGTACTTTTCAGATAAACCATCTAAATTTAGGGTTGAATTATTTTCTGCCATACTGGAAACACAGAACAGATCATACACAATTTTTCACAACTTAAATGATAATTTTATGGAGAATGCACAAGATTGAAATTTTTTTTCCACATTCTCCTGGGCATATTGATAAATTATGAAAGTAGTTTTATATCCTGTAATTTTCTACAATGTATGTAGAATTGCCTTCAGTTTACTTTTTTTTTTTTTTTTTTTTTTTTTTTTTTTTTTTTTTTTTTTTTTTTGTGATTAAAAACTACATTTTTCTTTGTGGCTAAATATTTCTCTCTCCCTCCTTCCACATAAAGCTACTGAAGTAATGGTTTTATCTTAGAATGACAGTCATTTATTCTAAGGTGAGGAGTCATGCCTAATAATGGCTGTTTAACATGCAACTTTATCTTATATTTCTTATTCATACTAGCAAGCAGAGTTACAAGAAGAACAGGATCTTTTACAATAGCTGCCATAAAAACTGTTAGCTGTTAAATTAATCAAGGAGAAGACAGAGAACAGTTCTAAACTAAAAATGGTTCAATTGTATGGAAAATTTGAAGTATAATTTTTTATCAATTTTCTTTAAAAATGAATGTAAGGGTAGCACATGAGATTTCTGTGGAGTAGCTATCTGAAATACTTATGTTTTTATACTTTGGTTTGGTTTTGTTCTAGTTTTGTTTGATTTTTTTTCAAAATAATAATCTATAGCTTTACTGGGTTTTTTTAGAAAAAATACTTGACTAATTTATTCACTCAAGAGTTAAAGATTTTGTGAACATCTGATAAATCTGTTGATAAGCAATACAAACCCTAAAGCAGCGACATTTATCAATACCCTAACATGTTTAAATTAAACTGTTCTAAGGATATTCTGCTCTTGACATCTGTGTTGAGTATGAGTAAGGGAACTACTCTCATTCCCTCCTTTCTCTTTAGCTCCAGGTTGGTTGAACTCTTACTGTATAAGAGGGGCAAATATTTTGTGATAAACCAGAAGTAAATATCAGATGATGTGTTTGTGTCATGTTATCCTTCTCTATCAAGTCATAGTTTTCTATAAGATTAAGGGAGGATTCATACATCACTACTTCCTTATCTGGTGATTCACTGATATTGGTTAGAGAACATTATTTTTGCTTTTCCATCACATTACTTGTTGTTGAACAATGATACAGTTTTGTAAGCCATGGATTGTATTTGGATCAAAGTGCACAGCATATTTTTTATTTCCATGAGATATAAAACAAAACCCTGGGAGATCATATTTTATATAAAGTATGTCTGATGAAACAAAGTTTCTGTCTTTTAATTAAATGCCAGTGATTTTGCTTGGAGCAGGAATATCTGGATTTTGCAGGCAATAATAGTAACCTGCTGGGTCAAGTGATGTTAGAGTAACAACAAAATGCTTATTTTTTTATGGAGGTGTTTAAACATCCTTGGGTAAAAAGAAATTAAGCAACTCAGTATCATTATAACATACATATAAATACTTTTAAATAATTTTCAGAAGGTTTTATTTTCTCTTTATTTAATTTTTTGCAGTAGGATGCTGAGGATAAAGAACTAAATCAGGCAATGCATAGTATGCAGTAGACAAGAGCCTCATAGGAAGAACTGAGTACAGAACCTCAATGGCCTTAACTGGCATTTTGTCAGTTTCCTATTATGTTGGTTTTAAGAAGCACAAACCCCAAATTTCTAGTTTGTTTGAGATATTTTATTGGGTTTTTTTTCTGAGGTCAGGTGAAGTTCTTAATTTAACCATGAGGTTAAAGCAGCATGAGCTCTTCAAAGAACTATTATAATAATACTGACAGGGAGGGTAAATTAGTCTCCAGATAAGCTATCATCTATGATGGGTGCTACTTGCTTCAGTCAGAAAGGAAGTTAGGACAAAGAAGAATTCTAGAAAATGGAACAAAATCAGGTTTATACACACTTCTTTGATAAAGTATCCTCTTTTATTCCTTGATGAGACTGTCTTTTTTCTACTAAAAGAAGTTGAGAAGATCCAGTGTAAATGGCACTCAACATGGTTTCTCTAACTTCCTAATATACAGGGAATACCCACTCTGTTTCAAAACATATATTTAAAATATTAAAGTAGTGGTAGATTGCCTGAGTTACTGTTCTGAAGAGAAAAAAATAAAGAAAAATATTTTGTGTTAACTTTAACTCTGCGTTAAGTTAATGACATACTTTTGACAGTTGGCCAAGCAGAGTTCATATAATTCAACTTCAGCCTGTGTTCAGACTGATTTGAGTGCACTTACCCATAGCTCTCCTGATAGGGTATGAAAGTGTAAAGAATTCCTGGTTTTCCTTTCTGAGGAGAATAGAAAAATCACAGATTTTGTTCTAGTATAATGTTGGATCTATATTTTTTGTTTGTAAACACTCAATCAGCTCAAGTGTATAGCCACTTAAAGAGATTACAGATTCTTTTCAAAAGTTCAAAGCTTCACTATTCTTATAGGCTAAAGCTGTACTTCATAAAAGGTTTTTAAGTACATGAGAACTCTCAACTAAGTCAGAGAGTTTATATATACAGCTGCAACTGCATCTTATTCATGATTTTAACCATGTAGGGCTTCAGTTGGGATCCAGTGGTAAAATGAAGATGCACAGTCATAATTTTAATACATCAGCCTTCCAAATTTACAGCCAAACACCTAAGAAAGTCTCATTCCCACAATGTACATTAGGACAACACTACTAAACCCTAGTGAAAAGGAATGTGTGAGGTATTATTACCCCATAGGGTGAGAAGCTACAAATCACTGCTTTATACAAGAGCAGTGTCCCTACACAATATCAATACAAGGTTTCCAGCCAGGAGAAATTAAGATATATAAGTTCATGTTTAAACAAGATCTTGTTTCATCTGACAGTTCCATCTTCTGCTGGATATTTGTGTTGCACTGCATGTGTTTTCATGTATAGTACAAATCCCAAGCTACTGTGCTGCATGGGGAACAGTAGAATACCTGAATCATCTTGTGCTTGTGTGTAGCTACAACTTCCCCTGCATTCCCAGTAGTGTTTGCAGCATGGATGTTTGTTGATGTATTCTGTTTGGAACACACTAATTTGAGACAAGTTTGGAAATTAAGGGTTTAATCTTCCCATCTAGCTGTTAATTTTTTCCCCAGAATGGCTACAGTATAAAAATATATTTCATAGCTGAAGAGACTATTGAAATTCAGAAGGAGACTCTGAATTAGACAAGCAGGAAAGTTATTAGGAGTAGGATAGTTTCACATGGGAAAGCCTGAAGCTGTTGTCAGATTTTTGTTACACTTTTTCTAAAGGAAAACCCAAGGACTTTCAGAGAAAAAAGGATGTGATTAAGTGTTGGGTTTGGGGTTGGATGAAATACAGAGGATGTGCATGCAGCCTACTGAAGCTACAGTGTAAATAAACACTGTTGCCTCAAGATATGGGGATTGATGAATATAGATATAAGAGTACTGTGGAAAATAGAACAGTACTCTTACAGGATATGGTACTGAAGATTGGGAGCCATAGAAATGGCTTAGTTAAGAGGTTTTCAAAATGTGGCTTTAATCTTGTCTAAGAATACTAAAAAATATCCATCCAATCAATCTGGTCTTCAATTTGCTATTAACAATTTAACATCTGACAGTCCTTGTTTTGGGAACTATGTTTTTGGGGATGGTACTGGAAGCTAGCTCTGCATACTCTGTGCATTACCTTTTATTAATTTCAGTCCTTCCAGAAAAAAGCAATGGCAAAAAGATAAGCTATTTAGGAAGAGCACCAACCTCACCACTTCCCATGATCTGTTCTCCAGGTAGCATTTTGGCAAGCACAGCTGTCATGGTACAGATGGAAGAGGATACATACTTTAGTATTGCTTACCTGTGTTTATTTATAAATTTTCTCCTCAGGAATTTTTGTAATTTTCCAAACCTTCTGATGGTGTCTGTTTTTAAAACCTCCTCTGGTTTTGAAGCTTCAATAATCCAGAAATTTAATACATTTTGAAAAGTGATATGATTTCATTCTTACATTCTGTTTAAAGGAATATTCTTTTACCTGATTGAAATTGAACTCCTACTGTTTTCATCAAGCATTCCCTGTTCTTCCACTGAGAAATTTAGTCAATTTCATTTTGTATTTGTCTTAGCCACTGACACCCTGACTTTTGTAAAATTTGATCATATGCCTCGTCCATCTGCTTTCCAAATTGGAGAGTCAGAATCTTTAGTCTCTGTAACATAGCTGCTTTATTGTTTTTAGCACATTGGCTGATCTCCAACATTGCTATATAGTCCTTGATATGCAGAGACCAGAGCAACACACCATTCAGGATATGGGCCTCTTGGTATTATTTGATGTAAAAATTATACATTTTTCTTGGTCCCAATATTCTTCCAAATATCTTTTTGGCTTTCTTGGCTGCCATTGCATACTGATCTCAGTGAACTGATGATTTCAGTGAACTGCTGACAATCTCAATGTCTCTGTCTTTAATTGCAACTGCTACTTTTGTGGTCAGCATTGCACAGACATGGCTTTGTTTATTTTTCCCCAGATATGGTATGATCTTATATCACTCTGCAGTGAAGATTATCTAACACATTTTTCACAATATCTTCATGGGCAAACTCGGGAACTGTGGACAGGATGAGTGGACAGCGAGATGGATGAGAACTGACTGAATGGGAGTCTCCAGAGGGTCATGATCAAGATATAAACACGAGCAAGGAGTAGTTAGGGGCCTGTCACTAATGGTGACCCCCATGATTCAATACTGGACCCAGTACTGTTTAACTTGCTCATCAATTACTTGGGTGAAGGGGCAGATGTCTCCTCAGGAAGGTTGCTGATGACACAAAGCTGGGAGAAGTGGCTGATGCCCCAGAGTGCTGTGCAGCCCTTCAGGAGGGCCTTGAGAGGCTGGAGAGATGGACAGAGAACTCTCTGAAATTCAGAAAAAGCAAATGCAGGGTTGCGCACCTGGGGAATAATAAACTCATATAACAGCACATGGTTGGGGCTGACCTCCTGGAAAGCAGCACTTTGCTTTCTTACAGATTAAGTCAATGTGTTGACAAGACTAGAACAATAATTTATGTATTTTCACATAAAATATATTTCACATAAAATACACCCAGAAGGAGCTGGGTGGACAACCAGCTGTCCATGAGCCAGCCAGTTAAATCCTGCCTCAAGGAGCATCCAGTCCTATTCTGTGATTACACTGTGCTTCACACAACAGGGCATCTGATTATTGACTGGACTGTGGGCACTCTGTTAATGGTAGTATTTAGGAAGATGTCTTGAATCATGAAAGTATGGCCCGAATTCTCAGCCTATATTATCTCTCTGTTCACTTACAGCACATCTTTAATGTGTTTGTGTTTCACTCTAGTGGCTTGACTGTACCACATGTAAACATGCCAACTCTGCTTTAAAATCAGCTTGCCTGGGGACAAACAGCAGTTTAGCCATGATAATTGGGGCTTTCTGTGCTCAGCAGTACCTTATGTATGCCTTTGATAGCTCTTGCAGCTGAATCCTTTGGTACTCGAGCCTGTCTAGACCAAAATTTGCTACAAAATTTTTAGACAAACGTGCAGAGTAGCCTACTGGAAAAACAAAATCCAGGTTTGTAATAATACATTTTTGTCTGTTCTTTAACTCTGTGGATGCTATTTTCACTCCTTTTGAATCTCAACAAGGCTTTTAACATATGCTTGATACATAATTGAGAGCACTTAAGGCAATGGCTGCATTGCATATAATAGCTAACCTGGTATTATGTGCTGGGACATTAATGTGCAATATCTAGCAGTAACAGTTACAGTAGGCAAGAAGTCTTTGTTTTAGATGGAAATTGCAATTAAAAAAATATAGGGGGAATGTTCCTTAAATAAAAGTTTTATTAGTTTTACCAGCACTCCACATTTAAATACTGTAAGTGATAAATTTGAAAAAAGACTTAATGTTTTTCTATTAAGCTGTTATGACTCCATCTTTTCACAATGTAATAGTTTGCAGACAGAATACTAAAGACAACTGTGGATCATTGCTAATTCTGTTAACTGGATGATTAAAATGACAAGAACATCTGCAAACAACTGTTGCTAATATTATTGTTGTGCCTGAAAGCTCTGCTGTTGCTAAAGATCTGACAGTGTTTCCATTACTAAATCTTATTGTAATCCTCATTGGGTTTTAACCTGGCATTCAAATTCTCAGTCCAAAAGACAGTTTTTTTGAAAACATTTGGAATTAGCCATATTTTGGTTACAGGAAAGTGAGAGATCCACAAGCATTTGATATTTTTTAAGATTTTTAAGATGTATGTTCTAAAAGATTTTAATGCTCCTAAAATTATTCAAGTTATAACATTTTTATTGATATTGGGCATTCTTGGTAACCCTGAATAACAGGAAAATATGACCATTTAAAATGATAAAATATGTGAAGCATGTGGACATAGATTCTGCAGATATTTACACCTGTACTTAATTTCTTAAACATGAATACACACTCCTGTTGATTTAGTGAAGCTGTTCAAGCACAAAAATTTAAATGAACATGCAGATATTTCTTTGGTGCCTGTTGCCTGTAAATTGCCCTGTTGATCCTGGAGAACTTTATTTTAATCTCTCTGGAAGCCAAACTCTCTGCTAAGAATCATGCTTAATAGAGTCTGCACACACTGATTAACCTCAGTAAGACCCTGATGTCACTATCTAGATAACACAGATAATGTCATTGTTTTTTTTTTCATGGCCTACAGAAGCCAGTGAGGAAGCCTATAAACAAACTGGTCTCTCATGAATTACAGATTTGTATTTAATGGACTTTCCAGCATAAAGGCATATGAATATTCTTTTGATATATGTCAGAACTACCAGTTTCACAAAGACGTTGTTTATATATATGGAAATATCATGTTTCCTTTTTTCTTTGGAGAAAACAGGCCAAGAGCATTCTTATTGGTTTTACTAATCTAGTTGTGGAATGCTGATCATCTAAAGGACTGTATTTCCAGAGATTCCTAGCACATGATTCAAAATAAGACTAGAAAAAAGACAAAATTTTTTCCATTTCATTATTGACACTATGTAATAAAACAGTTTTTCATAAGGGTTTTTGGCTAAATTGTCACATTCAGGTTCAATGTATATCCTTATAAGTGACCCAAGCATAAATGTATGAATTGTACTGTGAAGCACTTTGTGTTAATAATAGGAGATATAAATCTCTTACCAATTCAATATTGTGTGCAATTCTGCTGCAGATTTATTTTAAAAGTGAAGAGTTAAATGGAGGTCAATTTGCATCCACTTCAAATGATAGCTGAGTACAGCTGATAGTCACTATATTGTGGTGGTAGGTTTTGATAAGTTATTGTTATTATCCCAATAGTTTGTTCCTGTTACCCCCTGATGACTTGGTTCTACCTCAAGTTTTCACCTCCCTTGCCAAGATGTCATTCACCCCTAGACACATCTGCTACCTTATTTACATGATGTCAATCCTTTCTAGCCACTGCCCTTATTTCCAGAGGTTTCTGTGTCAATCCTAAACCCCGCCTGGGAAATCCCCGTTTACTCGATGTCCCATTGGTGTATGTGACCCTTTCCACGCCCTTTGCATTCCCGATTGGCTGTCAGATCATCGGTCCCTCTCCACTCCCACTCCCCTCTCCGCTGTGTCCCTGGCTGGCTGGAAATCTGTAGCCTCCCTTTCTCCCTCCCCCTGTTAAAAGAGAATGTAAGGCTGGGCTTTTTTGGTTTTGGCTGTGGCACCCCTTAGAGTAATAGATCCTTGAGAAGCACGCGGAAAACCCTCTCTGTCCTTTGTTCCTGTCCAAGACACACCAAGCAGAGAGCTGTAGAGAGCAGGCAGCTCTGCTCAGCAATGCTATCTGAGCTTGAGAAACAGTGAGCATGGAAGTGGCCACTCCAGGTGCTGGGGCAGAGTGTACAAGTGAGCCAGGTGAACCTGGCCTATAGCATCACTATATGGTTTTGAGTCACTGATTTAGTTTTATTTGCCATAGTTGCAATATTCAGGCAAGACTCTCACCCTTTTCTTAAAGGTGAGCAGCCATGAATATTATTTTATAGGAGGACTGTAGCTAATCCCTCTGCTTGCAGATATCACCTAATCCCAGTTCTCCTCAACCCTGCACACACTTCCTAGGAAGATGCAGAACTTGCATATTTGTACTTTAAAGTATTAGCAAAGCCTCCAGCACTGTCACATAGTGAGGAATCTTGTTGAAATTGAAAAATAAAATCTTGTAATAGGCAGATTATTTAAATAAATATTATTTCAGGTAAAATTAGAAAACCTGCAGTGTTTTTTGCAGTTCAGATTTTTTTTGCTGTTTTGTGTTGCTCCAGTGACATGAACTTAAAATCATACCTAACAATGGTTGAATTGGTTCAAATTTCTTGTGTGTTATATTTCAATCCATTTACAATTTTTCCTTCATGGGGTTAAGATGTATTATAATTGTGTGATCATGCATACTTTTCCATGTAATTTCTTGATCAAGTGTTGATAAAAAGTATTTTTGAAATTTCATCTTGACTCATTTTTTTTTTCAGCTGAAATTGCTTTAATAAAGGCTAAGTTAGTGAGGAAAACATCTAGAAGAAAAAGCTGTGACCAATTTTTGACACTTTATAGTTACCTCCCTTTTCTTCACTGTTTCCAACTGGGGCTTGCATTCCAGTACTTTCCTATGGGTTTGTCCTTGTGCTTTGACCTTGGCTTCAAATTCTCCCACCAGTCTTCATGTAACTTCAAACAAAGATTACAAATCTATTACTAAAGCTTTCATGGGGAAGAAGAAATGTATTGATGATTTTGAAATCTAAGCACATAAATTGTTAGGAATAATCCTTTCTGCATTGATAAGGTCTCAGAACAGTTTTTTCTAATCTGTTTTCTTATTACCAGGACACATTGTAAGTAATGTGCAAACAGAATGAAGGTACTCAAAAAAATACTGATTTAAATTATCTTTCTTCATGTAACTGGATCCCTAAGATGCTTGGCCTTCATTTTGTTAACAGTTAGTAGTAATGAGATGACTGCAGAGCAGCTGTCTCATTTAATGTGGGAATAGAGTTTTTTGGTCATTGTTCATATCACTAAATTTGCTCTTAAGTGTGAAGAGTTTGGTGTGTATCTTGGCACAATCCAAATTTTTGTATTGTGATTGCTCCTCAGTAGAGCAGGAGTAAATGACTGCTATACTTGCTGGTGCAGAGGAGAGGGTGGATGGGCTAAAAAAGTTAAAATCAGTTACTGTAATTAGAAGAATCCAGGATAAACCTGTATTGTGACAATATTATATAGTCTGGGTAGCATACTGAATAGAGACATGCTAGAAACTGAGTTTGACATCAAATAATTTCTATATGTTTTTGTAATTATTTTGTTTCTTGTTTGTTCTTCTTGTTTGGGAAGAACACTTAGATAATGGTGCACACTAGTTCAGTCTGTGATCGGAATACATTTAGTGTTCTTGAACACTGCTTTTGGGACTTTGGAGGAAAAAGTTCTTTGCAAAAGTAGGCATTATTTTAATTGAACAAGTCTTTTCTTCACAACTGCTTCCCTTTACTGTGTAATTTTCTACTTGTTTGTTTGTTTGTTTGTTTTTATAAGACTTCAAGTCTGATACCAAACATTCAATACAAGGGTATTGTCAGAAACGGTTGTATAAATGTACTGAAAATTTATACAATTGATATTTGAAGTTTTATATATATAATCTTCATTGCAAGTAAAATATAGAAGTGTTAAATGTTTTATATTTACATACATACTATAGTGTGACAAGCTAAAACACACTTTTATTTTCATTTCTAAACAAATGCAAAATTCTTTTTGGAAAAACAAGTAGAAAGCTATTTAATATATTGTGTTATGGTATAACTGGATAATCATCCTGACTCCCAATCTGAGCTATGCAATTTTTCACTGCCTTTGAATATGATGCTTGAAATAAGTAGTAAGTTAAGGATGAAACCCAAAAAGAAATCTAAGCTTAAACTCATGCTGATCTATATAGAGAGTTAGAAGCCTGTATGCTTTGATGTTGCTTTAATCCACTTTTCTCCAGTTGTCAGATATTAAACATCACAGGGCACATCATGAGCTCATGTAATTTGTTATAGTGCTATTGAAAGTTAATGGAGCTGAAAGGCCAGCTGAAGGTCTGGCCCTATAACGCTTCAGCTAATGTACACAAATCTGTGGAGCTGAGCTATTACAAGCCTCTTCCTCAGGAATGCCTTTCTTAAACACTTTCCCACTTGCATTTACAACAAATATATCATATCAAATTCAAGGAAAAAGTGTGATGTCTTTCACTAATTAACTACCTTAGAACCAAATGAAACCTGAATTGCAAAATATAAACCATCAGCTTCTCCTGTTCCTATTCTGTCATTCATAGTGCTCCAATTTATCTCATTTAGCAAACAGTAAGAAGCCAACTTTAACTTGCAATGAAGTTTCATAGTGCTAGCAATGGGAGTTGGGCAATAGCTTGTAACAAATCATTACCTACTACCATACCCCTGCTTTTTCATGAATTCAAGATTACGTCACTGCCTCCAGGACATTGAAGACACCAGGAATTCAAAATCCATTTTAAACTGGGCTGACAAAGAATCAAGACAGCTTTCTGGAGAGAGCTGGTCTGTGTCTGGTAACGTAGCTAGGAGTGCTGTCTTTTTCCTGCAAATATACTTGCAGTACTATTAACAGACATAATTTTCTCTTATTTCATTAAATGAAGCGCTGTGGCCAACAGGTTCAACTAAGTCATGTGCTTGATCCTGCACTTCTGTTACAATGAACGCAAACAGGGCCACAGGCTGGGGGAAAGCAGCCCAGCAGAAAAGGACCTGAGGGTGCAGATTGACAGCAGCTGGACATGGCTAGCATGTGTTCAGATGGCCGAAAAGGCCAATGTCATCCTGGCCTGTGTCAGCAATAGTGTGGCCAGCAGCACCAGGGCAGGGATTGTCCTCCAGTACTTGGCACTGGTGAGACCACACCTCAAGTGCTGTGTTCATTTTGGGCCCCTCACTACAAAAAAAACCAAAACATTGAGGTGTAGGAGTATGTCCAGAGAAGGGCAGCAGAGGTGGTGAAGGGTCTGGAGCACAAGTCTGATGAGGAGTGGCTGAGGGAGCTTTGGGTGTTTAGCCTGGAGAAAGGGAGGCTCAGGAGAGAGGTACTCTCTACAAGTACCTGAAAGGAGGCTGTAGCCAGGTGGGGACTGTCCTCTCAGGCAACCAGCAATAGAACAAGAGGAAATGGCTTCAAGAGAGAGGCTTAGGTTGGACATCAGGGGGAATTTCTCTGCCGAAAGGGTTGTCAAGCATTGAAACAGACTGCCCAGGGAAGTGGTAGAAATGACAGGACCTTAGTGCCATGGTCTAGTTGACAAGGTGGTGATCACTCAAAGGTTGGACTTGATGGTCTTGAAGACTCTTCCAGCCTAAGTGTTTCTGTGATTCTGTGATCTTTTATACTCAGGAATGTTAGAGTGCCAGCATCTCTGAAGGAATATAATCTGTGTGTATACTCTTTATACCCCTTCCCTCCTGCTTTGCAGGACGTTTGGATGATTCACAACTATTGTGGTTTATGGTTTCATCATTAGGATCTGATCTTTGAAGTCCAGCTTCAGCAATGAAAAGTGTATTTTCACTTTGACAGGGATATAGTTCCTGAACTTCATATGTGCTCTTTAATGAAAAGAAATGTTTCCACTGAGATCGTAACTTGATTTGGAAATTATTTTTTTATGAGATTATAACTAGTAAATAGAAATTAATATTAAAAAAAATGTTTCAGAAGATGATTAAAACTTTAATTACACAAATTTAGCATCTTAATTGAACAGTCATACTAGCAGAGGGTTGAGTAAGTTTGTTTGGTCTCTGTCCCATGTTCATTATCTTTAAATACATGTGATGTTTATGAAGGTGAAACAGGAAAAAAGAGCCAACCTCAAGTGTTGTGTATGTCTTGTTTCTCGGCAGTTCTCAATATTTTACAGAGAGAATAACATCTTGATAATTAAATTGCTTCCACATCTGTGCAATGGTGTCAGCAGGATATTGCCATATTGCATATGTTTAACAAATTAAACATAATTTGTCTTTATATTTTCATTATGGAAACTGCATTGATATTATTCAACAAGAACTACCACCATGTAAGAATGAGACAAGAAAATGGAATAACAAAACTGATTTTGAATATTTTTAAAGTAAATTAATTTTAACAAAGACAATAAAATTCCTGCTTTGGCAAGTTACAAGAGAAATAAACAAAGCTGCCATTCTGAGGAAACTTATTAATGAAAAAACTATTTACTTTTGTACTGTTGGAAGTGTTTATAGTATTAAAAGATAGAAAGGAAAATGCAGTCCAAGGGGAATGTAAAATTTTAAGGTTTGATGAGGAGTGAGACTTGATGGAACAGCAGTGAATATGCCACAGAGCTTTGGGGCATAATTTGAGTTACTTGAAATTACAGGTTAAATTTAATTGTGATTGTTATCAATTGTTTAGTGAAAACTGTTTTTTGAGAAGTAAACCTCCATGGGTTTTTTTAGATGGAGAAGAAGGTAAACAAACCATCCCAAGCATAATTTTAAACAGTGATTGCTTAAAAAATATGGAAAATAGGCTCTCCTCCTCTGTGTGGTGTAATAAAACTATTTTTATTTCAAGTAGATTTAGTCAATACTCTAGGTCTGTAACAAAGGCATGGATTTTAATTTTTTTCTGTTGCTCAAAGTTAACAAAGTACATAGAGCTGATATCTAGAGGTAAGACAACAACACCTGAGAATACAGTTACTTATATATTAAGGCAGGTTGCTCTGTTCAAATATTTGCATGACTGCATCCTCTTAATTCTTATTCTATCAATTTGCATCCAGTTGAGAATGGTGCCTCAGGTGCTCATTGATTTCTGTTCTCTGTTACAAGTCTCCTTTCTTTCTGGAACTAAATACAAACAAAACATAAAAAATTAAGTGCTCCCTGCAGCTTTTCTTGGTAAATAATTTTATTACTTGGCATTAATCTAGACTTTTAATTAGTGAAGAAGTATACTGATGAAGGCACCTCTCTCTTCATGTGGCAGAAGATGGGTAGATACCACAAAGAAAAGAATCTAAATGTGGTGGATAGAGGAATATCTCTGAACATTTATATTCCTATGTTGACAGGCTCCAGGCAGGGACACAGTTTGATGAGGAGAGGTTCTGATCTCAGCAAGGGCACCTACTTAATGTTCAGCACTTAGAAAGGGAACATAATTGCTAGGCCCTTTGGAGAACATGGCTTGGCATAAGATGGTATCTTCAGGAGTTATAGTCTCTGCACTTAGTCTCTAGCACCCCTCTTGGAAATATCCTTGCTCTATCCTTTTTTAGGAAAACTATTATCCATAGAAAATTATAATTTTTCCTAATTGAATGAAATTTTTTGATCTTCAGAAAACCTCAGTAAATCAGCCTTATTTCAATTTTACACTTAGGAAAGTTGTTCATGAACCATAAAAGAGATAATCTGGATTTAGCCAATGGTGATGCCTTTTCCTATTTTATGGTCCTGGGCCTAAATTCTGGGGATGGTCTTCCTTGATTTTGTGCTTCTTTGCTAATGCAAAGTTGTCAAGGCACTGCTCTTTCTCATGAGCATTGGTTTTGCAACTTTCTGGGGGAAAAAGGTTCATATACATGTCATCTTACTCCAATGGAGAGTTCTGATGTCAGTGAGGCAGGTGGTCAGAGCCTGTACAGAATGATGCCTGTTTATTGACCCTGGTGAGACCACACGGGGTGTTCTGTGTCCAGTTCTGAGCTCCCCACACAAGAATGAATTTGAAGCAGTTTCAGTGAGGAGGGTTGCCAAGATACTTAGGTGAGCATATGATCCACAAATAGAGTCTGATAAGACTGAAGAAGAAGAGTCTGAAGAAGTCAAAGCTAAAGGAAGACCTGACTACTGTCTTTAGCTGATGAAGGAGAGGTTATATAGAAAATGGAGAAAGCCTTGACTCAGAAGTATATGGTAAAAGGACATAACAAAGTGGGCACAAGCTGTAGCAAGACAAAATGTAACTCAAGGGAGGAATGGTTAAGCTGTGAAAAAGGTTGCCCAAGGCTGTGGACTCTACATCTTTTAGATATAGCCAGAGAGTAACTTCACAAAGCCCTTAGAAATTGAATTGAACTTTTAAGTTGATCCTGCTTTGTGTAGGGAATGGATAGGATGACCTCCAGATGTTCCCTCCCCCAGAAATTATTTTGTTGTAATGTGACCTTTCCCTGTGTAAGGACAGAACAGGGATCTTGCTACCTACCTCACAGAGTACATTCTTCCTCCCACATAAAGTTCCCAATGGTACTTAACAAACAGTTGAACAACAGATATGTCAAAAATTACAATGTCCTTACTTTTAGAAGATAGTCATCATTATTAATGAGCACAGCCCAAGGAGGGGAAAAAAGAAAGTATTTTGAATTCAAACTAAAGTATAAAAATATTTTCACTGGCTTTGTCCTTTTCTTTTTGTGGGGAAAAGAAAAAAAAATGAAAACCAGTGCTATAGCTATAGCTGTTTTTCGCTGCATATTTTATCCATCATTACCTGCATATGAATTGTGCACAAATAAAGAAATGAGGGACATGAAGCACAATTGTTAGCACTTCAAAGAAGATTCTTCATCACTATGGGAGGCATCAGGCATATTTCACTCCTCCCAATCCTTGAGAGTGAAGATCTGCAGCTTAGAATTCAACCAGTGGCTTTCAGCTTTTGACACAGACTGCCTTTATGAAATAGAATTGAAGGAGTTTGAATGCTTTTAATGGATCCCTCTGAGAAACAGTATAATTGGTATGGCATGGGTCTGCTCTGTTCCCTCTGCCTTTAGGGTAACTACTACATTCTCAGACTTCCCTTAAGATGAAAGGACTTCGGCTGACAGATGCCCTATACATTAAGTGCATTGCTATAATCCAAACCTGTATGAGGAGGAAAAATTTTCAGTTTCCCTCAAGTATTAAGAACTGTGAATCACATATCTGAAGAGAAATAACATCTTTCTAGCTATCGCTCAAACCTATTTCCCCACTTCTTTTATTCACTACTGTAAAATCAGCACCTTATAGAAGAGGAAATTGCTAAGAGGTACATTGCTCAGATGGATGTTCATGTGCATCACTTTTTGTTTCAGTGGTGTTTGGATGTTTAGCTCCAATTTTCTCCTTTTATCCAGAATGCTGTTTTCTGAATATTGTTGCATTAGGCAGTGAGAGCAGCTGAGCCTCATATGGAATATTTAGCATCTCTTCCCTTTGGTATTTTTCCATACTTTTCCATACTTCTCTGTCTTTTTCTTAAGCTCCATTATGTTTATCTAGTTATCCTTCAAAACATTCTCTTCTTACTAGTTCTTATTTGCCCTTTTAGTTTCATTTCTATCTCCCAGTCAGCTTTTTGTCCTTGACATTTGCATGTTGCATTCTGATCTTCTCTATTTATGTATTTCTTCTTATTTTTTCCTTTGTTTCTGGTTTTCTTGGTTTTTTAAAATCCGTCTTTGCCCCTGCCCTTTCTCTCTTTGCTGATACTCTAATTATATTTTCCCTTATTAATTCTAACCTCTCCTTTCATGCAGAAAATGTCACTTTGGAATCACAAGTTGTTTTGTATCCTACATCCATTTCTGTTTTGCCACAGATCCTTGCTAGGGACGATGATATAGGTCAATTTCTTGCTTTCAGTTACATGTGCTTGATATGCATGTATTAATTTTCCATTTTCCTATTCCTTTACTATTGCTCTCTGTTCATTTTCTCCCCTGCAATGAATGAAATTCCACTGTCTAGGTCAGCTATCAATAAGAATGATATCTTGATGAAGATAAAATGTTCTGTCTGATTTGTTTCTATTATGCATAACTCAAAAAGGTCAGGTAGAAATGCAGAGACATTCACAGATGAGTAGAATGTTGTGCTCTGCTTTGTACACCAGTACCAACTTCAAACTGGCATTGTAGCCTGGCTAGATTTTGAATGATGCAAGGAACCAAATAATTCAATTAGCCTGGCATTATCACAAAGAAACTTGAGAAATGCAAAGGAAAACCAACCAAAGCAAGAAAGTAGAGTGTTTGCCTTTTTGAAGATGTTTCCTTCCCTGAGATTTTATTTTATACAGTCAAAATCTTTGCTGGATTATCTACATGAAATAAGGTTTTGTTTGCGTCTAGCTCAGACTAG
>WEIU01009292.1:33585-55273 GCA_013389925.1 Aegithalos caudatus | reverse complement strand
TGAAGATGCTAAACAGTCAGGATGATCATTTTGCCTCCTACATTCTGTGTAAATTGTAGGACCTTTTAAAAAGTATAATGTTACAATGCACAAGGCATTCTTTGTTACTGTTAGAAATAACTTGCAAGCATCTGTTTAACTCCCATGGTTATAGGTATTATTTAACTACTAGAAGGAATAAAATATGCTTTTTCTTCATGTAAGAGTTGAGATAAATTTGCCCTCTTTTGGCCCTAAAAGTACAAGATTTCAGATACACAAAAAAAAAATCATGTGCAGATGTAAACACTGTGACCAATATTTTAGGGCTTATTTCATGTATTGCAAATCAGGAAGATTGAAAAGTATATGGGGTCAAATCTGAATTGTTTTATTAAGGTTTAAAGAGTGATTATAATATACTGGTTGATTTTTATTCCTTTTTATGCCTTGCATGCTTTGAACAAAATAACAGATTAGATGAAATTTTAATGTAGAAGTCTCTTTGCATCAATCAACATAATATGCAATATTTGCCTGCCTTTTTATATTTACATCTGTTCCTGGCCATTTTTGGTATTGAACTGTATACTTTCCAGGACAGAATAAGATTTTTACAAAGTGGAACCACTGATTGTGTCCCTTGGCAGTGTAATGACTCTTAATGTTGAATGACTGGTAAAGACTATGTTAAGTGCAGAATATGTACCACTTACATCAAAATAGTTACCAGACTTAGTAATTAATGCTTTTTGGAGTCCATAAACTTTCCAGATTCAGGTGCAAATACTTACAGAAGTGTTTTGTTTACTTTCAAAGAAGGTGAAAGTCCATGGCAGTCCTCCTCTGTAGGCTGTGAGACTTCTAGATTTTATGGATAAAATATAAGTTGGGAAGTAAGGTATCTTTGAAAGAAGAAGTTGATGTTCAGATTTAAGTTCAGATTCAAGTTTTTAAAGCTGGAAATCCAGTGAAAATTCTACTTTTTATGAATGTTCTGTCTTTCAATTCACTTAGTCATCCTTTCTGGATGATAATTTAAATATTAAAATTATCTAGAAAACATTCCATTCATGTGATAGAGGAATTCCATTAAGTTGTAAGAGTATATTATCTTACAGGATTACAATCACGGAAGTACTATTTCTATAATCTTCTACATATTATCTCAAGCTGTTTAATAAGGCTTTCACATGGCTGTTTAAGAGAGGTCAGAAATGTTTTTGTCTGTTTGGGTCTCTTTAGTAGCTCTTCCTTCTTTTATTCAAGAGAGCTCTTAACCAAGGCTTTCAGCACAGCACCAATATAAATGAAAGGATGTGTAACAGTTGTCAGGGAGGTGACAGGGATGAAGAAGGAGGGGAAGAATGTGTTTGTCCTGTGGACCTTTATAATCAAATATTGTGTTACAGATCTGATGGAAAGCCTTGGATTAATGTTAGTCTAGGAAATGTAACTCTGGTAGTGATGATTTCAACAAAACAAATGTGCTCAGCAAGGAGAGGCAGCTCATGGATGTGTGAATTGCCACCATCAGTTGAAACTCTATCAGTCTAAATACATTGATTTTGAAGTACTGTGCCTGGAGTTCACTTAATCCTTTATAATTATTGTGGTATTTTTTGAGTATTGTTCCAGACTAAGTTGTTCCTTATTGTGAGCAATTTCATGACAGTCTTAGTAGGGGAAGGAGATTTGCCTCCATATCTTCAGTGCCATGTTGCAGTAATGAGCAGCTTTTAACTTACATTTTTGTGTCATAATTCTTTCTTCCAACAAAATGTATGATTTTGATTGGTGAATATAGCTAATACGTGGGAGTCACCTGAACCTTGACAGAATAGAAGAAACTTTCAGATTAGCAAAACTTGTAATTTCCTCTTGAGCTTTCTGTGGTCACTTGCTTCATTCTAAAGTGTTTTCAGTGTTTCAGTACAGCTTGGAGAGTGCAAGAAGAGATCGGGTTTTTGTAAAATGCTGTCTGTAAGAGTAACATTCAAGCTGTTTTTTATTGACAGTGGTTGATTGAAGCAGATGAGACTAATGTGCATAATTAGCAGAAAAAAATATTCTTGCATAAAAATATATCAGTCATGCCAATCTTACGTGATTGGGATGGGGCTGAAATACTGCCCTTAAATGTATAACTCCTGGATTACCCTGAGGACAGGGCTGGCACAGCCAGTCACTCTCAGGTCAGATGCTACATTTTTTCATTTGATGTTTTCCAACCACTGCTCTTGACTGGTTTCATCCTGACCTTGACCAGTTCTTACTCAGTCTTCATTCTTACTCGTGAGCCATAACGTTATTTTCAGTTTATGTGGTAACAGAAGTTAGTGATTTTGAATATGCTTCTTAAATAGCAAACACAGAATTTTCAAAGTCACTTACTTGATGAAGAAATAGGAATCTGTTGTTCAATGTGTTCAATGCCTCTATTGTAACAGGTTAATGTATTATGTTTCTCAATAATAATTAACACTACTTAAGCAGAAGCTCAGTCCATAGTATTGACACAATGCCTGCAACAAATAGCTTTGGAAAAGTCCTGTGGTTCATCTTCAGGGCATGTTGCTGTCTAAATCTCCCACTCACCCTTAAAAAAATGGCAAAAATTTGGTGAATTCAATTTGAAACAAAACAACAAAATTGCATCAGGAGATGTGCTAACACGTTGTACTGCCTTGACAGTGAAAAGTGTATTAGGCTTTGTAATGGTTTTGGCTGGGATAGATCTTATTTTTCTTCATAACAGCCAGTACAGTGTTGTATTTTAGATTTATGAGCAAAACTGTGTTGGTAACACACCAGTGTTCTAGGTGAGGTGTACTTACACAGTGTCAAGACATTCATGGTCTCCTCCTTCTGCCTGCCCCCTAGCAAATGGCCTGGAAGGGGCCACAAACAGGGAAGCTGAGCAAAACTGATGAAGGAGATGTTCCATGCTGTGTAACAGCATGCTCAGCAATAAAACTGGAGAAGAAACTGCTTTTTCACAAGGTAGACATTGCTCAGGGACTAGATGATTATTAGGCCAGTGGTGAGTGTTGGGTGGTACACTGATACTTTTTGCATCATTTGTACCATAGGCTTTCATTAAAAATAGATTTTTTTCCTTCTAAATATTAAATATAACTCTTCATAATAGTCACTGGTTGGGGTTTTTTCTTATCCTATATGAAATCTGTTTCATCATTCTGAATATTCCCTATGGAAAAAATTCTGATTTTGAATCAAATTTGTTTGAATATTTCAGCTTGTGGTTGTGAAGAAATGTGGTAAGTACAGCATTTCGCTACTGGCAGAAATGGCTGGAAGGATTTAAACAAAAAAAAAAACCTCATACTTTGTCAGATTACATCAGTGTCAATAAAAAGTGACATAGGAGTTATCCCATTTCCAGTTATTTTACATGTCAGCTGATCAAAATCAGCAAAGCTTGCAAGTTTTTTCAGTGTTCACAACTCTCACAGTTCTCACTTGTGACCCCAGAGGAGAAGCTTTAAGGTTAATATTTAAATTTGTCAGCTTATTCTCAAACAGAAGCTTGCCATGGTGTGTAGCTGCTGTTCCTTGTTTTAATTACACATTCTGCTTCTTGTCAGGTTGGATGTAATAGTGGTATTGCTTGAGATCCCGCTGAATTCCAGAACTTTTCCAGAGTAAGCCTTTTTAACCCAAAATTGTCATTATGGGTAAATGTCACTGCACAATAAGATGTTTGGACATCATTCATTTTATACTCCCCAAGAAAATTACCCTTAACAGAGAACAAATCAGGCTTTTTTCCTGCAGGATTTTCAACATTATTACATACAAAGTTTTTTTCCCATTTGGATCTTCAGAGATTAAGTTTTTCCTGAAGGTACAAATTTATGTGAACTTAATCATCTTGACTGTAATGATTTGTCATTAATATAAGCACTAATCACAGAATTGTTAGAGTTGGAAGGACCTCTGGAGATCTCGCCCAATCCTCACATTTAATATTAACCATCATGATTGAATGTAATTTAATACTGATTTCACTTTGTCAGGGTTTATTTATAAAAAGATACTTTCTTAAAAAGAATGAATGTAATTTAATACTGATTTCAATTTGTCAGGGTTTATAAGAAGATACTTTCTTAAAAAGAATGAATTTGCTGAAAATGCAGTAAAGGTAACAGCATAATCCACAGCCCTTGCCCCCACCCCAAGATTAACAACATTTTGACCAGAGTAGTGATCAAAGACAAAATCCTATAATAGAATGACACAAAGATATGCTAAATTAATTTTTCTGGTTCTACTGCTTGAAATTTGACTCTGTAATTAGTTAAGCTGTTCAAAAGTATGAATAATCTATGTGATATCATTGCTGTGGAGTAATGAATAAAAGAAAATTTCAGTAGAGCAAGAGGTATTTTCGTTATCAAGATACCTCATCAATGAAAAAATCTTTTTTGTTGTACTCTAATAACCCCTATGTAATTCAATATCACTGTTTAAAATAAAAGGGCACTAGCATCAGAGATAAAATTCTTTTTCTTACGACTGAAGCAAGAAAGCTTGTCCTACTTAACTGCCCATAGAAGAGATTTTTATAGTGCCTTGAAGAACCATAACAAGGGTTGGTTTTCTTTGTAATACAGCTGTTTCTAGATCTAAGATTTTGCAAGCCACACTGAGAAATGTGAGTACACTGTGTTTGCTAAGCAATAAAAATACCAAACTGTTGAACTCTTAAGGTTATTAAGGTGATTTATTTTGTCATGTTTTTGGGGTTTTTATGTTTTGTTTTGGTTTTTTTTAATACCTCACTTTAACGATTTAAATAAATTTTATTTCCTATGGTCCACAGAAGTCATTCTCTTCATGTGCTGCTTTCAGCTTTTTGTCAGCTAATTGTCTGCTGTGTTTCAGGCTATGTTGATTTTCTATGTTTTCTGTGTTTCTGGTTTGCATATATTGAAATGTGGGCGTTAAAACAGAAATCATCCAGATGTATTTGACATGTTGGAGATGACACTGGATCTAAAAGTAGGGGGTAGTGCTTTTTTTAGAAGTTTATGAAAATAATTTGGTCAATGTACATACAAACATACTCTTTGACTCAGGAAAGCTCCAAAGCCACAAATAGCTGTAGACTTGAAAAATATAGATAAGTATCTATATATTTATTTTGCTCTAAAACTTTACTGAAAACATCTGCTGATTCTTGCATTTTCATAATTTTCATAATTGTCCATTGACTTTTGTTAACATCTTCAGAAGTTTTCTTGAAACATAAAGAACATTCAAATCAGATCGGTGCAAAATGTATTTAGTCTTGTATTTTGTCTTTTATAGCAGCATTGTGGTTTAGGAATGGTATTCCTTTCTCTAGTACTCAAACCAAAACTGCAACAGCATTTCCTTCTCCTCCACCTCCAGCAGAAAGCACAAAAGGCAAAGATTATGGGTTGAGATAAGAAATGTTTATTGAAAACAACAATAAGATAAGAAAATGAAAAGTAACAGCAAGAATACTAATAACAAATAATCAAAGTTAAATTTATTTTCTCAGCAGTAGGTAGTTGGTAAATGTTTTATTAATGCATGTACAATTAAAATTGAATGCTCATGTTTTCAAATCAGTCACTGTTTAGTGTTAACACTAATGTAAAGATAAATCTCTGCATTAAACTGAAATATATTTGAAAGAGCTAATAGAGAATGCAATGAACCTTTTAGGAATGTGTGATAAAACAAATGATGCAATCTAAATAATGGTATCTCTAGAGACCAATTAGTTTCTTCACATACTTGATTATGACAGTATTCCTGTATCTTTCAGGTGTTGGGTATGGTGGCTAAGGGATGTACTTTTCATTGTGTACGATAAAAGTCCTATAGCTGACTTCATGGGGCGTATGAGCCTCGGATACAGCTTGAATTGTAGAATATCCTGAGTTGGAGGGGGCCTACAAAGATTATCCAAGTTCAGCTCCTGGCTCTGCACAGGACACCCCAAGAGTCACACACCATGTGCCCGGGAGTATTTTCTAAATGCTGCTTGAACTTTCTCAGGCTTGGTGCTATCACCACTGCCCTGGGGAGCCCATTCCAGTGCCCAACCATGCTCTGGGTAAAAAAAGTTTTTCTAATATCCAGAATAAATTGAAGAAATGAGTCCCTGCCCCTCCTCTCCCCTCATCAGGAAGCTGTACACTGCTGTGTAGTCTGCCCTCAGTCTCCCTTCAGCCTGAACAAGCCAGGTGACCTCAACCACTCCTGATATGGCTACTCCTCTAGATCCTTCACAATCTTTGAAGTCCTTCTTTGGACACTTTCCAGTAGCTTTATATCCTTTGAGTGTTGTGGTGCTAAAAACTGCACACAGGCCTCAAGGTAAGCATAGCAAAGCAAAGCAGGGTAATCCCCTTCCTTCCCTGGCTGGTGATGCTGTGCCTGATGAAACCCTAGGACAGGGTTGGCCCTCCTGGCTGCCAGGGCACTGCTGGCTCAGATTCAACTTGACATTGACCTGGATCTTCCCATGGCAGTGGTCTCCAGCATCTTGTTCCTGAGTCTGTACATAAATCCAGGGTTGCCCCATCCCAGGTACAGAATCCAGCTTTTTCCTTTGTTGAACTTCACATAGCTGGTGATTGCGTGGCCCCTCTGATTTGTCAAGGTCTTTCTGCGGGGCCTCTCTGCCTTTAAGGGAGTCAACAGCTCCTCCCAATTTAGTATTGTCTGAAAACTTACTCAGTTTATATTTGAGTCCTGCATCCAAGTCCTTTTTGAATATGTTGAAAATTGGGCCCTGCAGAACCCCACTAGTGACAGGTCACCAGTCTGATGTCACCTCATTCACTACAACCCTTTGCACCTGAGCCGTGAGCCAGTTGCTCACCCATCCCATGATGTGTTTATCCAGCTGTGTGCTGGACATTTTGTCCAGAAGGATTCTGTAAAAGACAGTATGAGAAGCTTTAATGAAATCCTAAAGGTTTCCATTAACATGGAAAGCATTTTTCAGGATATTTTGAATCAGAGTAGTTACCTCCTGAAGAACAGCTTAAAAGTTTTCCAGGTTGTAGATTATTTATTCATAGGAATGATTTTTCAGTATGTCCAGTGCAAGTGTTGCTATTCCTGCAGTGATACTAATACAGGGATGAGGCATAGTCAGTCGTAGCAGCAAACACCTACACATGCTCTAGAAATACACTGATGAAATTCCATGGACTACTGACGTGTGTGTTTCTGAGTTGCTCATAGATGAGAGCAGATTTTTTAAATTGTTTTACTGACATTCCATTGGTAAAGATACTCCAAAAGCAGTTCTGAAGAACAGTCTCAGAATAGCAACTTCTCTGCAAGTCACTGCCCATGAGAAAATACAGCAGATCTTACCTGGAGAGAGCACAATATTTTGTTAGCTAGAGGGAAAAACATTTACTGTCATTGTGCCAATCTTTCGAGTTCATTCTTTTTTGCTGAAAATAATGTGGAGAAATAGATACCAATCTTTGGCCACAAATCTGCAAATAGTTTTAAGAGTATAGAAAATTAAGAATATTTTTAGGAGTATAGAAAATGAAAAATATTTTTGTTCTGTAGTTTCCTGTTGACATGACAGAAGGTCAGCAATGTTTCTGCTCCCCAACACATTTTAAGATTTCAGAAGATGCTTAGCTTTATAAGGTTAGCCGTGTAGCCTGCTTTCGTTGAATTCAGCAGAGGCTTTATGATCTTGTAAAAAACAGATTTTAATTCCATGTTGGGAGCTTTGAAAACTCTTATCCTAGAAAACTAACACTACAGAAGAGGTCAAAGCCATTAGATCACACCACCAAAAAAGGAAAACTGTTTCCAGCTTGGTGTTGCTCAGTACGTGTTTACTGCAAAAAGCTGCCCAAACAGAAGCCAAAATAATAATCTCCTTAAAAAAACTATGAACAAAATAGCAATCGAATGAAAAAAAAATTAAAGTAAGAAAGTGTTCAGTATGTAAAGTTGTTTGGTTTTACAATCAAGCTCAGTGTCTGAAGGGAGGGAGAGCACTTGAAAAGATGAATTTCTGTCTCTGCAAAGTTCCAGCTCACAGTATTGTTAGATATTAATCTCTTCAACAAGAATGCCAGATGTTATATTCCCTTTCTAAAAGCAACAATAGAAAAAAAACCCCAAACCTGTATGTAATAATAATACATGTAAAAATGTAACAATATTGTTATATAGGAGGCCAGGGTGTTCTTTTATTGCTATTTCTCATATTGACTCATCATCTGTGAGTCACTGTGTGTAGGTTCTTAAGTGTCTCACTCACCTCCATAGTTTAATACTAGTTGAATTTTAGTTTAATAGAATTGTAAGGCAGTTTTCTTTATCTCAGGAATTCCTACATATGCAGCTTGTACTGTGCTCCACAGGCTACTCAGGGCAGCCTTTACTTTCACTATTCATTGTTTGTTTGGCCTTTCTAAGGAAAGGATTATTATTTGAACACTGGGTCTGAAAGGGTGGTTTCTTCTTCTTTTTTCTAATGAAACTGTGTGCTACTTTTGGCTGCGTTAATTTTTTTTCACATTGACTGGTGCAGAGCAATGTGATAGATTTGTGCTGAACATGGGGTTGATTATTTGGAGATATTTTTGTTACTGCTAAGCTGGACTTGCATAGAACCAAGGCCTTTTCTGCTTTTCATACTGGCCATACTGGTAGGGAAGTTGGGCCTGCATGGGAGGTTGGTAGGAGGAGACACAGCTTGGAGCACTGACCAAAGGGATATTCCAAACCATAGGACATCATGCTCAGTACATAAAGTGAGAGGAAGAAGGAAAGGGAAGAAGCTTGGGGTAATGACGTCTGTTTTCATGAGGAACTGTTACTGTGTGATGGGTGTGTGCTCTCCTGGAGATGGCTGAACTCCTGCCAGCCAATGGGAAGCAGTGAATTGATTCCTAAGCACTTTACTTTACTACATAGCTTCTGCTTTCCCTATTAAAATGACTGTATCTCTCCCCACCAGTTTTCTAATTTTTACCTTCTCTCCCCAGTCCTGCTGGTGGGAGAGTGAGCAAGGGGCTGCTCTGTGGTGCTTGGTTTCTGGCTGGGGTAAACTACAAAAAAATAGTACCAAAATAACCCTTTAATTTGATGTTTGGGTTTGATTTTTTTAACCTGAGAATATTTTTGAAGTAGGTACACTTCTCAGATTAATGATAAAAGCAGTGTGTTTGTGTCTGTTTTCACTTGTCTTTATATGTCAGTAAGAACAACAGACTTTAAGAGCAGATTTGCTGTAGTGCTCACTTCAACTGTGTTGAGTTTGTTTGATACCGTTACCACAATAATTCATTTAACAGCATTATATATTTGGTTTTAGTGCTGTGGAAAAAAATTAAGACAGCCAGGACAACCAGGGGATCAAGCCCAACCAACATGGATTTATGAGAAGAAAGTGCTGCTTGGCTCCCCTGGTGTCCTTCTATAACAAAATGTAGATGAGGGGAAGGCTGTGGATGTTATTTATCTAGACTTCAGTAAAGTGCTTGACACCATCTCCCACAGCATCCCCCTAGATCAGCTGGCTGCTTGCAGCTTGGATGGGTAGACTCTCGGATGGATAAAAATCTGGCTGGATGTCCAGGCCCAGAGAGTTGTGGTGAATGGAACTAAATCCAGTTGGCAACCCATTGCTAGCGGTCTTCTCCAGGGCTCAGTTTTGGGCCAATCCTGTTTGACATCTTTATTGACAGTCTGGATGTTGGGATTGAGGGCACCCTCAGTAGATTTGCAGATGATAGTAAGGTGGGAGTGTTGATCTCTCAAGGGAAGAAAGGCTCTACAGAGGACCTGGACAGTCTCAATCAGTGGGCTAAGGACCACAGCATGAGGGTCACTAAGGCAAAGTGCCAGGTCCTGCATTGGGTCACAGCAATTCCAGGCAGTACTACAGGCTCCAGCAAGAGAGGCTGCCCAGAAGAAAGGGGCTTGGGGGTGCTGGTCATCAGTGGGCTCAGTGTGAGCCAGCTGTGCCCAGGTGGCCAAGAAGGCCAGTGGCATCCTGGCCTGTACCAGCAATGGTGTGGGCAGCAGGACAAGGGCAGTGACCGTCCCTCTGTAGCCAGCACTGGTGAGGGCACACCTCGAGTGCTGCGTTCAGTTTTGGGCCCCTCACTTCAAAAAGGGCATTAAAGAACTGTGGTGTGTCCAGTGAAGGGCAACCAGGCTCGTGAGAGGTCTAGAGAACTTGTCTTTTGAGGAACAGCTGAGGGAGCTGGGTTTGTTTAGTCACAAGGGGGTTCAGGGGGAATCTCATCACTCTCTACAACCACCTCAGGAGAGGCTGTAGTGAAGTGAGGCCAGTCCAGACAGGACAGCAGCTCTAGAACATTATAAATTAAATTAATTGTATTTAATACAAAGCATATATACACTTGAGTGCTCTAATGGCTTCTTTTGGTGTTGCAGGAAACAGCATACTCCATTCAGCAGCAGACAGTGTGACAAGTGCAGTACAGAAGGCAAGTCAGGCCTTGAATGAGCGTGGTGAAAGGTTAGGTCGTGCAGAAGAAAAGACAGAGGAGCTGAAAAACAGTGCTCAGCAGTTTGCAGAAACTGCACATAAGGTAAGATTTCAACAGGATAAGACTCAGTAAGTTAAAGTCAGACATCTGGCTGTCAGAATTTGT
Source organism: Aegithalos caudatus (assembly GCA_013389925.1). Lineage (NCBI taxonomy): Eukaryota > Metazoa > Chordata > Aves > Passeriformes > Aegithalidae > Aegithalos > Aegithalos caudatus. Next base: position 44,624 of record WEIU01009292.1, on the reverse strand, counting down.
TGAATGACCTTGAACTTAGCTTAGTGTATGTATCAAATCCTCCTTGTGACACCTTCTTTGCCTCTAAAAAATCCCTTCCATTTGTTGGTGACTGCACAGGATCTCAAAGTTATAAATTCTGTATAATAAAAACTTATCAGAGTTGCCTGCCAGAGACACTTTAAAAAAATTCTGTTTGAAGAAAGAAAGAAAAGTGTTGGTTTAAGTTCTTTCCTGCTGAAATGTATTTCTATTATATCACTACAAATACTAATTTCTATAAAAAACTATTCATAACCATATCCTTGAGTATCAAAGGTTTATGTCAGTTTAGTTTGAGTCATTTATTGGTCATCACCAGTAGCAAATGAGGGAATTTTAACTGCCCTTACCAGTTCTGTTTTCTAGGTAATTTCCCAGAGGGTTCATTCATCTCAGCCTTCTTAGCATTCTATTATCTATAGATAGCAATTTTTTATTATATGGAACCTAACCCTAAGCTCTCTGCTTGGTTTGCAAAGTCAGTTTGTCTACGCATTTTATACAGGCTTTAACTCACTTCATCTCTTTCTTCTCCATCTCATTCTCAGTTAAATCCATTTTTGAATTATTTGAAATGGAGATAATTGGTAATCACAGAGGTGGAAAGGCAATCAGTCCTTTATTTTTCATCATTACATAGTGGTAGAGCTCCTGAATAGGTGTTTTAAATGACTTGTGTAGAATTTCTGATTGTAGTTAACAATCATAATCACTGGGTCAAAATTATTATTCTTCTAAAGATGTCTTTGTTTCTGGTGTCTTTTTCTAACCTTCCTCACAGATAGCAAAATATTGGAACACTGGGAAACAGAGCTGGGAAGGCAGATAAATTCTGCCTCCTTGGCATGGCAAAGAGGCTTTGCCTGTGTGTCCCAGGAAAGGGAATGACTGTATATCTGTATGGAAAGAAGTTAATGGATTTCAGTCATCTCTTGGAGAATTTGTCTTACAAACTCTTCTTATCCAGACTAGCCACATTAGGTTAATACAACTGTGGTTCTCAGTGATATCTCTTTAATTAATTTTCTTTCTTTCTTTTTCAGCTTGCCATGAAGCACAAATGCTGAGATACTGCCCAAAGTTGAAATCTTCTCAAGAGAAGCTGAAAAGGCTACAATCAGCAACTTATACAGGAGATTCAGTCTTCTGTGTGCTTTTTCCTTCCTGTTCAGTGGAGATGCATTCTTTCAGTTTCTGTGCAGGAAAAAGTGTTGCATTTCTACTTTTCTGACTTACTTTTGTTCCTCTTTTTTAATATTGCTACACAGTCCTGCAGTACTTTCTACCTGTATTTCAGTTGTTACAGGAGTGAAAGCAAACATTGAAAAAGGACCAAATGACAAGCTGATCAGGATTGAAATAGTAATATTCTTCTGTGGCTGTACAAAAAAAAAAAAAAGAAAAAAAAAAAGATTGAACTGATTGTGGACATTTGTGTGGAAATAAAATCCAAAGAAGGGGTATAATTTTCTTCATTTAATGTAGCATCAGCAGAATGTGAATGAATGTGAGAATTAAACATCTGGGGTTGTAGCTGTAGTGGAGGACAAACTGCTTTGTCCTGGGAAACAGAAGAACCTGTTTCTTCTAACTAATGTAGGAAGCATTGCATGTGCACCAGCATTCAGAAGTGCATATCTGAATTTCATTCATATCAGCATTTTACATGTTCCTATTTTCACTTTCAGACTGATTATTGGAATAGTATGCTGAAATGTAGAGAATGTATGCTTGAAGTTTTAAAATTGAGGAAAAAAGTAATCTTTACATCTATACGCACATAGCTGTGCCTCAAACACAATCTACAATTTAGCAATCTTGGTATAAAATAACATTTCTTTTTAGCTGTGATTGCGTGGTTAAAGGCCTATGAAAATGGGAATATAAAAGGCCTGGGAAGATGAGAGTGCACTATTTTCAAGACCTCTGTTTTTCATAAATTCCACAGTAAGAGAAATTATCCTTCAGAAATTTGTCTGATTTTAATGACTTCTGTGTTAGCAAGTTGTCTGATTTTTAATATAGAGGCTTTCAAAAAAGCATGTCTTGCTTTTCTTGTCTAGAATCAACTTCTAGTTTGAGTCTCAGCTTTCAATATGTTATCACTTGAAGGGTGACTCTACTTCATCTGTATTCACTATATACAATATATGCACTATATTTCTCTTACAAAAATAAGTAGGTTACCTTTTTCTTTCACAGCTGTTTTCTTAACATTTTTAAGACAGTCTAATATGCTTCAAGAATGAAAAGAGGGGGAAGAGAGAAAAAGATGTTGCTTTTTTTTCTTTTTTTAAACCAGTAAGCTATAAAAGAAGTCCTTGCAGAAGGTACAGCCTTCATTTTCTGAAAATGCCTGCTCTTCATTTTTGTTCTCATCTTACCAGAGAAAAGCTGGCATTATGTGAATGTACTGTATTCATTGTAGAATATGATTTTTGCATTATTAATGACACAACAGTCTAAAATCCTCAGAGCAGTGCTTGTAAGAGAGATAAAAGCTACTGTAGTAATTGAGAATATTCTACTTACCGCAGGCTGAAATAACTGAAAATCTCATGGAAATGCCCATTTTGTAAAGAGATGCTTGCCTTTAGGAAAGTATTCTCATTTGAACTAAGGACACTGTCTAGTTAGCTAATTGCATTCAAACTTTGTATCTGTTTTGTTTGGGGTTTTTTTCCCTGTAATTTAAACAGCTTTGTATGAAGGTTTTTATTTAATTTCACACTGGGAGTTGAGAGAATGGGTCGTTTGTGTAGTACTATATGATCATTTAGCTCTATTTAGCACCAACTCCAACAGTTACCAAATATAGCACCTACTGAAATGGAATTTGGCCACTTCTGTTATAAATCAGAACAGGTTTGCTAACAACACAAGTTCTGAACACTGTTGAGCTATGTGTAAGTAATGCTTACCCTGGAAATGTGTGAATGCTATTGTAATGACTGGGTATTTCTGCAATTAACCAGGAAAAACAGTGTCTGTTCTTTAAACAGAATTAAACTTCTGCTAGATACAAAATGTTAGGCCATTTTTTAAAAAGATAGATTGTGAATCAGTCAGGGAGTACATTTCTGACCACATAGCTAACGTCTTGTCATATTTTCCACACTCTATTAAAATTATATTCTGCTGCTAACCTCACAAGTCAAGAGAGAGAAAGTAGATTCTGAACTGCTGCCGTCTAGCCGGTCCTCTAAGCTTGCAAATAGTTGGAAGAAATGTCTAAAACCCAGGTCAGATAAATCTGAAAATAATTAGTTGTCTAAATTTAGATTAAAAAGGCATATATTTTCAAGTGTTTACATAAATATCAGCTGGACAGGACAAGATCACAATTGCACTGCTAAGTTCCAGACCTCTTGTGAGTTGAATTGTACTAAAACATTGCTTTAGTCCTGCCTGAGTTTTTCAGCATTTTGGGTTGTATTATATCTTCCAGTTAAGTCTATTGTTTTTTATCATAACTCAGGACTTCAATCCAACCATCAAAAGCCATTTACGATGGGAACTTTTAAGTAACCTAAGTCTTCTGAATGAAGGAAAAGTGGTTTGTCTGTTTACTTTGTCTTGCTGTTCATTAAACTACAAGGTTTGGTAGTTTTTAGAAAAAAAATCAAGGTGTATAAATGTTTATCCAAAGGTAAATCTTAGAGCATTGCAGTTTCCTTCTGGAACTTAGCTTGTAGTGTATACAACCTAGTATTATTAGATAGTCATGTACATAACGTATACTATGATTCAGGTTAATGTTTCATATGAAAGAATGTATTTGTAAATTGTAACAATATTAATAGTTTCTTTATCTTTTTAAAGTTCTGAACAGAATAAAAATAATGTATTGTTAGACTTGACTGCTGTGCTGAAAACTCTGTCTTAAAAGGCTACTTTTGTGTCTAGCAAAAGTTGTGTATTATGTGAAATGTTAACAAAAATGTGCGCTCTAAAAACTGATCTTAAAGGTAGGTAGGTTTTGCTATGATTTGCCAGAATTGTAATACTTGCTGATATCTATTGCAACCAATTCCTTGGGAGTTCTCAAAGATGTAGAAATTCATTTTTGTGCCATTCTGGGGAGGAAAAAAAAAGTGGGACCTGCTCTCTTGACTCACTACTGGAAACCCAGATTTTTGTCATTAAATACTTTACTGTGATGAAAACTGTCTTTGGGTTATTTGAGTTGTCTATTCAAAATATCCATTATTTTTGAGTTAGGTTTTTGTATTTCACTCTAGCAAAATTATATTGAATTCTAGGAAAACTGAATAAAATTATTTTCTGCTATAGTAATAAAAATTTTCTCTAGAATACTGTAATTGAAAGAGAAGTAGTGGAAACTAGGTTAAAGCATTTCCTGTCTAAGCAGATTCCAGAAAATAATTACCATAGGTTGAAGTTAGCACCCTACCTAAAGGCTGTGTAGGTTAAAAAGAATTCAGATAATTTACTCTCCATTCCTATGAAATGCTTATTCTCAAGTTGTTAAAATCTTCTTTTGGCTATCTAATTTTATTGACAATTTTTTATCTACATACAAACAATTTGAATTACCCTGTAAGAATAAAACTATAAAGGTAGAATTCTTCTACACACAGAGAAGCAATCCATTAGATTCAAGTGAGCTCTACTTGCACAAGAACCATATCCAAATACAAACTGCTGCCATTTCTCTTTTCAGGCTTAAATGTGACCCCTGCAATCCTAATCTCAAAAAATGTCTTGTTGGCAAATATTGTCAACTGCTCAGTTACTGTAGTCACTGGGTAAGTTTTGCTAGAATTCACGTTATCTATAGATGTTGAATGCCATACATCTCCAATGCCCAACCTGTATGAACCTCTTAGTAAAAGAAAATAGATCTCTGGTGGATCAGAAGCTAATTTGATCTGGACAGCATTTTGTTGTAGATTGAGCATAACTACTTGTCAGTTCTATTGTTACTGTATGTTTATCCTCTAAGATAGACAAAATATTTAGTTCATTTTTGAACATTATTTTAGATCAATTTCACCATGTCACTTTTTAAATTGATGTTATGATTTTCATAAATCATCAGTCTTATTTGTTGATGTGTATAAATTAAGGAAAAGATGATAGGGGATTTTTTTTGTCATCTTTGAGTCATGGAAGGAGCTCAAACATGGATGTTTGCTGATTCAGCATGTTAGGTTTGCTAAGTAAAAGATATGTTAATATGTTCCTGAAGGGATAATATTTGACTGATTCTTCAGCTACAAGTTGTGGCATCTATGAAGATAGAGAAACACAGTACTTCAGGTAGTGAGCAGGGGTGCTGTCCAGTACTCACAAAGGATTGCAGTGTCTCAGATTAAAAATGGCTTTCTCTTATTTTGAAGTTCGTCCCCCATGGAAGTGGTCAGTTACCACTGGGGTAATGGCATGAATTTATATAAACAGTAACTTTCCTAGTAATTCCAAAGCACCAACTTCATATCACATCATTACAGCCTGTTTTGTGCATCATCTGGCAGTACTAATTGGTATTTAGTGTCTGTTTCATTTATACTTTTTTCTATTTTAGCTGTTACTGTCTTTTTGTCTGCTGTCACTTCATGCAGTCTGAATTGTGCCAATATTTTTTAGTGATGGTGGCCAGCTTTGGCAGGGCTTGACATGGGATTACAGGCCCAAAAAGTATTTCACTACTTATTCTTACAATGACTGAACAAAATAAACTGAGTGTAAAGGTCTGTTACATGGAGGCATAGTATTATGTTAGATCTTCAGTGTGCAGGCCAAGTAGGGTAGAAAAGCAACTTCGTTAACTAGGCAAGTCAGGTGGCTTTAGAAGTGTAGAAAATAGATACTTAATAAAATACTAATTGGTATTTTAAACAGTTTCAGAGGTTCCTGGTAGCTAAAAGGGTGATAATGTACGCGGAGGACTTGAAGCCTGTATTGTGTTGAAATTCTGTAGATGCTAAAGAGGGGGAAACAGTTGAAGTATGAAGCACTCTTCATACTGCCAGTCAAAAGTTCCTGAACCTGAGGAGAGGGTGTGCAAGATGAGGGACAGATTGGAGACTTCTGCCTCACCAGCTAAGCAAGTCAGAGGAGGTGATGAGGTAACTTGTGAGAGAGTCCCAGGCAAGGGGAAATGTACCTGTTATTTGGGAAGACACTGCCATCACTCCTAGGGTGTGTCTTCCCGCAGCTCTATATGCTGAGCACAAAGCTGTACAGTATAGGATTATCCCTCTGGTCAGCTGGGATCAGGTGTCCTGCTTGTGTGCCCTCCCTGTTCATTGTTTACCCTCAACCCCTTTGAGGGTGGTACAAGAAGCAGAAAAGGCCTTGACAGCGTGCGAGTCATGCTCAGCAATACCTCAAACGTCCCTCAATTAGCACTGTTTCCAGCACAGATTTAAAAGACAGCCCCTTACTTGCTGCTATGAAGAAAATTATACCAACCAAATGCAGCAGACTGTTTAGTGTTTTCTCACAAATGGGTAGAGAACCATTTGCAATTTTAGTAGCATGTTCTAGAAAAATTTCTTCAGGATAGTTCTGAGGTGTTTGAAGCCTACACAGAGAGAAATGTGAGTGCACTTGGTCTTTATCTTACCTGTTGTTTTCTGGTGCTTTTCTATGTGCAGTTGTGCAGCATTTGAGACAAGCTGGAAACAGGTGTGTTAAAAGTCAGAGCAATGAAAAAGCATGACAGGTATTATTCTTCACTGAGACCATGAACAATTGCAGAGCTGCCAGTGTCTGAGTGAAATAATAGCTGTATATATAGGATCATTTGTAAGACAGATTGCTGAGAAAGGTATCATTTATCTACCAGCCAAGGTTTCGTAACTTTTGGCATCCATTCTTGTCAAAAGCATCATTAATGGTTAGCTATTTGCTAATCACCTCAGCCTAGAAGATGTTAGATTAAAATCCCTTTTTTTTTTTTCCAAGTCTCTTCTAGATGGCAATCTCTGCAATGGCACTGAAAGAGGAAAGGGAGCTGGGAAGAAAGACTGGGTAGGCTTCATAGAATCTGTTCCTCTTTCTAGCATGATACATGTGCAAGGTTATTTATGGCTTTCTTTAATATCCCAACTGTCCTTCCTAGTTCCCACTTCTGTATAGTCTTCAATATTCAGTGTTGTTCTTTTGTCATATTGCTCACTTGAAAGGATCTCATTGTAAGGGGTGGCTCCACAGCTGAACTATTTTTTGATACTTCACATCACAAGGGCAAATCTGTAGTGAAGGTGTTTCAGCATGTCTCAAAAGATTTAGGATAAGATTTTGCAGTCAGAAATTCAGAGTCCTAGATCACCAACTGAAGTGTTTCTACCTTATTCTTGCTAAAGGCTTTTTTCTCCAAAGTCTATGATGAAGTTGTAATAAATAATACAAGATACTTATCTTAAAAGTAGGAGGTTTCACCCTACAAGAATTCAAAGAGAAATATCAAATTTCTTTCATGCAGGTTAAAAATAAGCCCTGGAAGTAAGTAATTTACAGTAAATTAATGGACCAGAATATAATTGAGATCTGAGAATATAAACCCCAGTTACTCCAGTAATAAAAGAAAAACTCGGGATTATATTGGAAATACTTCTAGTTCCTTGATTTGTTATAAAATCAGATACAAAAGTATGCTTCTCTCTGTCTTGCTTTAACCCCTCTTAGCAACCAAGCACTGTGCAGCCATTCAATCATCCTCCAGTGAGACTGGGAGAGAATCTGAAGAATAAAAGTTGGAAAACTGGGGGTAGACATAGAAACACTTTAATAGATGAAGCAAAAACCATGCACCCAAGTAAAGCAAGACAAGGAATTAATACACCATTACTCCGAAGGTCCCTGCCTGCTCCTTCCTCTGGCTTTGTATGCTGAGTGTGGCCAGACCACATGGTCTGGAATGTCCCTTTGGTCACCTGGGGTCACCTGTCCCAGCTGTGTCTCCTCACAACCTCCCATGCACCCCCAGCACCCTCACCAGCCTGACAGTACAAGAAACAGAAAAAGCCTTGGCTCTGTCTAAGCCCTGCTCAGCAGTAAAAAAACACCTCTAAATTATCAACCCTGTGTTTAGCACAAATCCAAAACACAGCCATATACTTTCCATTGTCAAGGAAATCAACTCCACCCCAGCCAAAACCAACACACTCAAAAGATATCTTTTTCTTCCTGCTCTAGCAAAGTATCTTTCATGGCATGCAATATATGCTGTTTGCAAAGATCAGTCTCTTGTTGCAAAACGTATCTGGAGAAAGAGAGGCACCAAAGGAAAGCTGAGAAAAGCAGCAATAACATCTCATTGCTCTACTTGGATTTTGCACTGCAAGAGCAAAAGCCAACTTTCAAACTGAATGCCTTTGTACCAATGGAAGAACCCAGTTTAAGGTATTTGGGGGAATGCTGTGTATGTATGCCTCTTATCATAGGCTTCAGCAACTGTGAGGGGAAAATGTTGCCTGGTGCTCAAACAGTTCTCTGTCATCCTCTGACTTAGTCTAAAGACAAAAGGATCTCTGTGTCAGAGACACAGAGTGCTTAGTGTCAGCTTCCATTAAACTGCCCTTTTGAAATACATAAACCCTCTCTCCTAAAAGCATGGGAAAAGTAATTCAAGTAATTCAAGGAAAAGAAGATCATAATAAAGTACTAGAAACACTCGTATTCTACAATGGTATTTGCTATGGGCATTCATACAGCAAAAAGTATTTCAGGTAGCCTAATTTGAGCAGTTTTCTCAGCAGAATGAAATTAAAATGTTTCACAGTATTTGCTGTCCCTTCACTTGGAATTTAGAAATTGAGCATTGTGATTCTCTGTTGAACGTTATATTACAAAATAACAATGTGGTATAAAGAGGATGAGAGCACTCCTAAAAACAAGATTTACCACTACCTGTGGATATGACCCATAGAGGAGTCCTGTGATGAACACGAGGTATAGAAACACCAGTCATGCTATAAAGTAAATGAGAATAGACTGGGCCACCTTGAACCTAAATGGGCAGCAAAACTCAGCATTTGAGGATGTGAAAAGTATGTCATTTGTGGCTGTTATGAAAGGACTGATCAATGCATTCATGTAGAATGCATGATCTTATAGAATTTAAGAGAAGTTATGAACAGAAAAGTAGGGCGACTTTTCTTTTTAACACCAATTTAGCTGTCTCTGATTACCAGCATATCATTTTAAGATGTGCTCTTAATGGCTTTAACTCAACCATTTTCAAGTGTAATGCCCAAACCAGTAAGCAACTTTCCATTCCTAATCAAATGCTAATGTAATAGAGCTCAGTTTAGCCCAAATGAAAAACAGAGATGTCCTAATTTTCCTTCTAAATGGCCAGAAAATACAGGAAGCTGTTACTTGGTCATCCCTTCCACATGAAAGATTTTTGCCGTGTTGACAGTTGACAATTTCACTAGCTCTGCTAAGATTCCTTGTCCTAGTGTGGGGTTAAATGAAATGTAGTATCTGCTGTCTTCACTTCTGGAATTTTTCAGTTCTGAGATCTATTTTTTTTTTTATATTACTACTAAAACACCAAGTCTGGGTGTCAGTTTTGTTGTTATACAGTATGGTTTCTATCTGAAATACATCATCATGGATTTAGTGATTGACAGCTTATGCTATGAACTGCAATGACTTGTCAAACAAATATAATGTTATCAAGTTCTAATCAAATTCTTTATATTGGTAAATATTAATTCCTCTCTTACTAGAACTTGTATTAAAGTCTGTCATACCTTTGACATTCCAAGGATTGTAAATCAGGAGAGTAGCATTTTGCCAGACAGTCAGTGATTCCCCAAGTCAGACTGCAAATGCAGCTACTTGTGTCAGGGGAACCCAGAAATCTCTCCAGATAAAATAGCTTCAGGATTTTTCTTGCTAAATCAATGTAAAAAATGATGGAAGTGCTTTGGGAATAGTAGTAAGAAGGTCTTACCTTTTTATTAAATTGAAGAGAAGGGTTGGCTGGAATCCCTAGAGAGTACAGGGCAGGGGCTTTCTAGGAGGCTGTGATAGGTAAGGGTTGTTTGTACAGTCATAAACTCCCTAGGCAATTTCTGTGCCCCAGCTTCAGCTCTGAGATTTTTATGCGTTGCAGCACAATACATTAAAGCACTTCTGAATAGGATGTATAGGAAACAGCATGCTGTCCAGGAAAACATTCAAACATTTCATATGATATGTCTAAAACAAGGAAGACATGCAAATACACTGTGTCTTTTTATGCAGTCACAGTCATTTAGATAGAAATTCTTGGAATTTTTTTTTTTTTTATTGCAGTGTGTGCTTAATTGGTTGGTTATCTTCTCTGTATGTCTTAGTAATTAACACATAAATGTGATACATTTAGCACTACATCTGCCTTGAAGGACTGTTTTGCTGAAGTATGTGAAATTTTGTGATGGTCTTTTACATAGTGTTACAAGTTCATTCAATGATATAGAAAATAACTTTCAATTTATTAATTTGGCCTCTTAAATGTTGAAAACTACAAATACGGTGCAGATTCCATAGTAGAATTTATTATTGCTGTATGTGTTCTTAGCCTCATAGTTAAAATTGACTTGTGGTCAAGGATGCCCTTGGACACCTCTGGAGACTTCAGGTTTTGGAGTGGAACTTTAGCTTGCATATAATCCTTGAGTCAGGTAACAAATGGTTCTTCTCCTCTTTTGCTTTCCCTTTGTTTCCCTTTGAAATGGAACCTGGCCACACAGGATGGCACTGAGCCGTATTTTGGAGCCCTTTTGAGATGCCCAAGGAAAAGAGCAAATGGGATGAGTGGCACAGCACATTTTTCTTCTGTGTTGAAAAAGCAGAGATTGAGACTCCCCTGCCCAGTATGATAAATTGTGTTATTTAGAACTTCTTTGAAAAGGTCAAAAAGTTAATATTGTTTATGTCTCAAAAGTGTGAGTTACAGGAAGTAGAACCCTAAAAATACATTATTTCTGAGATCACCATAGAATGGTTTGTGAAGCACAGGCCAGGAATGCACAGAAGAATTAAAAAAAAAAAAA
>WEIU01009292.1:1052-33179 GCA_013389925.1 Aegithalos caudatus | reverse complement strand
CTGGCATGAGGGAGCCTCTCTTTGGATGTTTAGTGGGGTTTTTTTCGGATAGGGTTTTATCCCTGTCTCCTTGATTGTCTATTCACTTTTTTCAATCAAAATTACATCAGGGTATTTATGTAAATGTTTCTCTCTCAAGCACTGTCCCTGGAGTTTGGAATTGACTGCAAACCTGTACAAGTCTCATTCACCCCCAGCTAGTATTTCTTCATGGCTTTTCATGCAAAGGAAAATGATTCACAAATGAACAGAAAGAGTTTGTAGAATTTCTATTACATATGCACGTGCAACATCAAAACCATACTCCAATACATAATATCTCTAATTTGTCTAATTTTTAATATGACTACAATGTGATTAATTTTGCACATAAAAATCTTCTATTTTCCTGAAGAGTTTTTTAACCTGTATCCCAATTTTTCATTTGTATCTCAGGAAGATAAATGATGAGGTCACTTGAACCAGAAAACTCAAAAATTTAAAGATTGTCTAAGAAAATAATTTCTGAAACAGTATGTAGTTGTCTATGTGACAGTAAGTGTTTAGCAGTCAGCTGTGTTATTAATGCACTCATCTATTTTTATTTGCTTATTAATTTTAATTGAAAAAATCTCTAAAATCCTTAAATGCTTTAGGATAAATTGTTTTTGTCTTTACATATAATACAGGAAGTATTAGTATACAGTTAATACATTGCCAATAAAAAATAAAGTAGAAAAAAAAGGAATTTTCCCATCAGAATTTAATTTTGTATTTCAGATATGTTTCTATACTCCCCTGTTTTATTAATTGGTGTTTAAACTGAGATAGCTGGTCAGGCTGTGTTGGAGATAATTCACTCTTTTTTCTTAAACATCCTTCACAAATAATGTGCCTTCTCACCTTGCTACAATACATAACTGCTATTGATTACCTGCTCTTTGTTAAATTCAGCTTCTGTTCAGCACTGAAGGGCACATACAGGGGTTCTGACAGATTGATCAGGACATGCAGAATGATGTTTAACAAGATGATAGCTCTGACCTTCAACCAAGAAGCCAATCCAAGCTGCTGTGTGATGTGTGTTCTTTAATTACTTGAGTCTGCATTGATATTTTCTCTGACTTTAGAAAAATATATTTATGGTATTTATGAATGTTTCTATAGAATCGCACTAAACAAAGGTAGGCTAATGATGCCTGGACAAAAAGAAAAAACAAACAAACAAAATAAAACAAAACAAAAACAAAACAAAACAAAAAAAAGCCGAACCAACCCCAAAAAGTCCCCTCCCCAAAAAAAAGTGTTGTTTTTGAAACTTTGAATTTTAGATTATTTCAATAATTCAGTTTCTAGAAATAATATAGAAATACAATGTTGTTATGGTTTAACCTCAGCTGGCAGCTAAATATCATACAGCCATTTGCTCACTTCCTCTGCCCTGACACACTTGGTGAGATGTGGAGGAGAATGCAAGGCTGAGCAGCAAGAAACCTCTGTGGTTTCGTCTATTAGATGCCAATTACTGGCTGGTACTGTACGTTTGGGAAAGATTATTCCAGCAAACTGGAAGTGCAGCAACTTGGTAAATGTACAAGAGAAGGCAGGAATATTGCTGCAATAACTCTTGTCTTTATCCAAAGAAGCATTCATGTGCACTCAGATTGTCTGGTTAGCCTAAAAACTAAAAGGCTGGTGAAGCTGTTCATTTTTATTGTAGTCATATGGAAGGACCCGGGACACTTTACAGGGAATCTTGCTCAAGATCTGGTAAGCACATCAATTCTTCAAAATAACACTCTCCAACACTTTCTAACACTCATCCAAACAGCCATGTTGTCTGCATCAAATATTTTCTTAAGGAGCTTACCAAGAAAGTTTGTTTTTTAACAAAACAGAGATGAAATTTGTGTTTTAAAAAGCTGCCTCATGACCAGCAGAAGAATATGGCTAGAAAACATATAGCTGAAGTCTCACCATGACAAGAAATATGAAATAAAACCATCTGGGGTATTACTTACATGTGAACAATTTTCTTTTTCCCTATAGAAAGTATTCAGATTTTAAGTTCAAATCCTTTCCTGCACAAGTATTCAAATTTGTTCAAATAGATGCAGTTTCTTCTCAAAGTAGTTCCATTGGCAATTCTTTTACCTGTTTTTGCTAATAACCTGTCTTTTTTTTTAACCTGTTAATGCTATCTTAGTTGAGCAATCATTTAGTTTTTCTGGAACAGTTCCTTTCACCCAAGTGTATGCAACATTCAAACTATCAGTGCTGGAGTATGATGTTGTTATATTTATTACCATCTCTTTCGCTTAATACACTTTTGGTATCCTTCAATCCCCAGCATGCTGCTCTTCATCATTTCTCTTTCACTACAAAAGACTATAAAGCTCCTGTGGTTTGGGATTTTCTTTTCAATTCTTTAGTTTTCTAGGTTAAAAAAAAAAAACCAACAACATACAAACAAAAAAAAAAAACCTCCAAACAACTTATTGTTCACAAGTTCACCAAAAGTTTTTTGCTACTTTTGTTATGTAAAAAGTAAAAATTTTCAGTATTGCTTGCGTACTCATTCTCTCTTCCACAAAGAGTCCAACATGAGCAAAGAGTAGGGCAAGAAAAATTATCTGTAAAAGGTAAGCAATAGGGAAAGTCTGAATGTATTCAAGTCATTCATTTTAGCAAAGAAAATCAGAGAGTACATTATGAGTTTCAAATATATGAAAAGACAACATGAAGAACAAAAGCAATAAAGTGTTTCATAATAGATATCTTTACAAGCAATGGCATTGAAATTCAGGAAAGCAGATTTTAGTTAGACAATAGAAAGTATTTCTCAATGGTGCAAATACAGTTGAATGGGCATTATTACATTACATTTCTGAAAACCAGAAATGATGGAGCTGTGATTTATTTTCTCTTGGGGCAGATAACCTCAATATCCTTTTCATCCATATCATTAATGGTTCCATGACTTCTGATCTCTTTTCTATTAGCTGTTCACTTAAATAGACTCAATCAAACTGGATTTCACATCACCATTATCCTTGTACCAGCTCCCCAAATGTACTCATTACATCATGAATTAAATTAGATTGTAAGTGACCTTTCCTTGAGGACTGCTATAAAGTGTCAGTTCAGTACACGGCACAGTAGAAAAATCTATTGAAGTTACCCTGAAATACATCTCTCTCTCTCTAAGGCTCATTGGAAATTAGGAGGAATAAAAAGTATGAAGATCAAGGATGAGTAAAAAAAAATGATTGGGTTGTCACACTTCTGAATAGTCTTGGACTATGTCACTGAACATGGTAAGCAGGGTCTGAAGTCCACAGTTGCCTTTAATCAAAACTGACTTCTTAAGGTATTTGTTGAGTGTAACTGAACAGCAAAGTTTTAACAGTACAAAACATGGATGTAACTCCATGCCTAGAAGCATTAGTATGTTATTTTTCTCTTTTTCCTTATCTTGTTCACACATAATAGTGAACATGAATGTAAAAACTTCTGTAAAGTTTTTTTCTGAATGTAAAAAAAAAGTGAAAATTCTCAAAGGAATTCCTAGACTGCTTTTTTGTTCACTACATGTAGAACATTTAGTATTTTGGATTGTATCTCCAAGTGTCAAGAGCAGAAGAGAGATATAAGAGTGAACCTTATACATTTATATTAAATACCTCTACCTTACCCTATATGCAGCTGAATACATTACACAGTTTTAGAACTCATGTTTGAATTTGATGTTTCACATGCAATTTGTACATGTCAGTGTCTGATGTTGCATAGTGGGTCAAAAGTAGTGAGCTAAAGATTTTGATCTACAAGCTTTTCTGATGTTAATTTTTTCCGAAGCTAGTGATGGTAAGGAACATCTCATGATGTCCCATTCCCAGCTATGCTTATACTTTAAATATAGGATATTATCTCAGCTAACAGATAAAATGAAGTTCCTGATAATATTGACAGGCCTTCAGAAGCTAAGGTACATGGCAAGTAGGAAAACCTTCCATTGCTGGTGCTCCTTATGTATCTGCTACTTAGCCAAGAAAACCAATGTCCTTCTGAACCTCTGATACTGTATGATGAGCCTTAGTCACTTTTTAAAGTAAATAGGCAAAAATTTAAATTTTGTTAATTCAAAGTGAAAGGAAATATACAAAATTCCAAACAATGCTAACATTATTTCTTCATTTTTAATATGCTTCAGATGGCTTAAATCACAAATACAATTTTAATGAGTAATTGTTTGTTGATTATTTTCACTAAATCTAATAGCCATCAATCTACATCTTGTGTGTTTATTTCCCACATTGTTTAATATCAAGTTTTAGAACTAGTTGATGGTCAAATATATGCCTATATTTAAATCTGTTTAAAACAGATTAACCCTGCAATGAAACATGTGGTTCTGACCTGTTATCCAATGCACCATATATTTAACTCCTGTGAATGGAAGTAAGAGGAGTTAGTGAATGCCAAAAGATTAAATTCAGTTGCTGTTAGCTTTATTCTACAAAAACAAGTGTTCAGAAATGAGTGAATTAGTGACTGTGATTGGTTTCTTCTCAATTTCTGAGTGAAAGAAGATTAGTTGCCTGATAGTGCATTAATTATTTTTAAGTTTAAATATTTGAACACTATGCTCTTATTTTATGCATTTTTCTTAGCTATATTTTAACATAAGAATTACTTTGTTATATTTTTTGGTTTTAAATAGAAGGTCATGCTTGGTAAAGGTCTGCTTTAAATCACATCCATTAAAATGACTCCTACTGTTTTGCAAGTGATTGGAACAGTGGGTACTTTTGCTGAAATCTATTTTTCCTCTTTCTGTTAGAATGTATCAAAGAAAAAAGAGTAAAAAAATTGTCCTTTCTACTAAAGGTGTTCGAATTTAACAGGATAACACTTTAAAGCTATTTTCAGAAATATGCTCAAGGGGTTACATTTCTACCTGATACAGCTCTGTGGCTGATGGTGGGTGATTTTGTCACATAATACTTACTGAGTTCAGGGATTCTGGATTTTTACTTGTCATTGGTAACCTGCTGTTTTTATAAAGCAGATCCTGCTTTTTGGAGAAGGCGGTAATTCAGATCCGAAGGCATAAATCACCTTTGGATTTAACCCACACATTTCAATTAACTGTGTTCTTGATTAAAAGCACTTCCATGTTATCTTCAGTGAGTGATGTGTTTGCACTAATGTACGAGGGGAGAATTTGGCTTAAGATATCCTGATTAACAACTTTGTCCTCCTAGCTGATTATGCAGAAGCAGAAGAGAACTCTACACTTTCTTATATGAAATTGTAACTGATATAGTATAGACCAGGAAGCAAATTCTGACAGAAATAAAGGAATACATCCCTTTAAGATACAGGTCAAATGTTAAGCACAAAAAATATGACAGATTTTCTTGTTTGCTCTCTCAGTTCCTTTAGGCTTTTCTCATTCAATTACTTAAATAATTAATAATTAATAATTAATAATCCAACACTGTAGTGTTGGATATTAATGGTGAAGGTAGCATTTAGACAGGAGATTCAAGCTAGATTCTGACCACATCTGGTTTTTTGGTATCCCATTATGCATTTTGTAAGACTCTCATCATCAACAGGCTTGATCATAATGTACAGTCACATTCTCTCTGATCAAATTCTCATTGCAATTTTAGTTGGATGTGATATTCTTTATCACTGATGTTGAAAAGATGAAAGATGCTTATACCAGTAAAGTAATAGTAATTTTTTAATGCCTTTAAGTCTTTATTTTTAAGAAGCGTTTGTGAGTATGCAAGTTTGATATAATGTGCAGATAGTATGTATATGTGTATATAGACACTAAATTTGCAGGATCAGGTTTTTGATAGTTAGACAGAGCCAGTCTGTTTATGTATTATCAACTTGTAACTAACTTTCTTAGGTTTATGATTCAGTATTTGCAGTCATGTCACCAACTTTTCTCCACAATCTCTGGCTGAGTTCCAGGCATGATGGTATTTCAGATGTAACTGTGGAATTTTCATTCATCTTTTTGCCCTTTTAGATATGGTGGCTGAAGAATGAGAACAGATGACTTCAGGGCTCAGGCAGGTAATGATTTCCTTGGGTAATGGGTTTCTGTCCCTATTATTTCATCTGATGTATTATTCTGTCCCTATTTCATCCAATGCATTTCTTTCTAATGCCTCAAGGTGCATTTTTTCAAGTATACAGTGATACAGCTGTGCTTCAGCCACAGTGGGTGTTAGAAAATGTTATCCTGCTCAAAAACTGATGTCCCATAAATTTTCTGGTTCATGAACCTAAAAGTAATAATGTAAGGGGTTTTTTAGTTTACCAATAAAGTGGTAAATAATGTTTCACACCCTAATAAGTACTCTGAAAATCAATACTATTTGAGAAGGACTTGGACTATATTCAGGGATAAACACCACGGAGAAATTGTAGCCAAATTCATCATTCACTGTCCAGAATAGTGTTTGGTTGATGGATCACATACAAAGTAGGGACTGACAGCCTAAGCATTACATTAAAAACAAAACAAAAAACTGGTTCTTTGTTGCTTGCTTACATGCAACTAAATGCCAAATAGTAAATGTGCATTATTAAAAGCATAAAATACCACAGATCTGCAAAGAAATGCCTCTTGCAGTAATACGTGGTTTCTGGAAATTTTAGTAGCAAAAAAGTAATTTCATTGATTCCTTTTTGCGGGGGCTGGTTTTGGATGAAAATCTCAAGATTTGGCAATGTGCACTTATATCCCAGAAAGCCAACAGCATCCTGGGCTGCATTCAAAGCGGCGTGGCCAGCAGTGTGAGGGAGGGGATTCTGCCCCTCTGCTCCACTCTCATGAAATCCTACCTGCATCCAGCTGCATCCAATGCTGCATCCAGCTCTGGAGCCTCCAACACAAGACATTGACCTATTGGAACAGGTCCAGAGAAGGGCCATCAAGCTGATGGCTGGAGCACCTCTTCCTAGGAAGACAGGCTGAGAGAGCTGGGGCTGTACAACCTGGAGAAGAGAAGGTTCTGGGGAGACCTTATAGCAGCCTTCCAGCACCTAGAGGGGGCTACAAGAAGACTGGAGAGGGACTTTTCCAAAAGGCATGTAGTGACAGAACAAGGGGAGCTGGCCTTAAGATGAGGCAGGGTAGGTTTAGATTTGGGATTAGGAAGAAATTTATTTTTTTTATAAGGGTAGTGAAGTGCTGGCATACATTACCTAGGGAGATTGCTGACTCTCCACCCATGGAAGTGTTCAAGACCAGGCTGGATGGCATTTTGAGCAACCTGTCTAGTGAGAGTGGTCACTGCCCAAGACAAAGGGGTTTAAGGGCCCTTCCAACCCAAATTATTCTATGATTTTTTCAGACTAGTGCTGAGCTGCCAGTATATATGTATACGAGCTTTACTTCAACCATGGATGTTGTAAAAGACATGTTTCTCAAGGAAGGACAGAAGCATTCCATAATTACAGGTCTCTAGCAACTGGAATTTCTAGAGATGTATCAAATATTTCGAAACCAGTAACATTATTTCAACAATTAATGACAATCCTTTTTCCAAAGTAATAGACTTCTATTAGATGCTGTAAATAAATTAGTGTTGTCAGATCTGGACAGCACAGCTGAATTCTGATAAACACTTGAATGCATGTGCAGCTCTCATGACATTCCCATGGATCAGTTTGCAGCAACTAACAAAGCATTCTTGTATACAGACTAGCATCTATATTATTCTATACTGTTATTGTGTTATCTGTTAGGAGACCAACTTAGACTGGGTGTGTGACAATAAGGTCTGTGACAATAAGTATTAAAAATGTTATTTATCATTTTTGTTTTGCTTTTAGAAGTTCTCACAGTGGCCAGTTAAATAAAGAATAATCAGAAATTTTCTAATTAGTTTTTAATTTACTTCCATATATGTTGATTTTGCTACTCCGAAAACATTGAATTTCTTAGTTTATAGTCTGGATAACCTATTTTTAAAAGAAAGAAATATGTTGTTGTTTTGGGGTTTTTTTTTAATTAAAGCTTAGGGGAAAAAAAAGTGGTGACCTTAAAATTCTAATACAAAGAGATAGGCAGATATTGCCTCTCCCTGAAGCTGATGGAGACACATCTGAGATTTCCCTCTTCTTTCCCTATTCTCTGTTTTGGAGCAACAGTTCAGAAGCTCTGTATTTTAATACTTAGTCCAAATATAATAAGTAAAGCAAAAGGCTACCCGAATAAAGCTATTAATCTTTTTTTCTGTATGGAGAACAACTCAACTTCTAGCTGTACTTTTTATTATAAAATACAGTTATAAGCCCTGAAGGTTCTGAAATAAAGTCTATTTTGACATCCTGCTAATAGCAGTTCAGATTGAAAATTTTCTTGTGTCACCACACCACAGCCCAGCTGGTGCAAAGGATAGATGCTTTCTATTTTCTTAGATTGGTTTCCAGCCTCTGGATGATTTGCTATGCAAAGGCTTCTGTCCCAGAAAGGTTCATGGCATCCTTTTAGAGGCTTGATACCCTCACATTAATTTCCTCCATGCTTTTTTTTGTTGTGAATTAAGCCTGGCACAATTTTGACTATTTGCTTTTGATTAAACATAGGGGACAAGGAGTGCAGTTCATTTACTACCTTTCAAGTAACCATGTCGAAGTGCATTATAGAGCATGATGTCTGAGGAGGTGTTTCTGCTATCTGCACTAAGCAGGCACATTTGCAAATTCATGAGCTATTTTTGAAATTCATGAGCCATCCTCTGCCCAGTTTTCCCTTTTGTTTTCTACAACAAGAACATTCAGAAGATTTAAATTTTTTTCTGAAAGCACATTACTGCTTTCAGAATGTCATTATTATTTTAAAACATAAAAATAATAGAATCAAATTAAAATATGTATATAATGAAAAGGTAAACCAAATATATGAATTATGGTCTTCTTTCTTAACCACATTTTTTTCTTCATTCAATGCATTTCCAGATGAAATCATAGGACATGCAATTTCCATCCATTTCATCATCTTTCATTCTCCTGATTTTTTTGTTTTTTTTTTCTTAAGAACAAATTATTGTGCTCTGTAGTATGTTCCAATGACAGAGTATTTGTGCTCATACTTTAGCACAGGAATTGTACCTGATTATGAATATATGAACATGAATAAAGGTGTGTGGTTTTTGTTCAGTCCCATTCCAGTGTCTGGGCATCTCACCCAATAAAGCCCATCAGGTTTCCACACTGGAGAGTTTTCCTGGTCTCAGGAGAAGATTGTGTTGACAGCAGTAATCACCAGGTAATTTATTGGACCTTTCTAACTGTAGGACGTAGGTTTACATGGACATCCTATGTACATCACCAAAATTCTTTTTAACCTAAGCGTAACCTATGCTACTGACATGGTTAGGAGACAAAGTCAGAAAGGCAATTATTCCTCTTCCCTGTGCAGGGCAATGTGGCTAACAGAATATACACTAAAAGCTGGATGGAATTCTTTGCAAATTGACACATTGCAAAATCTTTCTTGGGAACTCATTGGTCTTTATAAAACACAGTAACAGATATTTGTGGAAATGATACTATTTCTTATAAACTGCACTAATCTTTTATATAGTGGTTATAACATAATGAGCTTCAATAAATCATCTGATTTTTCTTTTTCATTGTCACAGTTGACTGTCTTTAGTCTCACACTAAACCTGTTTTTCAGTTTCACCTACAGACCTGAATGTGAACTGAATAAATACAAGAGGTTGTGGGAGAAACTATAGGAGTTTCTCAGTTCTCTGTAACCCTGCATTAAGTAAGTATAGCCACAAAATATCAAACAGAAATAAAATGAGCAATGGGACAGGATTTCGAAATATAATTGATGGGGAAACATGAGAAAATTACAAAAAGCACCTTAAAAATAAAAAACATTTAAAAATAACCCCAAAAAATAATGTCAGGAGACACACCCCTACCAACTCCACCAATGCAAAGGGAAGGTTGATGTTCTAAGTGGGCAAATTTTGCATCATTGAGATGGTATGAGAAGAAACTGCAAAAAAAACCAAAACGCTCATTGTTTTTTTACAGAAGAATGGCGACCAGAGCAGAGAGATTTCTATGTCTGTGGCAACAATCTGAGAAATCCATGGATCTTGCCATTTTCATGGACTACTGGTTATCAAGGAAATTATTGTTGAGGTAGTTCCACAGAGTGAGGAACCTTTTTTGTTAAAGCCTGTGTTTGTGAACTGCCTGTGTTTGAGGCATCTTCTGTTTGTCAATTCTGCATATACAGACCCTGGCAACCTTACATTGCAAACAGCTAACAACTTTGTATTTCTTTGCAAATAGATGTAAGCTGAGGGTAAGTGAACTTTCCAGAACCTTCCTATCAGTAGTTCCCCATCTCTGAAGTCATGTTCACCAGGAACTTCTCTGTTTGGGGAGATGATAGGGAATATGTCAAAAGATGTTTAGTACTACAATTTTAAAAATTGTTTTTAAAAATGTATTTTTAATAATACCCAATAAAAATAATAGATGTTTCAATGCATTTTTAAAAGATTAATAGTGAGATATATGTGTGCATAATGAAGAAAATTCCACTGGCAAGGATAAGAAACTTTAGAAATATGTGTTTAGCTTTTATTTTCATGCCACCTAACTGACTGACATTTACAGTTATATTTACAGCTATAAAAAGGTTTTACTACAAAGATGACATTTTGTATTGAATATTTTTGCACAATAAGCACAGGATAGGATATTATAGTTCTGTCTCTATTACAAATTGGAGTAGGTGGAGTTAAGATAAATGCTGCTAAGTTTGCATCCAGGCTAAGACAAACTACTGAAATGAAAGAAAAGATTAGATGTGGTTCTTGGTTGGATCTTCTCTCAGCTTGAGGATAGATCTTGAAAATTTAGCAGTGATCATGTTTTCAGATTTGTCAGAAAATTTACAGTCTCACACACCTGAAATAAATCTATGACTGAATTCAAAATGGTTTCTTTGAAGACAAAGAAATGAAGTACTGAAAAAAATCAAATTACTCAGACTATACCAAATGGAGACTACCAAGATGTTTTTATACTTGAAGTGTGGTAGTTTTGTACAGTACTGTATGGTAGATAATGATAATAATGATAACGTGATTAGAGTAAAGGTTCTAATTAGTCATTGGGCAAAGGAATATCCATAAAAATAATTCACAGTATCAAGTTTGAAAATATTTTTGAATGAACAGGATGATTTGTATTTCTAAGCATTCAAGGACTGATTCCTTTTATATAGTTTAAATGGTTTTTCAGCCCAGTTTAGAAATTTCCCAGCCTCAGGGAATTTAAAATTGAAGACTTAAGAGTTTTTCAGCTTCATGGTACCTGAGAATGTAAGATAGTTCTCATTTAAGCATATCTATTTGCTGGATGGTTTATTCTTTCTATTTTGTAAGCTACTTGATGTCAAATGAACAATATTCACTTGAGTGACTGCATCTGCCAAATTACTTTATCAGTGTGGAGAATTTATCCTCTGGAAAGGATTGTATGGAAGGGAAGATTGCAATTTCACTTATTGTTCTTGCTGAAGAACATATCTTCAAATAAATTTCCAAATATATTTTCAAATTTTTACTAGTGCACCAAGGTTGCTGAGGATTTCTTATGGCTGCACTGCTTACAGTGTGTTTTTGAAAAAGAGATTAGAGATCCAAACACCTCAGACACAGCAGAAGAAATTTAAACTTTGCTTTTCCTTCACCCTCCTTATTGCCCTTCTCTCTGCCCAGAGTCTGAACACAATATTCTTTTGCTAAGGGAACACTTGAACTGAAGAGTACAAAATAATGAATAAACTGCACAACAGTAAGAGCATTATTAGATTTGTCAGGATTCCACATGCAGTGAATCCTGGGAAAGATACTTTAAAAGCAAATTAGTGACATTTCATAAGCTAATTTTGTCTTTTTCGCCCCCAGCATGTCAATGCTTTACACTTCCATAATACTGGTTCCCTTAAAGGTAGGGCACTGGCAATTTGTTCATTTTGCACTTACCCCTTTTGAATAACAATATTGGTTTGAACCAGATATTTTGAGAAGATATTTCCTAGGCTTTCTCTCACTGTGATTTTAGTGCACCTGTGTGTTGACTTTTAATATCTGAGTCACTGGCCTCAGTAAAAGAGACTTTCTGGTATGATGAGGAATGTTGATGTACTTGTATGGTTTACTCTATGGCTAAAAAGTTTACAATGGTCTTTAAGATGATGAATTATGTCAGCGTTCAAACATTGCTCTCCAGACCTGCAGTATAAACACATTTTTGGACAGTCCCAGCTTTTATATACCATAAAAACAGACTTATTAATAATGTCACTACTACACCACAGAAGTGTACTTAAAATGTAAAACAGAACACTGAATAGACAAGATGGTGATAATTACATAGTTTGGTATTTCAAGAGGCTTAAAAATGCAGTAAGACCTAAATTAATTTGTCATATTGAATCCCAGGCACAATGAATATTTGTTTCATGTCCAGGTAAGTTAAAATACTCTATCTGAATATTCATCACAAATCGACTAAATCTCCTGAAATTACACAGCAGGAAAAACTCAATTCCAGATTCCTTAGGGTGGTGAAACACTAGTTTTTGGAAGTTCATCTGCTCCAGCTGAGAGGTGACCTTGAATCATCAGAGCCAGCACTTGCTGCCGAAGCAATCGTTGCCATTATCACACTTTGGCTGCAGCTTGCAGCAGCACTGTAATACTGTCACTCCTGGCAGAATTCCCTACATGCATTTGTATGAAATGGTATTTTAAAAGCCTATATAGTCAATAAAGATGTAAAGTCTGGAAAAATTGTAGGAAAACATGGTTAATTTGCTTAGTTCCTTAGGCTCATTAAATTGGCTCAATGACTGGATTTAAAATAGCTGATATATTAGCCCCAAATAATTTTTATGCCAGAAACAGCAGCAGTGTACTCTATAACTCCAGTGCTAAATTTCCCTGTGACATACTGCCCTCTTGTGCATCAGTAGCTACTTCAGAGAGATAATCTAAGAGCAAGAGACCCATTTAATAAACAAGAGTTGTCAGACTCTCCCTTGATCACCTTTGGCATTTTTTATTTTTATCCAGAATGAATGCAACTTCTTAGGTCATGATGGAGAGGCAACACGGACTGGGCTTGTCCAGCCTGGATAAGCGAAGACCAGGAGGAGATCCTGTGGCCATGAGGGGAAGTGGGGATCAGACTGGGCTGGGTTGAGGGAGGAGGAACTCCCTCAGGACCAGAAAGAACTGCACCAACTTTTCTAAGACCTGAGAATCCAGTGAGTTGTCCAGAATCAGGCCTGGATATTTTTTAAATTACTTTCCCATCACCAGTTTTATTCTATTTAAAATGTTAAAAACCCTAATTTATATTCTACAAAGGCATGAAAAAGTTCTTATTTAAAATCCTTTTTGCTTATCTATGGAGAAAGTACTACAAGGAGGCTTTTGTAACCTTATTCCTTCAGCAAAGTGGTCACACTTTTATACCTGAGATTCTGTTTCTACCTAAAGGTTGATGCTGAATCAAGCCTCCCCAGACAAGAGGGGGAAAAAAAAAAAGCTGCTGTAACTTCCCAGTACAATCGTTGTTCTTTAAGCTCTGGGTGGAGGAATGTCCTCTTTCACACTTATTGTACAGGGGATTCTCAGGAATGCCAAGTAACACAGATGAAATGAACTATACTTTCACCTGGTAAGAGGTTAGATGAGAGTTATAGCTGCAGTTAGTTATGTTTGGCAAGGTTTTGTTGCACTGAGGCAAGCCCTGTGGCAGAGATGAGGGCATGAAAATTACTGCATCTTTATTTAGTCTGTCAAGTTTGGCAGCCACATTAGATATCAACATCTTTTAGTTGATATAGCCCCTTTGTAACAGTAACATCTGGAAAGATATTGAGGCTTTAGTGCTTTGAAAAATATATTACTGTCTTTGGATTAAAATTAGAAAACTATCTGGTAATTTAAAAATAAATCATATTTCTCTTACTTGTGGCAATGTTTAACCCCTATACCTCTATGAGGAAGGAAGAAATTGTAGTACAGCTATTCTACTATCAATCATGTACCACACCTCTATTAAAGTGCTAGAAGCTTTCAGAAGCACAACAGCTTAGATTTCTTAAATAATAATAATAGTATTAGTAGTAATAGTAGTAGTAGTAATATTAGTAGTAGTAATAGTAATAGTAGTAGTAATAGTAGTGGTGACAGTAGTAGTAGTAGTAGGAAAAAGAAGGAGAAGCTGATTTGGACAGGAAAGAAAATATTTTTCATTTAAAGAATAATTGTTCAAAATATGCAGGGAAAAAACTATCCTGCACATTAGATACTGCATGCTATATAGTTTGCAAGCTTTTTTAGCTGAAAAGGCCTGCATACATTTCATATGTCTGCCAAGTGCCAAAACATATATAATGAAAGGTGTAAAACTGGGGGTTAAGTCAGGTTGCCTGTGAGGTTACTGAACCTGAAAAGGAATCAGAAATAATGTGAAACCAGTGGGTGGATTATCTATCTCAGGTTGAGGTGTGGGACAGTGTCTGGAACCTAAAGGCTGGAAGTCTTGAATTTCATCTCCCTGGTTGTAACTGTGAGTGGACTGGACTCTGCCTGTGCAGAGTAGCAAAAAGGCTCTGAGTCCTCTGGAAGATAATTCAGAACAGAAATACTGCTTATTACTGTCTAAAAGAATCCTAGAGACAATTGCTTTCTAATTTAAAGTTCTTTAGGTGTCTAAAATTTTACAAGGCAAACTTTACTGGCATCTTAGCAAAATGAATTCCAGCAGTTCATGCTACATCCTCCAGCTCCTTGTTCCTTCCAAGGAATAATATCATTAACATCATCAACAGCATTGATCAAAAGGGTTTGGTGGTAATTTATGTCCATTAATATAATTCTGAACAGTAGTTTTAAATCAGTTAGTGTTATTTTCAGAAGCTACTTTAGACATAATTTTTGCTATCAGAAATAAACGACAACATCTCCAGTGTATTGTTCTTCTGTGTGTTGAGTAGATTGTCACAAGAAGTTCTATTCAGTTTTACTCCATTTCAAGCTGTGATTAGGGGAGAGAAATAAAATAAAGATTGTAAGCCCAGGAGTAAGGAAATAAATCTCAGAAGTTCATGTTAAATTCTGACATGTAAGTTGATGTATTTCCAATACAACTGGAAAACAATGAGGATGAAATATGGAATGAAACCAAATAATAAAAGAGCCTCTAGTATCTTAATTAAAAACAAAAAGAGAACCAGCTTAAAATTTGCCTATTTACTTGAATCAAGAGTAGCTCAGTTATGAAAAGCTGCCCTATTGTAGCTATTTTTATAATTATATATTTATTTATATAATTATAGTAATTTGTTTTATGCAAATAATGTTTTTACTTTATGCATTGTATTTTTCCTAGCTCTGAAAAAAAAAACCCTGCATCAGTGTCTAGCCTTTTCTTGTGTGTAGTTGTTCTGACTATTCTTAAGAATCAGAGCCATTGCACACAGCAGAATTTGGCTCATTCCTGAAATTTGTCTCAGTACCATTTGGCATCATCTTCTACTGTCACTTATCTACAACTGCACTTGTTCTGCAAAGATATTATCTTAGCCTGTGGAGTGAAATCTATCCAATAACTCTGAAATAATTGGTAAAATCCCATTTTTTCCAGCAGAAACATAGCACTTCCAATTTCAGAACTTATTTACTGTCTTCTTTCTGAGCTACTTGTACTGGCTATTAGTAATCTTGTGGCAGGTACACATTTCAGTTATGCTAGGTTTCAAAAAAAGTGGTGTTTATTAAAATCCACTTTCGCTGCCAAATTTCAGTGGATATTTACATATCATGAAACTAACCTAATGACCTGTTGCCTGGGTCCAGATGTACAAAAAGAAGCAGCAGTCAAGCTCAGAGTGCTAATATGAATTAAGAAACCCTGGAGATAAGAGGTCTACAACCTACTTATACAGTACTGCTGTTGACTATTATGGGATAAAATATCTCAATATACACTATGAAATGTGGTAACACATGAGAGAGACCTTTGTATTTACTTTCATGCAGTGTGAGTAAATGTTAAATAAAGAAACAGAATATTTAAAGAAATAGAATATTTCTTATTTGTAAATTAAAGTGATTTGTACAGACAGAGCTTTGCAATATGAGTATAACCTAAATGTCCCCTGAAGGTTTGTGAGTGCAATTTCTGCAATTTACCTTCTTATGACAAAAGAATGATGATGACAACAATATGTTTTCTGAAGGATTGGCCACCCTGGGGAGATGTTTTTCTTCACAACTCACCTCTGCTGCTGCAGGTGTACCCCACAGTGCCTGACTACCTGAACCAGGCAGGGCCAAGGAGACATAGGAGATGACTCTGGCACATCTAATATTTGCTTCAAGAACCAGGAAAACTAGGTCTATGAAGTGCTTTAAGTTAGCCCTTTGCTTTAAAATTGTGAATATCTCAGTTCCATCACTGTTTTTAGTGGAACAGAGGAATTAGCATGGACTCTTTCCAAAACCAGGTGCATGTTCTTTCTGTTAAAAGCCAGTCACATATTTGCATATTGTGTAGCAAATGCTTCTCATTCCAGCTGTGTAGACTAATAGGCTGAGGTTTTATTTTAAGCCATGGCCTATGTAAGAGCACAGATGTAGTTCTGAGTTGTTGTAAAACAGGTAATAAATGTTTGTGTACCCCAAGTCAAATTGCATTACAATAAGGAAGATGACTCTTCCAAGAAGAGACTCATGGTTGGAGGGCTCCATAGTTTGATGAAAAACATTGAACAGTTGTGTGGTCAACCTAAAGAATATACTGTCTGTTAAATGTTCCCAGTATACTGGTCATAAGCTGTATTTTCTTTGATGTTTTCCCTCCCAAGCACTGCTTAGTGTCAGTTGATGTCAAAATCATCTTCATTTTACTGGCATAGTTACATTACTGTGATAGCAGTAGGTAACATCAGTGGTGCGTGCACTTCCAGAATGGGCTGAGGTTCTTCTTTGCATGTGTAGCTCTGTCACATGTTTTGGGGCCCTTTGTTGATGGCAGGGTCTCTCTGACAAAATTGTTTCCTGAGTCCAAATGAAGCAAATACAGAATAAAACCCAGTCTGGGGTTTTCTGGTGTTGCTAACGTTGGCTGTTATAAATCTTATAAACACAGAGAGCAGATCTTTTATTGAAGCACAGCTCTATTTTCCTCATTCACATGACCATATTGTTGAGAGAGCATCACATTTCAGTGTTTGCCAATGGGAACATTTATAATGGATGCACGAGTTTCATGCATGAAGAGGCTGTCTTTGCAGCTTTGTCAGAGAGGGACCAGAGACATTCACAGTGGAAAGCAAGAAGGAATTGCCAGTCAGTACATGCTGCTGCCCAAACAATATCTTAGAGAAAGTATCTCTGGAGCAAACAAAAAGAGAAAATATTACAATTAAAAGATTACTTGCCCTGAAGGAGACTTATTTGCCATATGGAAATGGGTGATTAAACCATATCCACGTGCAGTGGTGAAGATTGCTATCACAACTGTTGGCAGTTTCCTTTCTCTAATGATTAGATACCCAAGCCAGACATCATAGAGAGACATAATTCTTGCAGCAATGATGTCACTTAATATTCCAGAGAGGCAAGATGGCAGTGGGGAGCTTTAGTACTCCTTAACAGAGAAACAGCAATTCTGAGCACTTGTCTTTTTGCAGTATCTGTATACTGTCTATAAACAAACAAACTTCTTTCATTTAATCGTCATTCAAAGTTTTACATACTTGTAACTCAAAAAGATAAGTAACAATAAGAGAGCTCCCCAGTGAAATTTCTAAGCCTGGCATATTAATTTTATGGAGCATATTTGCCAAGGCAGGGGGCAGCTGTAGGCCCAGACCATGTAGGCAGTTGCCTAAGGAAGCAAAAAAGACATGAAAATCACAGTGATAGAAGAGCAGCTCTCCCAGGCACCACCTGGTCTGTTGAGATTATATAATCTCAGCCTCAATAATGAGAAAATTTATCCCACTCTGTGGCTTTATTTTCCCTCATCCTCCTGCTGGTAGACAAAGGAGGTCTGAAAAGGTCCCAGCATGGAGCCAGAGAACAACTGCTCTTCCTTTTATCTCCCTCTCTAAAGCAGTCATGCTACATTGGGTCAGAAAGTCCAAGCAGGTGTTTGCAATTTTAACCTCATTAATTTTGAAACACTGCTGTGAAACCTTGAGTCTGCTTGTGACAAAATCATTATATTATTATATAATTTCTGTATGACTGTACTGGTTTGGGCTAAGATAGAACTATTTTTCTTCATGTTATGGAACTGCTTTTCTGGTCTGTGATGAAAACAACACTGGTTACTCAGGAATGCTTTAGCCGTTGTTGAGTAGTGCATGCATAGCACCAAGATTTTTTCTGTTTCTCACACCTCCTCACCATCAAGTGGGCTGGGGGAGTACACAAATCTGAGAGTGGACACAGTCAGGACAGCTGACCACAAATGACCAAAGGGATATTCCATATTGTACAACATCATGCTCAACAACAAAACCTGGGTGAAAGAGGAAAGGGGAAACATTCTGAGATAACAGCGTTTTCCCAAGTAAACCATCATGTGTGATGCAGCTCTGCTTTCCTGGGAATGGCTGAACACCACCTGCCCAGGGGAAGTGATGAATCCATTCTTAATTTATTTTTCGTGCTTTTTCTTTACCTATTAAACTGTCTTTGTCTCAATGCACAGTTTTTGCCATCTCAATGCACAATTTTTGCCATCCCAATTCTCTTCCACATTCTTGGAAAGAATAAGTGGCTGAGTAGGGCCAAGCTGCTGACTGGGGTTGTCCCACAATGACCACACAGAATTTAGAACTGTAACTCCCGAACAGCAGTCAAATTTGTCATTCTGGTCATTCATTTGGTTATTGTTTGTGATCCTTGTAGCTTCATATTTTTACTAATGTAAAAAAAAGGCTTCAAATCAGCCTGGCAGATTTTATTCCAATGTATATCAGGTTTCAGCACTGCATTCAAGTGCAAAGGGAATTTACCCTGGCTACTTCCTGCTAGCCTTTCTCTCTTTCTCTCTCACAATCTTTATAAGATCATGGTGAGTTGCATTAGGCAGCAGGATGACAAAAAGAAACCAAGCACCACAGCAGGTTGGCATCCCAAACTCTTAAGAGCCTTATGCATCCAGCCTCACAATTTAACAACTGAGAAAATCATGTGTTACTGTAAATTCATTGGCTGTTAACTTTATGTGAAGTTTTCACAGCTGATTTCTAAAAGCTTGAGCAAAGTCGATGCAGGGAACCATAATGAATTGTTGTTAGGATCTGAAAGTCCAATCTCAAATAACTTAGTAAACAATTTCTAGTATTGGATTCCTTGAAATTTTCTCCAGAGGAGTAAGGAAAATTTTAATAAGACAGAATATATGCAAGAATTATACCGGAATTCCATTTGGAAAGTTCAAATGCTTAGCTGTCATTACTCTGGGGTCTGATCTTCACATCTGTTGTTTCACATGGGGATATTCTATATTCATATCCTTCTGAAATTAAGTATTCATAAAGACTTCTGAGGTCTGTACTTTATACACTTTGCCACTTCTGGATTTGTTTCAGCCTTCTTTTCAACTGCCTTTTTAGCAAAGTCATGAATATTTGTTGCTGGCAGAAAGGAGTCTCATTTTTCAACCCAGCTACATGGCCATCTGTGGTGTTTGCAGATTACTAGATTTTTTTTTTTTTTTTTTTTTTTTTTTTTCAAGCAAATGCANTTTTTTTAACCTATCCAGGGAATTTCTAGATGTTTCTGAATCAGAGAATTCCCACTTGTCAGCTCTCATTACCATGTCCTTTCCTAAGGTGAATCTGATGTAGCAACAAAAACAACAGTAACTGGTTTAGTTCCAAGATGCTTTAAATAAGGGGAGAATGTGTATATCTGGGCTTGACTCATTATGAGGTAGCTAATTTTTCAGAAATGTTTTACTTAAATTATTTTTAATTTGTCATAGTTATTTAATGATGGAAAATTATCTTAATAAGAAGTCAAATTTAGAAAGATTTAGAAATCAATAAGGAAGGAGTGCTGATTCATACTATAGGAATTCTAGAGAAAAATAATTGAACAGTGATTACATTTGAAGGCAGTTGAATAGTAGTACAGACTGAAAATATGAGAAAAGGCAGAGAAGTTCCTTCTTTTTTTTTCCTTTTTTTTTTTTTTCCCAGAAAATCACAACTATAAATAGTTGCTATTTCAATCATGACGGCTGAATCCACACACTGTACTTGACTCAGATAAGGAGATTTAGGATAAACCAGCTCCATAGCATAGGAAATGTCTCCAAACTAGCTACCTCCAAGCTAGATAAAAGCAGTGGAGCAGAGTAAATGTAGCACATCACATGAACTGATTGTTTTTTCTGAGAGATTAACCATTTCTAACCTGAAGGTAAGTTCCTCCAAAGTATGGGTCAAGTGAGACTTGGATTGTCTGCACCAGGCCATGTACAAATGCAGCAGAAATATTGAAGGAAAATTCCTTAAGTCTTCACAGCTTTAAGTAATCTAACTTTTTGTTATGAAAGTAATTTTAATCTTGTCAGTCAGCAGGAACTTCCCTTCTAAAGACAGGAATTTATAAGCTTCTCTTTTGGTTTCACCATGCTAATAGAGTTTCTAGGAGTTACTTTATTACTCTACAGATTTTTAATAACCCTGCTCAGAAACTTTTCACTGACGTGAAGGCTTTTGGGGACTTGCTAATTGTTTAGGATTAAAGATAACCTCATTATTTTAAACACCTTCTCATAAACCTCATAAATGAACCAGAATAAAGATAATGAGGAATAGTTTTCTTCTTAAGTTTTTTTTTTGTAGGCTCACAGACTTAATGCAACTTGCAGTAGAAAGTAATTTTCATTCATGAAGACAGTTAAAAATGAAGATTTTGCAGTGACAAGGAGATCTATTGCAGATCTTCCTTGTACAGCTTGAAAATTTTCTTTTAACTTCACCTGCTACTACTACGTAAAAATACATTCTTGCCTTCATGCATCTTGTTCTGCATAGTACAGAAAGACAATTCTATCAGTCCTGAACAAGTGCTTTGTAGAAAAGCAGTAATTTAGTTGGTGTTATATGTGTATATGTGTATATGAGGATGGTAAAACACAGAATTACCTAATCTTCACTTCCTACCTGAGAAGTGAGACTGAGGAAAGGCTGACATAGGAAATACAGCAATATAACTACATGATTTTAAACATATGCAAACTATTTAGTGACTGAGGACAGATCTACAGACCTACAAATCAGCTCAGTTTAGGGAAGATCCTAAAAGAATTTTAGAGAGAAGTCCGTTACATTCCCACCCCAAAGCATTAATATAGTTTTCAAAGATGAGAGATCTGAGGATAAGGAAAAACCTATGACTCAGGAACCAATAACACATCAGATGTGATCTCTGTACATTGTATTATATATATTAGAATCAGCCAGTGTACACTACTGCAGAAATCCAAGAACTGAGCATCAAATGAGAGTCCAATCAGTAGACTTCTCCTTTGGCCTTGCCATTTATTTGTACTGAAATTTCACATCAAAGAAGAATGTTGCATCCTCATTGCATTCATGTTTATTCAGGTATCTGAGATTAGACTATCAGCGTGTGATAAATTATTATATTAGAAGATATGAATACGTGGTTCTGAATTTTCATCAATGATAAAACTTCCATGCCAGCTTTGACTAAAAGTTCAAGGTTTTGCTTATCAGGATTTCTATACCTAAGTAACTCATTAGATGTCCCTAAAAACTAATACTGTTATAAAACAGGTCTCAATTTAAGTAAATTTTTATGAGGCCACTAGATGGTGCCACATATATTGTTAAACACCACAGAAAACAAAATTCTGGGGAAAAACAAAAGAACAAGCAAACAACAAGACATTCTGCTTCATGAAATAACAAGGCTGAGTTTAGATATTATTTCCCAGGGTCTCCATCCTGTCATTTCCCTCTACTACATCAAATTGTTCTGTTCTTTGTTCTGCATATTGGGTAGGAATATTCACTTCAGAGGAATCATCGCAACAGTATCAAC
This sequence comes from Aegithalos caudatus, assembly GCA_013389925.1. NCBI lineage: Eukaryota > Metazoa > Chordata > Aves > Passeriformes > Aegithalidae > Aegithalos > Aegithalos caudatus. The sequence continues at coordinate 11,013 of WEIU01009292.1, read as the reverse complement.
TCACTTTAGTGTATATGATCAATTGTCTTCTGTTTTCTTAGTGTAAATTCCTCAGTGTTCATTTCAGTAATGCCTACAGATATTTTGCAAAAGTAACAAGTTTTTAATGTATATTGTTATTGTGTAGTTGGCATTGTACAAGAAAGATTTCCTGATCAAGTCAGCCAAGTGATCCTGTACAGTATTCAACATGTAAGGCAGCAAGATTCCTGGCATTCATATCCATTTGAGTTTTGCACTGGAGTGAGCTGAACTGTTCTATGGGTTGTGTAGTGAGTGCTTTTAAGAAAATAATCTGAGTGGATTATTTTCCTGGCCTCATAGGCAATTGTGAGAAAGTATAGAAAATCTATGGCATTTGACTGACATGGGATGTGCTCACATAAGGCAGCCTCATGCTACCAATTCCTGGGTTGTACTAAGTTGCTGTATATGTTCCTTTCAGATCTGTCAGTGCAAACTCAGAGCACAATTGCATCTGAAGAAAGGGGTTACACTTGTGCATGGTACTTAATATAACCCACAGCTCATTGTTATCTTGTAAAATGGAGGTGGGGGTTGCACATTGTGGCAATACTCAGGTATATTCAGAGTTAATTCTGCAGTGAATATAAAATTCTAGCTGTTTAGTTCAGTTCTCAAGTTGCCATTTCATTGTGTGGTTGTGTCTGTGAGACCTTGTGACACATGATACAGAATCTGCTTGAGACTACTTGAAAAGTAGCTGTATGGTTTTATTTCTGATATAATTTTAATTTTGAAAGTTCTGTTTATTTTGTTCTTTGCAAAATTTATATTTGTCTGCTTACTTAGGATTATGACTAGGGAAGTCCTTGAAGCTATAAATGGAGGAAAGCAAAAGTGATCAATCAGATAAATTGCTGAATATTGAAAAGGCCAATGCAATAAAAAGTAGCACTATAATTCATAGAGTATGTGAGGCATTAAAAAGTCATGCAGGTTCAGATTTTGACCAAGATTTATTGCAGACAAAAATCAAATAGAATTCATTATTTTTTCATTACAAATACAGTAAAGAAAATAATAAAATAGAATAAACTTACTGTATCCTAAAGACTTCACAGAATCAGGATGTTCACTTGCTGTTCTCTGTCAGATTCAGTCAAGATTGACTTTTAATGGAAGACATTCTGTGCTATAGAAAAGTGATGAAGGATATGATCATGCAGTGTTATTTTTCTAGACCCATCCCAATACATACTTAGATGTCAAAAGAAGTGCTTTTTGTTGGATTATTTTGATTGAGGATTGCATTTCCATCAGGCAGATGCATTTCTTCCCAATATTTCAGCAATCACCAACTTAAGCAGTTACATATACTTTGTATATTAATTCAGTTAGTTATTTTGAAGTCATGGAATAAAGTTCTGTTTTACTTAGTGATGTACAAATATGAACAACAAGGTAAGCTTTAATTGGAAGGCCTTACTGTTTCATTTCCATGAGAAATAATAGTTTTACTACAGAAAAATAGGCCACAGCATCAGATGATATTTTCCTAGCAGATACTTCTAGATGCAAACTTTGATATTTTGCCTTGGGAATGAGACAAGACAGTAAATAATGAAGTGAGGTGATATTTTCAGGAGATAAATGTACTCATAGCCATCACCTAGATGAAATGTAGGGAAGCTGCACCTTTGCCAGTGAATCATAGGACTGTAGACATAGAAGTCAAACCAGGAGCTCAGAGTTTCCCTTCTCTGGTTTATAAACATATGACTGGGCATTTTCATTAAATATATGTGATAATTACTTGGAGCTTAAATATATAGAAAAGGAAGTTATATTTGCTGAAAAGCTGTGAAGGACTGTATCAACAATAATTCAGATACTGTTAATAACACAAAGCAAAACTGAAATGGTTCTGTGTACCTAAATTAGAGAAGCAAAGAATTAAAACTACACAAGCAGACATAAAATTACTTAGTATATATGTAAGACGTAGGAGTTACTCCTCTTCCTTAACTCCTGCTGTCACCAATGGCAGTGAAGCATGGGCCATACTTTTCAAACCTTGAGGTGGCTATTAGTGCAAATACATTTGTCCAAACATGTCAAAAATTATCCTTTCTAAAGCTATCTTTCAGCTTAACTATCTGTCCCATTATCATCTGTCACTTCTGATGAGGAATGTGAGCTAAATGGGCAAATGTCAGTCAATTAGAAAGGACCTTCAGTCTCTGATGCCTGACTGCTGTTGGTTCATTACCAGTGCTATTTAGTAAATCTTAAGAGTATGAAGAAGGCAATCCTTTATTACATATAAGCTAAATGTTTGCATTTCTTTATAATTCCAAAATTAGAGGAGACACAGAAAGGGAGTACCAGTTCTTTTACAAATAAACCAAACCCCAGATTTGTTTTCAGTTGCAGAATCTCTTCAACTCCCCTTCAGACAATCTTAGAAACATTGCAGCTGCTCCTCTCAACCTTTTCCTTAAAAGCTGAAGAAATCCAGCCCTTTCAGCTCCTTGTCAAAGAGCATGCTTTGCATCCTCTCTTGTCATCTTGGTGGCCCTCCAGAGGTCTTTCTCCACCTGCTCTGTATCTTTGTTCTGAGGTCTCAGCCTGGACTGGGTACACCAGATGTGGCCTCCTGGGTACCAAGCAAGCAGCAGTGAGCAGCCACTTCCCTGGCCTTCTGGCTGTGCTCCCTCTCTGTGCCTGGCACACAGACAGGCCTGTTGCTACAAGAGCACACTGCTGACTCACGTTCAGCAAAATCAGCAAAATTATCCACTGAGATCCCCTCAGCTGGATCAGGGGTGTAACTTCAGATAAGCAGATAACTTCCTAGGGATATGCTTTTCTCTTGGCCACACCTTCCCTTACTGTAGCTTCTAATGCAGCTGTCAAGTTTTGGCTACCAATTTTTGTGGCAGTGACTATTTAGATCCATGCTCAGAACAGGAGCTGTAAATAAAGCCTGGTAAGTGCTGGAGAGAGCCCCAGAAGCAGGCATATTTTAATTTTGGAAAATCAAAAATATCATTAGGCATCAAACTTTTTAAAAGTGATTTTAGTGTGGTCTTGAGATTTCCTATTGGTTTGGATCTTTTTGCATATACCGAAAGAAATTTCACAGAATCACAGGATATGGTGAGTGACTTCAGCTGCTCCTCATACCTCCACGCTGTTCACTATCTTGGTTGCTTTTCTTTGGATGCTCTCTAATAGCTTAATATCTTTCTTATATTGTGCTGCCCAAAAATGCACACAACAGGCCTCAAGGTGAGGCTGCCCCAGCACAGAGCAGAGCAGGACAATCCCTTCCCCTTCCCTGGTGCTGATGCTGTGCCTGATGCACCCCAGGACACGCTTGGCCCTCCTGGCTGCCAGGGCACTGCTGGCTTGTGTTCACCTTGTCACCAACCAGGACCCCAAGGGCCCTTTCCAGGGCACTGATTTTGCTTGGTTGGCTGTCAAGGGCCCCCAGGGTCTCATGGGGTGTGGGGCCATTTCTTGGGTGTCCTGAGCTCAGGAAGCCCCTGTACAGTTCAATCCAACCCTCAGCCCTGGACTTACCTCAGTCACCACTGCTGCCACTGCCACCTCACCAACTTCTTGATTTTCTGACTAGCCATAGACTATTCTGTGGCCTAGTAAAAACACTGATATCTTAGTAGTAGGCCAAAATCCAAGACAAGTATCCTATGGTCAAAGCCTAAGGCAGCTGTCTTGGCTAGAAACCAAAGTTCTCCATTTTCTCAAGGCCTTCTATTCATGGCCTTACAAAGTGCCTTTTTAAAAAATCAGCCCTAAACAGAGAGAAAAATCAAGCTGAACAGATTTTCATATGACCAGAGGTTATAAAAATGATTAAAATAGTTATTAAGATTTAAAGCTGTGTATCCAGAAAGTGAAGGTCCTCTTTAAATGCCCAGTATACAGAAATTTTCAAAATACTTGGATTTATTACAAGTTATTCTCATTGCAAACCAACTGGTAGCTGCAGGATACTGTCCTGTGGGAGGTGACCTCTGAGAATTAAATTTTAAGCCTGGATAGGGCCATCAAGATTCAGCCATGTGTGAAAGGATTGCACAAAAAAAGCCTCTTACACAAACAAACATCCAACTTGGTCTCCTACATTCACTGCCAGTCATGTCTATGATTTTGTTTTTTTCAGAGAATCCAAGCATGTTTCACAAATTTTCATCCTGCTGGCAATAATGTGCCAGCTCTTTTCAGGACAAATACATTATTTTGATTAGCCTGATGCCATTCTAGAAATGCTGCTTTCTCCTGAGGCATTGTGCAGTTTTGTTTATCTCAAGTGTTAAAAATGCTTGAGTGACCTTTGGCCTTTTTAAAGTCCTGGCTTTACAGCATCTTACTGAGCTTCACTGGTAAATTTGGGGAGTCAGAAAAGTATGTCTCAGACTGTCATCTTCACACTTGTTACCTTCTCACTCTGAGCTGTCTCTTCCCAATACAGTCTTAGATCTCTTCCACCATCTGACAATGGAAATATGCCTTTTTTTCATGTAAAGTTGTTCTTAGATTATTCTGGATAATTTGCCAAATATTTATGTGCATTTTACTCCTGATCTTAGCATACAATCAGCTAGACCAAAAACATCATCTTTGTTGGTTTATTTCTAAAGGATCTCAGGAATTTAAGCTGCTTTAAAATTGCTACTTCCAAGATTACCATCTATTTATCCTGTACATAAACAGAAGTGAAAAAACATTTCTGCATTTTGATATTATGGTTTACCTAAAATTGTAATAGTACTAAACAGGTTATTTTTATGTCCAAGACCTCAAAATAGCTCTATGTAATAGTATGTAAGCAATCTTGATAAGCAAGTTATTTCATTCTGAACTCCCTTTATTTACCCTCCAATACAGAACACCTTCCTAGTCTTTTCTTTTGAACGGCACTTGGGTATGATCTCTGATATTCTGCACAGCTTTCTCCAACCTGAAAACTTCACTTTTATTATCCAAACAGGTCTATATTAGAGATTTATCCTCAGTTATTGCAAATTAGAAGCATATGCAAAACATTTCCCATAGGTGTTTGAAGAAAATTTTGAAACGTAAAGCCTACAAACTCCAATCTATTTGTATAGAAATGACATTTTAGTTCTATGCACAGCCCCATTCCTAACCCTGATGAAGACAATTTCCTGAAGAAGAGATGACACAAGATGATCCAGGAAGCAAAATCTGACACCAGAAATGAGTAGTAGTTTAGCAGTTGACCAGTGTGAGCTAGAGCCAGAGCAGATATCCTGCCTCTTGTCATTGGTATCTTGGGGATAAGTCTGGAATTTATGGAGTCTTGCATTGAGTGCTTCTCTACTGCTGATAAAGGTGTGAGTATCAGTTTTAGGATTTTTATGAGAAACTAACAGTAGGACAAATATTCAGCACATGTATTCAAAACTTTAGCAAAACTTTTTTAGGAATGGGAGAAAGGAATGTGGAAGTAAACAGGTTTGGGATTACTGTGGTTAAGCAGGATAAAGCCAGTGGAGTAAATTAAATCAATAGCTGAGATGATGACAGAGCTCAAAACAGAGTAAGAATAACATTGTTACAAAACCAAGAACATTTATAATTTGAGTGGGCCGTGAAAGGTCATCACTGGGAGCTGAATCACTTTAGCCATGTGCATTCCTAGCAATGTCACGCTACCATGATAATGTAGCATCAGCTTTCTAATTTATTTTGGCAGCTGATGTCATTGCAGCAGCTTTCCCCTTAATTAAAACTGCATATGCAAATCATATTGGACCACGCTGTTGATTTTTAAGTCAATGAGAATCAAATAAATATTTCTGGTTACCGTATTACTGTATTGCATATTCTTCTCCCTCTTTGGCTCCTTAACCTTCAAACTCTTCCATCTGAATATAACTACATCATAACACTGCAGAGGGCACTATTGGTGCATATGAGCAGCTGTTGAGCAAACCCACAATTTCATCTGCATGAAATTAGGACAAGGGATGTTTGCAAGTATGTATTTATTCATTCCCTGGTGTTAGACCTATTTGGTTCTGCTGATGCTAAGGGCCTGGTGATGAAATCAAATCTGGCCAAACATCTTTAGACATAAAGAAAATAGAAATAAGATTTCTGTAGTCAGTTCAAAATTCCTTTAAAAAATCATAGCAGAGAGAACCTCCCTCCCCACCCCAAAACTCTGGTATTTAAGTGATGGTTAAACAATTATTTTTAAATCTCTGTGTGTTTTTCTCTGGAATGTCTTAGTTTATAGATGCTATCATTTTGTATACCTATACGAAATGAAATCATGATTTCAATATTTAAATGAGAGATAAGCTTTTAAAAGTGTCACTTGGGGTTTAAATAGGTATACTAAGCCACCATATAGAAAACCCTTGATGCACTCTCTGATAGCCATTTAAAGACAAGGTTTACATCTATTTCCAGATCAGTTCCTGAATAGTACTATGACTTTAGACAAGTGAATTCTTAGTTCGTGTATGTCTATAAATTGAGTGTGATTGCTAGTAAAATGATTTATAATTCTTGGGTAGAATGTTAATATTTTTAAGAAAATATTTTGGCATCTGTGATTCTTGAAAGCTTTTCTTTTAAACCGATTGATTGAAAATGGGCATTTGGGCTCTTTGGAATTCACTGTTCAAGTAATTGTTCTATTTTTTTTCTGCAGAGCATAAGTAAGCAGCCAAAGCCAGAAACTGTTCATCCTGAAGGCATTTTGCTGATATATCTACTTTCTTGATGTCCAAAGAGGGCCTTTAACACAGCTATGATAAAAAGAGCAGAAAAATATTCCCAGTAGAAAAAAATTCTAGAAAATATCTGTTCACACAGACTCTGAAAAGTTAGAGGATGATTTGATCAAAGGGGCTAAACAGCTGGTACAGAATGTGTTCTCTGGCTAGTCTATGAAAGGATCCAGAGACTGGAGGTTGAAAAACAGGTATTTTTGCAGTAGTTTTATTTGCCTTTTTGGAGATGTGAACAACTAGCTACTGGAAAGGCATGTCAAGATGGCTTCTCTATCATTGTATTCATAAATATATTTACTTTTATCTCTGAAAGATATGCTCTTCTAAGGTTAAAACTTATTTTCAGAGAGATTCTGTACTCCTCTAGCAAGGTCAGTTCCATAAAGATTCAGTTCTAGACCTAGATCTGCCATGTGATCCTAAAGGAGAGAGCAAAAACTATTTTACAAGTCTATTCCTAAGCTTCTCTTTGGCTTATGTAAGGCTTATTTTATACGATTGGCTCCTGACAGCCATTCATAAAACTTGCAGCATTTGCTATCCAAATAGCTTCCAGCCACTGACATTATATCCTCTAGCATATCTGCTTACATTCTGCTGTTGTCCTACTTCCAGACACCATTCATCTTTGAGTGCACGGTTTCACTAGATGCATTAGTTGCTTGCCCTGCTGATATCTTCATTGAAAGCACTCAGATATTACAAACAGCAGCTGCCATTTAAGCAAGATATCCACATGGTTTGATATGTTAAAACACTGTATATGTCTCTAAATCTGCTAAGCTTAAACACTGAGTAAGGATGCTTACTCACTGGCTGTTCATATTGCTTTTACTGGATTAATGTAAACTATGTAAAAATTAGTTGGCTTGAAGGAAAATTAACTGACAGCACTAAACATGCTATATTAACTATTTCACAGTTCTACTGATGAAGTGCCTGAGGTGATCTTTTCATGAACATTAAATCCTGATGAATCAGCATATTCAAACAGGGGGATGGAGACAGATGTTCATACCTGTTTCTGTACCTTTCCTTCCCATTCTATCTCCCTTCCCATCCCAGTGCCCTATACCATATTTATAGGACTTTTACTCTAAAATTGGAGTGGTGGAGCCAACCTGGGTTAAAACCAATTCAGCCCAAGGCTAGCTAACTGAATGGTTTCTGCAGGCTGTAGTTGCACTGTATTTTTATTATGCTGCTCCACGAACAATTATTGTGGTGTTAAGAAATAAAACAACATAGGTTGAAAACAAGTATGAAGGGCGGTCAGAGTCTCTTTTGTGTAACTGCTCATGCTCACAGATTTGTGAAACTCTTTGTTTTGTGCTACCTTAGATATCGTTGCCAGGTCTGCCCTTGGCATAAAATTTAGGAAAAATATAGCTGAAATATTACATATCTTCTTACCAAGGTACCATGTCAATCAGCATTTCATATATGCAGACTGTAAGACTATTATAATAATCTTGATTCATTGAAAATTTAAATAAGAAGTAATTCAATTTGATATAAAAGGACACATGCAGCACTTTTTATGAAACATATACAAATCACTTTCAAGATACTATTTCACATTATTTTTTTAATGATGAGTAAGCAAGTGAAAGTTAGAATTCATTATACATCACTGAATTAGTTTCATTATCAACTTCACTGACAGTATTATGAATGTCACCGTGGAAAAAGAAATGTAAAGCTATATTACATTTAATAGATAATTAATATTACATTTTATATATATTTAATATATATACTTGTCTAAAGCCAAATTAACTGTAAGGTAGAAGAAAATTAGGCTTATATCTCCACTAAGTCTAATTTCTTTTTGAGTGATATAGATATAAAATTGGAATTTTGTCAAGAAGTATCCTGAATCACTGTGTTCTTTGTTAGACGTCCTTATAACTTTCTTATACTTAACACTGTTACATTATAATTTTACTTGAAAACCCTTGAATGTTTTTTAAAGTAGGTTAAGTGTGAGTCATACTGTTATAACATGATTGTACCTCATTCCAGGCTAAGATGTTGAGCTTGCAGAACGCAAATGAAATCTATCTGGAAAGAAACAGTAAGTCACTTACTCTAATCTTTTTATATTTAAAACTTTTTTTATGTGCTGAAAAAATTATTTTCAACACATGAAAAATATCTACAGAAAGGGTAGATTCAGAGAATAAATCACAGAGCTAGACCAAATGAAATCAGAATAGTTCTTTGTTGCACACAATTGCAATGTGACCTTAAAGTCCATCTGCACAGTGCTTTGCATTGACTACCTATGAGTGAGCAATTCATCTCACTGAACCTCAGTTGTCTTGAAGTTAAGTATCTGTTTTAAGTTTTTTATCTGGGTTGTATTTATCTTTTGTCAATACAGAAATAAATATATCATTCAGATGGGATGAACCTTCCTTGGGAACTTTCCCCACTGGCAGTAGAGAAAATGTAGCTTGACCCAAATGCATCCATTTAAGTTAGGTAGCTGGGTAAATTAAGCAGTATCCTAATAACTCACTGGTTAATACTGGTTTATTTCTGGATCGTTTCTCTAAGATTTTCAGATGTCATTAAATTAGGACGATGAAGTAGCACTGGAATTTAGGCTTACTACTTTGTATTTAGGAACCCTTAACCTTTTTTTAACCCCTCTTGGTTGCAATATAATGATAAATATCTACTTCTGTGTTCTGTTTTCAGCTGGGATAGATTTCATTTTCTTCCCAGTAGCTGGTAGAGTGCTGTGTTTTGGATTCAGTATGAGAATAATGTTGATAACGCAGAGATGTTTTAGCTGTAATGCTTACCCTTAGGTCAAGGACTTTCAGGACTTTTAATTTCCCATGCTCTGCCAGTGAGGAGCTGCACAAGAAGATGTTAGGAGTCATAACCAGGACATCTGGAACTGGACAAAGGGATATTCCATACCACAGAATGTCATGCCCAGTATATAAACTAGGGTGGGGAGCACACTTGGTTGGAACATGCCAATTGCTGCTTAGACTGGGCATTGGTCAGTAAGTGGTAAGAAATTTTACAATGCTTCACTTGTTTCCTCTCTCTCCCTCTCCATTTCATTACAATTATTACTATTGTTATTATTTACTTTATTTATATTATTAGGTTGTTCTTATACTAAACCAAAGGCTTTTTTCTTTTTCTGATTCTCTGCCCCATCCCACCAGAGGCAGGAGGAG
>WEIU01009291.1:351963-384437 GCA_013389925.1 Aegithalos caudatus | reverse complement strand
TTTAAGCCAACCAAATAAACAAAACAAAACAACCCAAGAACAGTGAGACTGTTTCATTCCTGCTTCCCTTGGTAAAATCCCTGGAGCACTTCCCCTTGGAGAGGATGCTGACCAGACAAGGAAAACCAAATGGAGCTGCTGCGGTTTCTTTGTCACGGTCACATCTTGCAGGAGAGCGTGATACTTGGGGGTAGAGATAACCACCAACTGTGGCACCATGCCATGGATCTGTCAAATTATCTGGAGAGAGGATGGTAATGAATGTGCATCACTGCTACATACAATTTGCTTTTAAGCAGGTAGGTAGGGCTGTGACTGAACAGAAGCCATTAAATTACGAACAGAAGGAGAGTGATCCAATTTTCTGCCTTGCTAAGGATATGAATAGTTTTAATGATAGCTGAAGACTCTGAGTTTGCCCTTCCTTTTGTAATCTTCCTCAATTGTTTCCTTCAAGTACAGCAAATCTAATTCTCTAGTTCATACCATCAATGTGGTGCTGGTATAATTTCATAGACGTTTTTTGAAGGAGCCGTTTTGTTTTAGTGCAATGGAAGGAAAAATTGAGTTCATTGTTCAAAAGCTCCTCTGGCAATGAGATAAATGGAATATCTCATTTTACCTCTCTTCTGTTTCATTACTGGAATGTTTTCTGCAAGAGGACCTTGCATAGTCTGTGCTGCATCTAGGCAGCAAAAAAAAAAGAACAGTGGGACCCAGAGTTTGCTGGGTGCAAAGTGCAAAACCTACACTTATCATCAGGAGGTTCTGACACACACTAGCTGTGGATGTGCAGAAGTGAAAACACTTTTAGTCTAATCTTAGTGACACAGTTGTAACTACCCCAGATTTTGGTCACTGTAAGACCATACTTTAGGCAAGAAAAGGCTGTGTTCTAATGTATATTTAGTAAAGAAATCTACAATATAAATTTTAGAGTCAGATCAGCTCAAATAAGATGAAAGACTTTATAGTAAGTTCTGTCTGCCAGTGTTTACCTTTTCTGCACTGCTGAGCCCTTTCTCCATTTCATTAAGATGAAATTGAAAATTTTAGATATATAATTTTTTTACAAGGAAGGCTTTCTGCTATTGCAAACTGACCTTAAACTCTGTACCTTAAAAAGTAGAGTTAAAACATGTGTGCATTAAAGATACTTTCAATGCATAGTGCATGTCTTCAGAATAGCTTTTATCTAGTTATGATTAAAAACATTTCACTGCCAAGACAACTTGATGGTTTTATGACTTATTGACTGCCCTGTTACTATGTAACGCAGTTAATTGGCTCTCTGCTTGCTTTAATCTTGGATGTTTGATTCTGCTAAATCTTTAAAACACGTTTTTGACTACATTATCCTGTAAGTATTTAAAATAAATGCCCCTCAAATGCATTTTTTGCAGTTTTAATAAGTTCTCTTTAACAAATAAATGCGGGAAGGAGTGGAGACAAGGGAGAATGTATGAAATATTAATAAAAGCCAATATGATAGATTCAATAGATAGAGCTTGTTAAGAAAAAAAGCTTGTTTTGCAAAGCATTCAAGTTTGGATTCTCAGCTGGGACAGTCTGAAATAACTCCATGTAGATCACACTTTCCTTTTCCTCTTTCCTCTGTTTTGACACAGGCAGAGCCAGCAGGAGGAAAATTTCTCCCTTTCTACCTATTGTGTGTCTGCAAAGGTTGGGAGGAACTAGTCCTTCCTGGAGATCTTGTATGCTGACTTTGGATGCTAAAGCACTGTTTGGAAGAGGTGGATAAAATGTGGATAGGGCCAATATAATATCAGGTACATCCTGTGGGGACCTGTAATTCTCTCAGGGGTAGTGCCACTGGTCTGACCATGGTGTTGAAGAGATGGATAGAGGTGGAGATGGATAGAGGTGGCAGTCACAAATAAGCCTCTTAAGAAGAATGTTAATGGAGGGGTGTGTTTATGTGTGTGGGTGTTGGAAAATGCAGTGAGGGGTGGACAAGGGCATGGGTGCAGGATGATTGGGTCATAGGTCAGTTTCTACAGCACATATGCTCCCTTTAGGGATCTGGGGAACAGCAGGAACCTCATCTCCTCATTGGGACAAAGGCTTCTCCCTGTCCAGCCAGGTGCCAGGGGAATCAGCTTGTTTGCACACTGACAGCAAAGAGATGTCTTCAGCCCAGCTCCTCCATTTGAGTGTATCCTTTAAAAACCCAACCTCAACCATTAGCCATGTACTTGTTGGGGTGTCTGTCACAGACAGATCCTCCTGGGGAGCTCTGAGAGGTGAGGAATGGCTTGGGCATTTCAAAGTAATTTAAAAATTACTCTTTTAATTGTCAGGAGACAGAACTGAAATCCTGATGGATTTTAAAGGTGTGCTGTGAAGGCAGTGGAAAGTTGTGAAGGATATTAAAAGGATATCCCTCTAGCTGTTTGTTTTTACACATTTGAATCAAAAGAATATAATCTTGGGAAATTTTCCCTGTTCAAGCATGTAAGGAGGTTCTTGTCACTACTATATTTCTGGTGATTTCTGTGAAATCCTTCAGAAAAATGAAGCCTTGGAGAAAATATTCTGTGGAGTGAGGTGTCTGCATGGTTTTTTGTCTCTTGAAAACCTGATTTTTGTGTTGGACCAAGTGTCAATTAAAGCCATTCCTGTAACATGTCGCTAGAGGGACATGAAAACATGGAACAGAATAGCTCCTGTTGTTCTTAGTTACTGCTCTTTAATGTGAAAAATCACTACAGGCATGACTTAGGGCTTTCTGTTCTCTGTCTGAATGAAAGAGCTTTAAAATACAATCTTTGAGCTTTTTGATGCTTGTGGAGAAAACCCAACACATATTAGTGCTGAAGACATTGCAATAAGTTCATCAGCAAATATTCAAATAAGATGCAAAGAAAATCTTCAATCATAAGATTAAAAGAAATAGTGTTTTTTACAATTCTTTGCAAATTAAGTTGTTAATACCAGGTACTTATATTAAGCTTAGCCACATACTTGCTCATATTCATTTTAATAATGGAGATGAACTGTGTTAGACCTGCTTTCAGTCTAGGGTGTGATATCAAGCCATGAAACTTTCAGTGTCTCCTCTGGGCTGTGTTTGGCAGCTGTAGGGGAGGAGGAGGCTCTTCCATGGGTATTTCCCACAGAAGAGCTGCAGTGCAGCTGGGAAGCAGCAATGGGACTGCTCCTTAGCTCTGTGAATGGCTCTCCTCCACCCTTGTCCACCATTAAGCCACAAAAGCCCAGCTTCAATCCTCCCAAATCTCACACTAGACTGGAAAAGGAACATCCTGGGACTGGTCTGAGCTGGGAGGCAGCAGATGTCATGACTGTCCCCATGTGTTGGAAACCTGCTGCCTCCCAGCTGAGACCTGGTGTGCCTGCCTGCATCACAGGCAGGAGTCCACCCCTGCCTGGTGGGATGCCAGAGGTGCCCCAGGCCACCATCTGTGCTTCAGGTTTGCAAACACACAGCAATGACACAGCACAGGGAATCCCACTACTTTAAGCTTAATGATGTTCTTCACATTTGTCTTGAAATAATCTTTTGAGCACACAAAGTCTGTGCAGTCAAAAATCAGCAGTATCCAGGTTTTAGATAGGAGTAATTTGCAGGGAAGCAAATGTGACACCACTGCCTAAAATCTCTCTTTTTTGAGAAAGCTGTTAAGAAAGCACAGCTGAGGCATATCCTCCCTTGGCCAGCCTGGCTTCCAGATTGCTCCAAGCACACTTTGATTTTATCTGGCTCAGAGACACAGGGCTTGCAGTCATTTTGCATCACCTCCTCTGCCTCTCCTCCAAGTCCCCACCTGACCTTGGCTGTCTGAAGGTGCCTCCAGCTCTCCCCTCACATCAGCTATCCATATAGTGAAGAATTTTGGTGCCCAAATGGGGTAAGAGCATTTCTGTTCCTGCACTGGAGACAGGAGGAGAGTACTGGTGACAATTGTGTCCCCTGACTCTGTTCCAGGTGGGAGATTTTACTTACACCTCGTTTGTCCATAGCAACTGCAAGGGTGCTCAGAAATGTTTTTCTTTCCAAAAAACTCCTTGGGTGGTTTCTGTTTTGCATGGAGTAATTAAGGAGAGGAAGCTGAGCCCTTTCCCTTCATGCCTTTGTTTGTCCTGTGTATCACATTACAGGTGCAGGGGTCAAAGTGTGACCATGTCAAAGACTGGTGGCAATAAATAGCTGCAGAAGAGGATTTGTGTTACTGCTCATCTGGTGGGAAACCAGAGAGAGGCTGGCCTCTTTTCTTGCATCTATCTATCTATCTAATCATCTATCTATCTATCTATCTATCTATCTATCTATCTATCTATCTTCTCTCTATCTATCTATCTATCTATCTATCTTCTCTCTGGGTTTTTATTTTGTTTTATTTTTAGAGAATGTAAATACTCAGGAGAGCATTTAGGTCTAGTTTGTCCCTCATTAGCTTTTGAACTGTTACTCATGCAGTGTGATTAGTTACATGTTGTAGCTGTCACTACCTCTGCCCTTTGTTCAGTCTAGGTAAAATATAGTAGTACCTCATTTCAGTGATAGACTTGACCTAGAGTAAAATGTGCAAATTCTTACAGAAAGTGCAATAATTGCAATTGATTTATTCTTCTATGGGGAAATAATGTCTGTCTCAAACAATAACATCATCTTTCTCTTAATTGCATTACATTAATATCATATTATTCTGTATTCATAGCCACATCCAAAGCTGTGAAACACATTTGGGTTGTGTTGGGTTTTTTCCCTACCCTTAAGACACACACAGCTCTCGAAACAGGTTACCAAATATGGGGAAGCCCTTTTTGCCCATCCTATAGAAGAAAGACAAAAGGGAAGAAAAAGAATTTTTAATAATACACTGGTCTATAAGCAGGAAAGCTGTATCTTACCTACCACAGCCCCATGTTTATCTTTGTTGTTAATCCAGTGGTGGGGATTATGCTGTGTTAATGATGTGTGGGAGCTCCAGACTACTTCTTATTCCTGGCTTGCAGCATCTGCTTTCAACAAATGTCTTTTGTGCACATATGTGACCTTTTGGCTACTTACACTTAAGCCCACCTGTCAGGATGGCACTGTGCCTGCTCATGAGTGTGGCCCAGCTGCTGGGGCATGGAGGAAAACAGCCTCTGTGGCCCTGTGAATGCTTCTCCACTGCAGAACACCTCCCTCTTCTCCCAGTCCCATGGTGCACACAGCTCCTGGCTTTGGGGAGCCACCAACCATCTGATTTCCAGAGGATGCCAGCCTTGGACATCTGGCTGGGGTTTCTGGTGGGACCTGATGGCAGATCTGAGCTGGCATCAAGCAAGAGAGATGCCCTGGCACAGCAGCCCCTCTGGCCATGGGGTCCCTGCAAATTTCAGGCACACTGAGCTCAGGCTCATTTGCAACAGGAGTCTGGAACACAGCTGACACCCAGCCTGTAAACCCAGCCCTTTTCAGCAGGGTAGAGTCATGGATGAGATCCCAGTCACTTTTCTCCTTCTTAAGATCAACCTATGCAAGGTATCACACCTCACAAGAAAGGTTTTACCAGGATGGTTTTGTCAAAATAGTTGTATTTTGTGAACATTGCCTGATTTTTATTTAGAGAGGATGAAACTTCAGTTGAGAGGCAAAATTCCCAAAGTGTCTGATGTTGTCAAAACATCAAATTTCACAGTATAGTATCTGGCACCTAAACTTCTTTTTTTTTTTTTTTTTTTCCTCCCCCTGATTTCTACTGTGAGATGCCTGTTTGAAAGGCAAAGTTTGTTTTTCAACTTTTGTGTAATTGGACACATTTGCTTACTTGGAATGCAATTATATGGAGCTCTCCAAAGTCACTTTGGGTTTAATTTTGACAAAAATTACACCTGTTCTGTTTTTTTTCAAACTGGAAAAGAAGTCAAAATGGCAGGATTTCCCATGAAGTGATAAGCCTCATTTCTCTTCTGCTTTGGCTGGGCTCAAATCACCACAGGGAGAATTTTCCAAGAAGGTTATTTATAACCTTTTGAATATGGAAACATTTCAGTGTTTTCAACCTGCAGCATGTGGAAATAATCAGGGGGAAAAAAACCCAAAAACATTTCTGTGGTTTTTGATAACTGAAACAACAAGTGCTAGGTCCAGGAATAGTGAAAGGGGAATGGGAATTAAAGTACTTTTGATTGTATAATATTCAAGGAGACAGTGGGTGGAAATGCCCAAAGAGAGGGGTTAACTTTACACTTTACACACCCTGCACTAATTACACTGAGGAACCTTTTGACACAGGACGTTGTGGAGGCCAAAATTGTAAAAATTGTAAATGAGTTCAAATTGGGAGCAACAGATTTGATGTAGGAGGTCTACCAGGGGCAATTATGATATTCCAGATGTTACTTCCAGCTCAGGAAGTCATTGAGCAACAGACTGCTGGAAGAATTCGTCTATTTCCTCTGCTTCCTGTAGCTTTTCCTTAATTGTCTGCTGCTGTTGGAGGAAGAACAACAAGCTGGAGGATCCTTGGTGTCATCTTGTCCTTGTGTTATTGGCTTGTCAGAGAACTTGGACAGCAGCTGTGGCAAGTGGAGGGTGTAACGAGAGACTCCAAATGAAATAAGACAAAACAAAATAAAAAGTACAGTTTCTTTGATTTGCATTTCTTTGAAAATTAATTTCAGACAACTCCGTTTTCCAACCTCAGTGGTATCTCAATAGCTGCAGGACACTAAGCAGGGAGTCATGGCAGAGACCCTGCCAGGAAAGTGAAAAGTGATCATCAAGAGCAGGCAGAGAGGAGAAGAAAAGGAAGGTGAAGGTTTAGAGATGGTGAGAACAGAGGGCCCTATTTAGCAGCTATTTAATGCTTATCTTAGTATTGTATTTGGCACCCAGTTACCATAGTGATGTGATTGGCAGCTGATTGACAGGATTACGTAATGGAGCTGTCTCTGTTGAGCAAGAGCCATATTTTCAGGGGAAAAAATATCACTCTGCTGCTGGGGATTGGAGCAGTGCACAGTCTGCTTGGATCAGCTGAGGGTTTTGAACAGAATTTTCTCTTTAAGCAACTGAATATTACCAGCTCCCTCACAGTGAGTGAAATAGCCATCAGGGCCTCAAGGGTGTCTAGACATCTCATCATCCTCCTGACCCTCTGACAGACCCTGGGCAGCTGCCAGGCTGGCAGCACTGAGTGCCTGTCGAGCTAGCAAGGGGGCACCCCAGCCTCAGGGAACTCCTGTTTCAATGCAGTCCTGCACCCAGTGCTTTCAGAAATGTCTCAGGAGAAAAAACTGCAAATAAGGACAGTGGTAACCAAATACAATACAAAGAATTGGCGGATAGCACAGCAATTTTCCTCTTGGATATTTAAAATAACACTGGTTTTAGTAACTAGGGCATGGTGGTTGGCACAAGCCAGCCTTGTTTGTGTTTGAAGGGGAAGTGAGTTGGTTTGCCAGCATTCCCACAGGACACCTCAATAACAAGTACCTTGATCCCACCAGTGCTTTTTCTTGCTTGATTTTTGAAAATGTGGTGCTTGTTGTCCCTGATCATGTAATTCTGGATTTTACTCACACACCTCTGGGATTCCTGTGTGCAGTGAGGGTGTTTTGTTAGATTGTTTGATGGGAAATGAGCTCCTGCAGGGACTGAGTCCACAGATAAAGTGGCTGGAGTGCTCCTGATGGCATCGCTTTAGGAGATGCTCTCTAACCCCCTTTGCTTCCAGGGAGAACTGATCACAGATCCTGAACTGACTGAAAAGGGTGAGCAGAGACTGATGCCCAAGTTCCCAAGCCTCATGGTTAAGAGCAGACAGACAGCAGCTCACTCTTACCTGGAGAAGCTCAGAGCAACACAATTCTGGCCCTTCTCTCCGTGGATGTAGGACCCTGGTTGGCCACACTGAGGGGAGGAGGTGTGAGAGGAATATCATTGCCCCTACCCCAGGGACCTCAGCTGCTGTGAGGGAGAAACAAAACTCACCTCCCACTCCCAGATGCTCTCTGTGGTCCTCTGAGGCCCAGGGACAGGCCCCACACTGGATTTCTTTGTGGCAGGGCTAGCCTGTGGTGGAACAGACCTCCTGTCCCCCCAGTTTATGAAGAAAAGACCATAATTAAACCATAATTAATTTCCAGACCATAATTAAACACTAACTCTGCACAGATCAGCGTTCAGGGTGTTGCAAAGCCGGAGAAGAGCTCACTGCAGGGTACAGGTATTTGCAGTGCAGAGAGCAGGTATGTGAATGCACCTGTGGATGTGTGTTCTTGTGGAGCACAGCACAGATGTGATCTGCTCTGCAGGCAGAGGTGCTGCAGGTGCTGGGCAGGTCCTGGATCTACTGTGGGCTTGTGTTGGGGCCTCAGCAGTGTGAAAAGCCCTCCTTGTCTGCAACAGCAGCTTGAACATGCTGCAGACTGAGCTCTCTAGCTCTTGGGGAGCCAAAGAGCTGCTTTTGTCTGCCCTTGGATCATCACTGAGCACCTTCTGTGGCCAGTGAGGTCTTTGACTGTGAGGCACAGCATGGAGCTCTCTGCCCTGCTCCAGGGCAGAAGGGGCTCCAGGAATTCCCTTGACACAGCCAGGGGAGGGGAGAAGGGGCTCCAGGAATTCCCTTGACACAGCCACAGCACTCATGAGGGGGGATGGGAGGGCTGGGGAGAGCTCCTGCCTTTGCCAAGCAGGCTGGAGTTCAGGAGCAGCTTGTGGGGCTGGAATATACTCACCCCAAAGAAACACTGAACATGCCAGGGGAATGAGGAGGATTAGATTTCACTAGCTAGCAAATTAAGTTTCTGTAACCCCTGACCAAAATTCATACTATCAGCTGGAAATAATAAATTTAACTGGTTTCATATGGCTTTAAAACATCCCATAAACAAAATCCAGTTTTTAAGTTTCCTTTTATTCACCACTACTTCTCTCTCTTTCAGCAGGACCTGAAGAAAAAAATCCCACTAAAGCCAAAGCAAAGACTCCCATTGAGTTCAATGAGAGCTGAACCTGACCCTTTATAGGACAGCTTTATAGGTCCCTGTGCTCAGAGAGCTGTTGTTAGAGAGTAGGAGTTCTGGACCACATGCCAGACAGTGTTTCTTTATAAAGATGCTTTCCTTTGGACGTGCAGCAGCAACAACAACACCTGTGTGCTCACACACACAGAGGCACAACAGCCACGGAGGAGTCATCCATCTTAGGAAACGTGTTATGCCTTTTAAGTGTTCCTATATCAAAGACTGATAAATAAAACATGGGTTTAGTGTTAAAAGGGAAAAAGAGCCCTTTTAACAGATTAAAGTGCTCACAGTGCCTGACACTGTGAAATAGGAGTGTTGAGCAGCAGGGCAGTTAAGAAAAAGGACTGGTTATGCTGACAGGTACAAACTGTTGTGTGTCTTGTAGCAGTCATTGGCAGAAAAAAAGCCCAAAATCTACTTTTCCAGCAAAGCCTTCCTGGAAGGTAACAAACTGCAGCCCTCTGTAGCTAAACTTCTGTATGCTCTCCAGCTGAATGTCATGAGAAGAAGCTTTCCTCCCTGAAGGAGAGGAAGAAAATAGTTTTTAAGCCCCTCAAAATAAATAAGCAAACAAAATCAGCATCTTCTCAAATGATATAATGGTTTATTCCAGCAGACTGAAAGCCCTGCTGGGTTTTGCAAAATTTTTTTCCTCATCATCCCAATTCTTAAAGCCTAGCACACTGACTTGGCTTCTTAACTGATTTCCATTTGTTCCTTAGCAGTTGCAAAAGCAGTGGTAAAGCCTTATGCATTTTCCAATTCCTTCACAGGAGAGTCCAGGAAACCTAAAGGCTGTATTTGTACAGACAGGGACATTTCTCCATTCAAAGGAGCATTAACTAATTGCATTTATTTGGCTGATCAGAAAAGCTGATGGTTGAAACTGAATTTTCTTTCACTCTTTCTTTCTGAACCTGTGTTACCTTGGTGGAGGAGAGTCTTACAGCAGAGGTCACTGAAAATCCTCCTGAATATTTTATCAGTTCTGCTCCTTATGGCCTAGTGTACAAAGACAAACCCTTATGTGTGAAGGGCACAGATCTGAGGCAGGGGGAGAAGGGATAAACCAGTGTCAGCCCCTGCTTTGCTCTCTGACCAAAACACAGAGCATGGTGTCTGTGGAAGTGGGAAACGGAATTTGTGCTCCATTAGGATCCCCCTTGATGTGGAGCCTTGCTTTTAATAGCTAAAAAGAGCCCCAGTGAATGTGAATGAGAGCCAGATGACATTGCTGCCAGGCTGGTAAGGAGCAGTTTTATGATGCCAGCTGGTGTCCCATCACCTGTTAGGACAAACTTGCCTACTGCTCTCATGGATTTGAAATGTTGCAGCAAACAGCAAGCCCAGGTGAGGGCACAGCCAGGCAAATCTGTGCTGCTCTTTCCCTACCCCAGCCATACAATGTGGCCATGCAGTGCCCACTGTGGAAAAGCCTCTGCCACCTGAGAATCATCTACACATATAAACCATTTCCAAAATGCCCCAGCCAGCAAGACACATGGCCAAAGGCAAGTGGGGGGAACCTATAAAATTAAATTGCATTATTTATTGGAGAGATCCAAGTTCTATCTTGCCCCAGGGTGTCATTATGCACATCGACTTTATGCTGATAATAGTCATCTGCAATCTGATAATGACTTTGATACCTTTCAAAAATGATGATAATTTAACACCTTTGTGAAAGGCACCCTTTATAGACATCCTGGCACCCCTTACAGACCATGGTGCTCCTTCAGGGAAGGAATGGGACCAGACCCTGACAAACCACATTTGATTTCCCCTCAGCAAGGCAGAGCTGACCCTGTCAGCAAAGGGACAGTGACCATGGAAGCTGCTTGTGCTGGATTTGGGGCTGTACTGCATGGTAGCTGGTATTAGGTTGGGGCAGAAGGGAGCTGAACACCAATACCTTAATCATATAGAATTGTCATAAATATTGTCCCTTTGCTCCATTCAGCAGGGGAGAAGGAGGCAGTTTTGTGTCTGACAGGCTAGCTCACCCTATGTTCAGTAAGCCTTACTTAATGTTATACCCCATGTGAATTTTCTATTTATCTTCCATTTATCTCATGTCACTCATCATAAGCATCCTTCCAGCCTTAGCTGGTCAGAGCCCCTTACACATTTTCCCTATATTTCAAAACTGATGAGATAAAGTAATGGGGGAAAATTCTTCTGCCCACAGGAGGCCATTCTGATTTTGCTTTTTAAATTAATATTTTGTCCCAAATCCTGAAAGAAGCATACACTTTGGTCAGAAAGTCTTGGATTTTCCATGGCACTGTTTAACTCAGTAGCATTTCCCATGCACTCACAAGGCACTGGCTTTGGTGAAACCCTTCTGCCATTATAGGCCTGTATAGAGCTCAAAAACATCCTGGGACTTTTCACTTTTTACCTTTATATAGTTTATTTGCTTATTTATTGCAGAATCAGCAGCCTGTGGGTTGATAGCTGAGCTTTGCCCAGCCAGTAGCTGCTGCAGGGCACTGAGCATTCACTGGGATTTTCTGCCCACTTCCTTCAGCCCTGACACTCAGTGAGCCCCTCATGGCCTCTGCTGACACTGACAATTAGGACAAATTACACCAGCAGTTTTGTAGGGTGAATATTTGCCCACTGGGACCATGGAAGAAACCTACTGACTTCACAGAAGCTGCCTGATGTCTGTTAGATGGGAATGATTTACTGACTACAGCTGGGTGACCGAGGTGTGATCAGCCCCCCCGACACCTTCAGCCTGGCAGAGCTGGGGATTTTGAAGGAGTTAATGCCACCCATCATCGAGGCTATGCCTTCCTTGTTTTAAAAACTGCTGGGAGATTTGGGGTTTAGTCCTCCCTCTGCCATGGGAGAGGAGCAGAATGGATTGTCAGATCCTGTGGAAATTACCCTTCCTCTGCTGCTCCTCTTAATGCTGCCAAGGAATTTGTTGGGACTTTTAAACCCAAGAGAGGAGGTTTGCTCTGTTGCACATAGAAAAGCACTGCAGAGTCCAGAAAAGTAGGCAATCTCCATCATCTCTCCTTGGATCTGTTCCTGAATTCTGCAGGGTTTTGTGGTTTTTTGTTTGTTTGTTTGTTTGTTTGTTTGTTTTTAAGTCTGCCATGTAGCTGCCCTCTTAGTGCAGCCAGAAGAGGCAGGTGTGGTAGAAAAAAAGAGTGTGAACAGGTATGACAGTGATAAAGAAACACTTCTAATGAGAAATGATGCTGAAGCTGGTTAAAACAGTGTACCCATTCCTCTGAATTTCTGTTACCTGTCGCCATTTTCTCTACATGACTGCCCTTCTTTTCCTCATATTACCAGTAAATGCTGTTGTCTGTGGTATGCCATTAACTTTTTTTAATACCCTATTTTTAAAATTAATGTATTTTTAATAAAATGTCCCAATTGATCATACAAAGAAAATTATCTCTTAAGAGGTACAGTATATACTGGTGCAAACTGTAACTTTCTGACCTCTTCCAGCATACACTGCTGGGCAGCAATTTCTGTTAAAAAAAATAATGTTTCCTTTGTAAGCTGAATTCTCAGTTGGTGATGTTGACATGAATTATAGCAGAAATACACACAATGGTGACATTGTGATGTGTAATTGACTATTTTAGGCCTAAGCTGCAGTGTTTTACATATTCTTATGATAACAATATTGTTTCCTTGCTCTTCCTTCAGTTTACAGTTGGTTTGGGGTGACTTCCTTTAACCCCCCTCACCCAGTAATGAGCACATTTATTTTCTCTGCTAACAATTTCAGCCATTGTATAACTTTTACAGAATATACTGGAAGTTCAGCAATTCCTGCAGTTTCTCATAGTATCAAGAAAAGATGTTTTATACTCTGGACTCTCCCCTTTTTGTCCTGTTTTGCACCTATTTGGTGAAAGGAAGCACAAAATGTGTTGATATTTGTGTGAAGGCTAAGACCCCATATTTCAGCTTCCTTTATAAGAATCCAGAAGCAATGAAACTTTTTTGATCTCAGAACTGTGATTCAAGCCACCTAATAAATTTCTCAGCAACAAATGTTTTTTCTCCACCACTTCTATGTCAGACAAATGGCAGAAATCCCCCTCCTACCATAAAATACCCCTGTATCTCTTTTTTAAAGGGAAGAAAGCTCGGGCAGATGAAAGAAATAGAAGTGTGTCATATCAGAGGAGCATTTGTGCCTCAAAAAGGAGCTGTAGCCATTGACTCAGAACATCTTCAAGGTCCTTCTGACCCACCTCAGTGGCCCAAGAGCATCTGATACTAGTTTCCTTCTCTGTTTTGTTCTTCTGGTTAAAATTTTAGCATTTGCATTATTTTACAAAACAATTCCATTTTGTTCTTACCATTCAGAAAACAAATTTCTCAGTTCTCATGGATTTTCCCCTAGTATGAGCAAACTGAAATTCACTCTAGCCAACCAATTCTGAAATCGAGGAAGCACTGCTTATGCATTATCCCTAAATCCTTTGGAAAGAAAGAAAATGAGGGGGAGGGGAAAAAACATCCCAACAAGATTTTTATCTTTGCTTTAAGAAAAATGGGTGATGCATGAAATTGAAACTAGCTTTGGTGGATGAGGTGATGAGTAGAGATGAAGCATTCCTTTGTTTCCTGAGGGGAGCAGCAGGCAGATCAGTGAGACTGACCTTTTGGCCTCCTAGGCTGCTGGTAAAGGTGCCAATATCTTCTTTTTCTGCATAGAGATTTCTCTGTCTCATACTGGATTCACAGTCCTGCCTCAGTCACTGGGAAGCAGCAGAGTCTTGTTTGATTGACTGTACAAATGAGGGATGCTTTAGCCTGGGGTTCCATCCCTGCTCTGATCGTCATTGATCAAATGCCAGATGACCTCTCCTCGTCCTTTTTGTGCTCTGGCAGCTGTTTGGGGTTTTATTTTGTTCTTTGCCCCATGAATGTCCCTCACTGTGTGATTATACTGTGCCTGATGCTGGGAAGTATTGAACAGATTTCAGGTGGGTATCCCTTGGCATTTACAATGTTGAAAATAACAGACTTACATCAGCCTCCACCTATATCCTTAGCTATTAGTATCTTCTGACTGGACTATCCTGTGTTGCATAATGAAGGTGCATTAGAGGAAGCTCTGGAGATTCCTCCCTAATCAACCCAGCTAAATCCTCTCAGGGGTCATTCTTTGAAGCTTGTTTTGTGTTGTCATTGGCAGGTTTTCTCAAAACAGCCCAAGGAAAATCGCAGATCTTGTGATTTCCTGAAAGGACATTTTCAGAAGCACAGGAAAAAAAAAGAGCCTCAACAGGCTGGGCAGGAGCATTCTTGCAAAATCCAGCCATAGACTTTCAGTATGGTCCCATATTTTCTTGAAAAACTAAAAAAACTCAAAACCTGGCAGACATTTTCTGAATTTTAGGTCCAAAATAATTTATTTCAATTAAAAAAAAAAAAAAAAGAATGTAAGAAATAAGATGAGATGACTAACACTAAAAGTCTCTCCTACTATTGTGCTCCATCTGAGCCATGAGAATCTGCTTAGTGGTGCTCACTGCATTCATGCCATAGTGAAAACATGGACTAAATCAGCAGTGTCAGAATTGATTCTGAACCTCAGCTGTGTATAAGATAGAAAAGTATTTTATTCTGCTTTGATTGTGGGGGGAGGTTTAGATTGATCTTTTGACATTTTCCTCTGCAACCTGAAAGGGAGTCCAGAGCACCTCATATTTCTGTGTATTCACAGCCTCTTGCAGCCAGGAGGGCAGCAGTCTGATGGTTTCATCTACTGTCAGTTTAGGGACCAGTTTGGGCTGGGCATTAGGAATAATTTCTTCACAGAAAGAGTGATTGGGCATTGGAATGGGCTGCCCAGGGAGGTGGTGGAGTCACCTTTCCTGGAGATGCTAAAAACGGACTGGATGTGGCACTTAGTGCCCTGGTTTAGCTGACAAGGAGGTGTTAGGTCACAGGTTGTACTTGATGATCTCAAAGGGGTTTTCCAGCCTTGTTAATGCTGTGATTCTGTGATACAGGGGCTGAGATGTGCCTGAAGTTCATCACTGTGTCACAGGCAAGTTGCCCAAGCCCCCTGGATTTGCAATAAGGGTGGGTAACTTTGTAGGAAGGACAGCCTGGAATAGCCCACAATCCCTGTGCTGAGCTCCATAAGTCATTCGCTGTCGATCTTCCCATCAGCCTCAAGGGAACTCACAAGTTGCCCAAAATCTCTGAAGAGATACAGCAGCACCCCTCAGAAACAGCAGATCAAAAATCAGTGATGGTGTCAAAATGAAGTAAGTTCTGGCTGACCTAAGCCACAATGGATTTTCCATTAATTGAGATTTTTTACAAAAAATAGTAAAACATAGAGATCCTCTGCCTACCACTGAGTGGCATCTCTATTTACATCACTCAGAGGTGTGATCAGCTTAGGGCTGAGAGCAGTGCTGGTGATTTTGCTCAACTTCAGTCACTAAGTGACATGGTCACACTGCTTCCAGAACTGTCCTGGCAAGACTTTCCTCAATCCCTGCAGCCTGAAGGCCAGCTTCCCCCAGGGCAGAGCCCTGACCTGCACTGCCCTTGAGGGTACAAGTTGTCTGAAGTGGAAGTGCCCCTAATTCCCCACAGTGCCTATCCATGAGACTTAAATCAGAACTCTACCCTGAAGTTGTTCTTTTCAGGTGTCTGGAAAGAGAAAATTTCTTCTCTTAGAGAAGTTTATTTGTCAATATACTTGTATTTCCTTAATAAAGGCATTTTATGTACCAAGAGAAGGTTAGCTCTCTCTCCTCTTTTCATTTAAGGGCTAATTCATACGCAAGCTAATTTGTTCTGGCTATTATCAAAATTTATTTCTG
Organism: Aegithalos caudatus; assembly: GCA_013389925.1. Taxonomy (NCBI): domain Eukaryota; kingdom Metazoa; phylum Chordata; class Aves; order Passeriformes; family Aegithalidae; genus Aegithalos; species Aegithalos caudatus. Next base: position 368,604 of record WEIU01009291.1, on the reverse strand, counting down.
TTGCTACAGGGCAGCCAATAACTTTAATAAAGGAGGTTCCAGTTACCCAATCTTCCCAGTTAATAAACTGCATTGAAATACACAAAATGAATTGTCTCCCACATGCTACAAATACAGAAAATTATCATGCTGTAGTGTTATCACTACCACACAGGTACAATTGAATGTGTGTTATGCATGGAGCTGCACAGAACACTACCAGTAATGTCAAATGCAATTAAAAAGGAACTATTGTGTGACTCCATTTGAAAAATCAGCCTGTTTGTATGTACTTTACACAGGATTACTCAGTGGATAGGGCAGTATTGAATCACTTGATGCTTGGGATTCATGGGAGAGAGCTAAGTAAACAAAGGAGCACAGCCTGCCACAGAGGTGGTTAATAGTGAGGGGCTAAGGCCTTCCACCTTGGAAGAAAGCATGAGATATTTATTTCCTGCATCACTGGAACACTATTTGTTCATTAATGTTGGCCTTATTGGGTATAGGAACTGTTCAGAGGGTTGCAGGTTTTGTTCAGCCATGTGCACTATCCTTTTCCTACAGAAGTGACAGTTTTATACAAGTCCCCTGCTCTCTTTAATAGATCATCTTTCCATCTCGTTATGCTCTACTTCTTCTCCCTTTATCTTTAAATCTCAAAGTCTTGACCTTCTTTTTATACCCCTGTCAGCATGAAGACACCCCAGATCCAGGCAATCACTACATTAAAACTGTTCCCATCTTCCCCTAACTCAGCTCTTGGAAATAAAACCATCTCTTAAGACCCATGACTATATTAAATAAATATGAGCTTAGTGTTCTGCTCACTTTTATTTGGTGGTTTCTTCAGCTTACAATGCAAAATTGCAATATCCTTGGACCAAATTCTGTGGTGACTGAAAGCTGAACAAGGTTCTGCTAAGTCTCTGTAAGTTGCACTAATCATCCTTATTCCCATCTGTGGGGACTTACCAAGCCAGGACAGCATTAGGGAGGGAGCCTCTCAATTATGGACATTTTAAAACAGAAAAGGGCTTGCTTTTCATGGTGGGTTGATAATTTAATATCTTAATTTGCTGTCCACTCAATTGAGGATACTAGTGGGAAAACATTTTTATTTTCCTTGAAGGTAACAGGATAAGCAGAGGAACCCTGGTTGAGAGAAGAACTCCTGGGTCTCTGGGTGCTGTTCTCACCACTGCAGGTTATCACACCTCAGCATGACACTGACCTAATTGCAAGGTGTTGTGTGAGTACTGCCCCTGGAAAAGCAAAGAGAGTCCAGGAACAGATGTTTCCCCTTATTATTTTATTAGTCCTGGATGCTTTTTTCTACTCCCTTTCAATTACTTCATTTAGGCTCTCAGCTAAAGACCACACTTCCAAGAAGGGATTAAAAACACTCCCTGAAAATGCTGCATTTTACATTGGTCCTGGTGCCAGGCTTTGCCAAAGAGGAGCATGAAGTGCAGTATTTCTAAGATCATGCCCTTGGATAGAAAAAATCTGACCAGTTCCACTGAGACCACAGGAGCTACAGCACCTCACCCCTATCAGTGTCCAGCATGTGTTTTTATTCCTTCATTACAATGCTCAAGACTATTCAAATAGTGGCCTAAATAACAGCTATTCCATTAAATTATTCAGAATTTGTTCCTTTAAGGGAGTGTTTGAGTGTTGTTTCACTCAGAACTGCTGAGGTATACAATTCTGGCTTCCTGGGGAGCATTGTTGGAGCTGGAACATCCCTTACTGGATGTAAGTTTGGTAGTAATCTTTTTGTGTTGGAGCTGTCAACCAAAATTCAGACTCAGAGCACATCAGCTCATCCCAGGGCCAGTGTGCTCCTCGTGTAGCTGCTGTAGCCTTTGGAAAGCAATGCCCTCTGGAAAGGGATTGAGCTCTGGAGGCCAAATGCAGCATGGGGAGGCACGTGGGGGCTTGATGTGGCACAGCTCATGCTATTGTTTAAAATGTCATAACTACTGTGGAGTTACAGTCTCACAGAGTGCAGTGCATGCTGTAATATTGGGGGGAGCAATTGCAGAATGCTTAATTGCTGCCTGACGTTCCCCATGCCTTTCTCCCTGGCCCAAGTTCATGTGCATATGTTATCCTGTGGGTGAAAGCTAATATAATATAAATTAAAGAAAATTGCACTACTCCCTAACGTCCAAATCACACAGATTGATTTGCATTTACTTGTAACTGAAAACACATGGCTGGTCACAGTTTAAGAAAAATAAAAAAGATTACAGCAACCTCAGACCATGACTGAAAGGAGTTATTGAGCCCTTGCATTGTATCATTTAGCTTCACAGTGGAGCAGATACCTAATCTCACATACAACAGGCCATCTATAATCAAAGAGTTTGCTGCTCCCTGGCTGTCCTGGAACAATCACTTAAGCATTTGTCTTGACAGATAGCCAAGGATCGTTTGGTGAGGGGAAAGTAGCACCAAAGGAAAAATCCGGGTAGGAAAACCTATAGGAGACTGATTGAAATTGCAGGTGACAAGGGGATTGATGGCAATGGCAATTAGGCACCCCCAGGGAAGTAGATAACTGCTAGAGATACAAAAACTTGGTTCTGCATGTGATGCTACAGTCGTCCCCTGGTCGAGACAGTGACCTGTTCTTCTCTCTCAGGTGGCAGAGTGATTTCCAGCAGGGTCTGCTGGAAATGAGGGTCTGCTCCTCATTGTAATTCAGGAAAGGCCAGCACAGAATATTTTCACTGTTCTCATACCCTGATGAGATTGTTCTGCCACGACGCAGTCAGTACAGTGCCTGAGAAAATTACTTTGTGAAACGCTGGGCTTCAAACCATTACCTGAAGTAAAATCCTTAGGCTGAATTTAAAGCATGATGTGATGGAGCTTCTCCTCTCCTCTCCTCTCCTCTCCTCTCCTCTCCTTTGTTTTGTTTTGTTTTGTTTCACTGTAATTTTATATATATTTTTAGAAATCCTTTCATATTGCGGGTTGTTTGTTTTTCATAGTTTTGGGATCATCAAATTGATGAATAACTCTAAGTAATGAATCCCATGACTGCCCTATTGAAATTATCTCAACCACCGAAATGTCTGTTTAATCTACATCAGAGTGCCTGAACTCCTTTGGTGCCCAGATAAATCAGCTAAGCATAACAAAGTACCTCCAACATTAATTTCCAACAATCTGAAAAGCAGTTGGCAAGTCTGAGTGTAGTTCTACAGCTGGCAACTGTCTGGCAGTGTTTCTGATGAAAAATAAAAGCTGGGGGGCATGGGAGGAAACTTCTCTCTCTGAAAGAAAAGAGTGATTTCATTAAAATTTGAATTCTGGAGGTTTTTCTTATTTTGTTTTAATTTCTAGTGGCAGTAAGTTAATATTCTCACTGAAGGAAATAAAGACGCTTTTAGGAAAAAAAACATGTCTGTTCTCTTCTTCTTTAATTATCTTTTCTTTTTGAGTGGTTGGTGTCTATTGAGGCATCCAGAACCCCACAGACATGGGCAAACTTCCAGTCTTTCAGAAGTGATGCCCAAACAGAAGAAACACTGTGAAGGCAAAGTCAGTCCTGGTGCCCACACCCATTCTTTCACGAGGTCATGCTCTGATCCAGGGGCAGTCCGGATTTCTGGAATCTAATTCCCAGCTGTGGCTTTCAGGGGAGGACAGCCCAGCCTCCCAGGGAACATCCCCTCCATGATGCTGATCTGAAGCTTAGGCTGAGTTCTTTGTGCCCTGCAGTGGCGCTGGTGTTTGGGGTTCAGGCTCACCCAAAATTCTGTAATTGGACTTGGCCCCTGGACTCCAGCAGGGAAAGGAGTGAGGGGCCCGAGTGGGACAGGGCAGGGGTGATCCAAGCACCAGCTGAGCAGGGGCTCCCAAGCCCTACAGATCTGACAGGGCCATTTCATGGGGCTCACATCCATCCTCATCCCCCAGCTGCCTCCTCCACGTGTCACTTGTGCATAAACCGGAGAGAGGTTTGTAACACAAAACAAACGACCTTTTAATCCTTCCAGGGGACTGAATGGAACTAATAACAATCTTAAACTGGTTTCCATCAGAAAGTTGTCTGGATCTATGTTTCTGGATTCCATTACTAGTCTTAAAGAAGAAAAAATAAAAGTAAAAATCCAAACAATGTTTTTTCTGCCTTTTATTCCTTGAGACAATGATCCCATTGTAATTGTCAGTCATTAAACAAATCTCTCTGTGCAGAATATAAAGGAACCACAAATACCAACATCCCAAAATGAAGAGATTCATTAATCACAAACACAATGAATAATTATTTTTAAAAGAGGAAGCACAAAAGGCCTCAGGACTCAGAGTTTGCATGGTGGGATGTAGCAGCTGGGAGTACTGCAACCCTACCAGTGGTGCCTGCCCCACTCAGAACAATCTTTCCCAGAATATGTCCTGTTGGGCTTTCTGTTTGTTTCAATGTACTGTTTGTTTGTTTGTTTGCCACTTAGAGAGGTCCAACTGGCTGTATTATTTAGTAGGATGCTAATAAAATTTAATAGCAAATCTTTAAAAATGTTTATTTAAATGTACCATAGAAATGTTTCGTTAAAGAAAAGATATTCCTTCCATATCCGTATGGTTTCTGTTTGAAGTGCTTTTGGATTGGACTCAAGGCATTTGGGAGTTTGCCAGGAGGGGGTGTAAACAAGGGAGGCGTGGAACTTTTATTCTTGGAGAATGGTGGCAGATCCAGAGTGCAGCAGTGCCAGGATGTTTGTGCTTTAAATTCAAATCAGATACACAAAAACCCCAAACAAAAAGCCACTACTTTCGCTCAAGAAATAAATGTGCTGGGATCACCTGGTTTAAGAATTTAGATAAGGAAGGATTTATTAATTCCTGTGGTTCATCAGCCTGCCAGAATAAGTTTTTCTGGAATATTATTTGCTATCTGTAAGTATCTGATTATTAGGAAGATTTTATTTTATAGCGCAAAAAATAATTCTGATTTTATGCTACCACTTTTATAAGTATTTACATCAAACCTATATTCGACAAAGTCCATTTTTTATCAAGAAGATGTGCCTTAATGTCAAGAAATAGGGCTGGAAGGTCCCTTTGAGATTGTTCAGTCTGTTTCTGTACCCCCAAAACAGGATCAAATCACTTCTTCTGTTTACCTTATTCATGGAAACCTCAAACTATAGAAATTCCACCACATTTCATGGAAATCTCCCAACTATTTGTCATCTACAGCTTCTCCCTGATGTTTACCCCTACACCTCCTTTCCTGCAAGTTAGACAATAACCCATTAATCTTGGCCCAAGCCATAGAGGACAAGGAGAACAATTCCTTCTCTCTTTGCAGCAACTTTTCACACCCTTGGTGTCTGGTATCTTTTTTCCCTAGCTGAAGCTACCCAGTTCTCCCAAAAGAGATTGATTTTTTAGACTGTTGACTTTTTTTGTGCTGTCCATGTGATGCCCTTTAATTGGCCACCTCTTTTTCTAATGCATTGCCAAGGATATCAGGTGAGAAGCACTGTCTCTGCTGGCCTCATGGAAGGATTGCTTCACAGCACTTTAAAGTGCAACTCCCCTGTTTACACAGCCCACTCTAATATTTATTTTTTGCAGTCGTGTGACAATGTTGACTCAAGCTCAGTCTGTGAACCTTGGTGACCTTCAGATCCTGTTTCACAGGGCTGATGCCCAGCAGACGTTCTGCATCCGGTGTTTGTACAGTTCATTATCTCCACTTAGAAGCGTCCACTCTTCTCTGTTTTCATTGAACCACGTCCAGTTTTTCTCAGCTCATTTCACCCATTTGTCAGGCAGATTTTAAATTCTAATTCAGTCCCTCAAAATGATTGCAGTTCCTCTGTGCTTGATATTCACCCATTAAAGACCTGCTACTATGCCTCAAATTAGGGGGTAATCCTCCTAACCACCAAACCATTTAACAAGGTGCATGTCCAAGAGTTAAAAGACACCTGTCACATGCCCTGGAAAGCTGAGAAGAAGGTCAGCTTCAATCATGGCTCACTCAGGTTCTTGAGAAGCCCAGTATCTCATTATCCAGATGGCTTTGGGCATTGAGAAAAGGGCAGCATGGCCCAGGCCCACTTCTGTCAACATTTTATCTAGCATTAAGGATTTTTGTTACCCAGAAACCATCATATCATCACAATGAGGTGCTGGTCACCCCACAAAGACACAGAGTGGAAGCTGCAGGCTGTGTTAATGAGCCCTTTGGTACACAAGCGTTACTTGGTAACTTCCATGTGTGTATGTGAACATAATCTGGCATGAACGTGCACTCAAAGATGTTGTTAAAGTCAAGTATGCCCCTATATGTTACATATTATACATTTCTATTTATTATAGATGTAGGTGCTTTGCACTGTAGGAGAAAAAGTAAAATCTCTGCTCATTTGACTTACACTGATACTGTTTACCTGTGACTGCTGCAAAGGAATCCATGGTATAAGGTACTCTCCTCACTCCAGCCAAATGCATATTGCATCTCCCTCTAGTGGCTTAACCTACGTGTCCTTCCTCCAACAATAAGTCTATGTTTGGTACTAATTCCATTTGTCGTGGACCAGAACATAAATCAGTCAGGAGAAGAGATGAGCTCATTTATGAACGCATCTTTATTTTGAGGTATCTTCTGTTTCTGTGTTCCTGTTTAAAGTCTGCTTGAATTCTGTACCAAACTCTGGTTTTGCATACTGAAAATCAGGATATGCATAAGGAGGAAAATGTGGATATGCAATTTAAAAGTACTTTGGTGGTAAGCTAGCAAAAACAATGAGACAGAGGCCAAAATTCAAGTCTGTCAGACAGCTCTGTAGTGAATATCTTAATATTTCTTCAAAAGAGTGGAAACAGCTCAGAAATCAAAAAATGTTTTGGGCACCAGACACGTGCTGGGAAAGCTTTACAGAGTTACAGCCAGAACAGCCTCTCAGTTGCATACACCCCATTTATAGCCCCCATAGTTTGGAGTGGTGGTTAATGCTCAGATAAGTGTCTAAATCACTTGTGTAAATCACTCCCACTCAAGCTACTTGTTTTCAGACTTGCAGGTAAGTCATCACCCAGCTAATCAGCTATAAAATGAGGCAGTCATGTCTCTGAGTAGTATTTCCCTTCTCTTCCAATCGCTGGAAAGTGCCATATGCCTCTGAGCACACACAACCATCCCAGCTGAAAGCCAACAACTTAACTACCCTCTGTGTTCATTAGAAATTCCATACCTCTCTCCAGCCCCGTGTCCTTCCTGCAGAAGACACATAAAAACAAGGTCTTGGGCACTTGTGTTAATTAACATTCCCCTAGACCTTTTTGCAAAACTGGAGATAATAGTCCTGGTGTGCTGGCCAACTTCCAGTGTGCAAATTGCATTCGGCTTACTTCAAATTCCCCTGGCAGCTGGAGGGGGCTGAGGTATTTGGATGTTCCCTGTCCTTTGCTGTGCTGTGCACACAGAATGAGCCAGGCTGGGAGCTGGGATACAGGGGGATGGGGGAAAAGTCCCCTTTTGGATAAGGGAACAGCTAAAGCTATGGTCAAAGATGAGCACAAATGCAAGGAGCTTATACACTGCTCATATGGAAAGAAAAGACTTTATTTACTTCCCACTGACTAGTTTCTGGCAGTAAATTTAAAAATTTTTCCCATTTTTCTTTTTTTTTTTCACTACACAGCTGCTCTTATAAATCTCTAGCTATAAATCTGAGAGAGGAGTCCGTAACAAAGTCATAATTAAGTCTTAAAATTTAGGTGTCATTTTATTAGTTTCTGGGTCTGTATTCACATTCTCCATGGTCCTAGAAACAGTCTTTTTCTTCTTCAAAAGTCCCACATTTCCTCATGTACTTATTAATGTACTTATGTACTAATGTACTTATGTACAATGTACTTATTAAAACTTTTTTTTTTTTTTTTAATAAAGTATTTGCAGTTAAGCCCTTTTGGCTTTGGTATCAATACAAATTCTGCTTATGATATTCAGTTTGGACCCTAAAACTGTAATTAAAAACTTGTCACAGAGAACTTATTTATCTTCAAGTGAGAAACACTGGATCAAAATTTTGCCATATACTTATTTTAGTGCAGCTTTTCCTATTCTGCTTCTACTCGGTCATAAATTTTTATTTCTGCTGAGCTTGAACTTGTAGTCTCTGGATCAACTGTGACACTGGTTAAGCACTGGCACTGATTGCCCAAGGATATGGTGGGGTCTCCATGCTTAGAGATATTTAAAAGCCAGCTGAACACAAGCCTTGGCAGCCTGCCCTAGGTAGCCCAGCTTAAACAGGGAAGCTGGACCAGATGATCTGCAGAGATCCCTTTCAACCTCAACCATTCACTGATTCTGAGAATTTTCATTCATTTCATGCTGTTGAATCTTAGAGACCAGCAGCAATATCCAAATGTAAGGCTGACAAAGTGCTGCCAGGAGACTGCTTCAAGTTTCACTGTTGACAACCTGATTGTTGTGTAAATTCAGAAGAGAAAACTGAATGTGGGCCAGCACCTATGAGTCATATCAAATGTTTATCCAGCTCAGACTAGTGTGATGATGCTGATGCTTTAGGAAGAGATAATAAGGAAGTGAGTGTAAACTCTTCTTCCCTCTTTATCTGGAGATTCCCTGGTTTGCAGGACACCAATCCAGCTGAGGAGGCCTGGGTCTCTGTCAAAATCATGTAGTCCTTTTGCTTCGAGGCAACACTTGATCCAAATCTAAACTATTCTGATAGGATTTTTTAGATCAAGAAGTGAAATTATTGGGTTCTAAAGGACAGAAAAGACATTTCTCACTGAGATGCCTGAGACTCCCTCACTTGATGGTTATTTCTTTCATTAGAATCTTATCTTACGTCTTTTTCTTAGAATCTGGAAGGACAGAACAGGACAGGACACCCCCGTCTTGGTTTTGGTATGTTCATAATGCCATCAATGAAGACTAGGATTGCTGTCCTTGAAGTTTTAGATTACTGTTTATTTCAAACTCAAATGGAGTTGTCAATCTCTGGTATTAGCTTTTCAAACAAACTAAGTGATATTTATGATAGTCTTGTGTATTTATCTTCAAGATGACTTTATTTGTCCTAGGTTGTGGATCCCTGCTTGATCTTAGATTATTATGATTTGTTTGCTTTATCTGCTTCTCAAAGATTTATATTCTCAAACTCCTCCAGTGGCACTAACAAGGGTTTGATAACCCAAGCGATAAACCAGTCCTGCTTTTAAGTTTCTTGTAAAACTTCATTACAAGTGAAATTAATCACTGTAGATTTTAATGTGAAGAGAGGACAGAGGCTGTTATTTGATGGACTGTGTTCAAAAAGCTGGGCAAGCTTTATATCACTCTATGTGGTAATAAAAAAATTATGGTGTAAGACCAAGGTCACATCATTAACACATGAACAATAGCACAGTGTGCTCATGATGCACTGACAAAGGACACTGGTTCAGCTTTATGGCTCATACTGCAAGCTTCCTCCACTTCACATGCACTCCTGATACATTTGCAGTTCAGCTCCTTCCTGAAAATAGACAGTATGTCAGGAATAAATGGTTATAGTTAGTTCCAGTTTACACAAGAAAAACCTGACTTACACTCCTGCATGAATGTCCTGGATCTATGTTTGTACATGTGTGTGATTTCCTCAGAGTACCTAATTGTGTTTGGATATGTAGCTTATAAATACATAGGGGATGAAATTAGGGAATTAGGAAATTTACAGTAGGAAATTATCTCCAATTCTGCCAAAAGGCAACTTGCTTTTTGTGATTTTTGAGATCTTGAGTTGTCTTCTTATGGTAATGCTAAAATGAGACAACACTAAAAACAACAATTATTTCACCCACTAACTAAATTATCAAATAGCTGATGCAGTGTAACAAGCACAGTGAACAAGAAGTGTGCTGTCCCTTTCAACATCATCACTAGAGCCAGAATCTAAGCAGCTGGAATAACTGTAGCTCTGTGACTGCACCACTCTGCAACAGCAAAGCCTGACCATTTAATGTTGTGGAAATGCAGTGGGAATCAGCAATTAGAGGCAAATAAAATTTTGTTCAGGTGATTTGATGCAACACACATAGTGTATTTCATCTCTTCCAGTAAAATGAGAACAGATTTGAAGGTTTTAGTCATAAAACAGGAATATAAGTGATAAAAATATTCCAACGTGAGCAGCACCTAAGCAAGCCTATACAGCTGCTTTGTGGAGTAATTTCCTGCAGCCATGTGTAAATGCAATTTTTTCCCTGAACCTGAAGGAGGGGATGACTGATTTAAGTGCTTCATGTGATTAAGTAGACAAGGTGGACATTTTTTTGCATTTATGCAGAAGCAATAAAAATGTGTGGTCATGCACCAAATCCTAGGGTCAAAACTGCAGTTACTACTTAGGCAAAACACCCCTTGACATCTCCAGTTTTTATTGAATGCAGGCAGAGAGCCTCCTTTCAGGCTCTTAGCCTGTCCTCTCATGTTCTTAAATAACACCATCAGGTGGCTAAGAGGGGAAGGAAGAAAATAAAAGTGATTTATGTGGTCATTTGAATGCCTAAAAACTGTGGCTGCTCCTTTTTGCACCCCCAAACCCGTGAGGATTCACAGAGGAGTCTAGAGGGCATAGGGACAGTCAGACCCATGAGCTGAAGGCTTGCAGGAGATCTCTGCCAAAACAAACAACTCTGCTGGGGCTTCATTGCATTCTGTGAAGTTTTTGGGCCTGTTTTTCTGTTTTATTTTGGTTTTTTGTTTGGGGTTTTTTTGGTTTCTTTGGGGTTTTTTGTTTTGTGGGGTTTTTTTTGTTTTTTTTTGTTTTTTTTGTTAGTTTGTCATTTTTTTACACCATTTGGGGCTTAAACCAGCAAGTAGGTCAGCATAGTGTGAAATGGTAAAGGCTGAAGCTTCAGATGAGGATGCTGAAAGACCAGGACATGCTCTGGTGTGTGCCTGCTCACTGGCTCTGCCATAGCTGATGCTTGAACATCAGCCTCTTGTGCTCTGTTTCATGATGACATTAAGCTGGATTGGCTCTATCTATTAAAAGTTTTAGATATGTGAAATAATTTATTCACATCCAACTCATTCTCACAAGGGTCATAAGGACTTTCACAAGGACTTTCTCTAGTCCCCCCATCAGAGAGAGCAGGGAGATGGAAATATACTCTTGGCCAAATATAGCCTCTCCTCCATGGAGCCTGGCACCTTTAACCAACCCTTTGGAGTCCAAAGAAGTCTCACACCAAAATACTGCACAATGCTCTAAGCCTGCCAATGACACTGCCTGATTTCTGACTCAAATAGTAGCAGTGAAACATTATTGAGCTGCTTGACATTTACAAAAAGGTGCTTGTTAAAAACAGTTCCTCCCAACTTAATTAACACTAAAACACTTTAGGTGTTCCTCCAAGTACATATTAAAACAGCTGTCCTTTTCCCTGAAATGGAAGTAAACTAGAAGTGAGCTTCAATAAAACCAATGGACTATGACTTCTCCCAAGCACAACTGTAATGAAACGTTACTGCTGCAATATCCAGCTAAATAAAGAGTGGTGAGCTGGCTGGGCCAGCTGCAGTGGCAGATGCAGACAGGATCATGGGCTTTAAACAATGCTATCACTGAATAAACACAGACTAGGAGATAACATTTCTACACCTCCCCAGTTTCCATGAAATTAGTTTTTGTTATTCTAAATCCAAAAAGCTGATAATCCTCCCAGCATAAAATGAACGGCGGTAATTGTTCCATACATGGTATCATAAACTGTCATTAGTCATTGGTCAGGAATATTTGGAATTATGTGTCTGTAAATTGTGATGCACATCTGAGGAGACTTGATGCTTTGCTAGTGAGACAGATCAGCCACTGGTTTATGTACCAACCTGTGTGCCACACTTTCTGTCATGAGAAAGCTAATGCATGACCTAAAGGCCACATCTAAACTGGAATCTTTCCTTATGGAAATAACCCAGTAAATTCTTTAGAACTGACTAAAGGAGTAAGTTAAACAATTCAATATATATATGGGCTTTCTGTGTTAGATGTGGTCAAAAAGGTAAAATGTACGTAATTTAAAATATACTGAGGTTTTGAAATTAAACATCATCCCAAACTGAGGTCAAAGTTTAAAAATTTTTTTAAATGGCAACAATATCCATTAAGCTGTTTTGAAATTGCTGTATTCATGTGAAATGTTTAAATATTACCAGCACTTTCCAAAGGGGAAAAAGTCATATTTAGTGTTGTCAGTCAGTTGACAAGGCAAATGCAACAGTAAAATGCTAAATAAATATCAAAATTAATCTTGCTTTTCAATCTAAGTGTTGAAATGTATAATGGTCCAAGCTCAGAATGTTATAATAGCCTACAGGCCCACTGGTGTTCATGGACTGAATTTCGATGCATATTTGATCCTTGCAGCATTTGTTTTCTTTTATCCTCCCTAAAACTGAACTTTTTGCCCCTTTAAAATTGGCTTGGCCAGATAAGAATCTGTGTGGTTATAGGATGTAATAATGTATTTAATAATGATGGGAATGATTTGCTCGTATTAAATAACAGCATTTTACCCAACAAGAAGTTCCACTGAAGTCAAAAGGCCACTTGACACTTGGGTAATAAAGTGCTCCCATGCCATAAAGGAGATTACTCAGTTCTATTCCTATGTGTTTTATTGGCCAGCATTTGAACAGATTAAGTACTACTATTGTGGAAGATAAATCATCACAAACTCACCATGTCATCTCAGCTCATTTTTATAGTATTTGCAGGGAAGGAGCTTTAAGCTCAGATAAATATTGAAGATGACACTTTCACTGAAAATAACCAGTCACTGGGAAATAAATGAAATGTGCATAGATATTGCTTTTAAAGATAAAACTTGGTTCCCCGGTTTTTAAGGGCACACTGACAATAAACCATCAAAATAAAGCTTGGTTTATCTTGCAGGAATTCATATGAAACCCCTGGAAGAGTGCTGTGAAAATTTGTGTGTGCCTACAGGGCTTTCAAGCTTCTCCAGAAGCCAGTGGTCAGGCTTCACAACCAAGAGCAGAATGAGGCTGTGTGAGAAAGGCTGCCTCATTCTCCCTGCTGCTGTTTCATATCTCTCCTTTTCACCCTCTGTGTTTGTAACAAAGAAACTTTATCTAGCTGTAATATCCCCATCATTTTTCTGGGGGAATGGTAAAAGTTCTGTGAAGCATTAATATCTTTTAGTATAAATGAATAGGAGAAAGCAATGGAGAAGAAGAAGATATCCCATCATTTAACATAACTGTCCTATAGCAGTCGGTTCAGGAGAACAAGCACTGACACTTGAAGGGTAAATATATTTTATTATCCTTTGGGCCAGACAAAACAGTTTATCTTCTAAGAACAACTCAAGGGAACGTTTCCTTCCCTCCCTAGCATCCTATTACTGTATTTTAAGGAGAGGGTGATTGTTTACCATTGCTTATAACATGTCACCAAACAATTAAGCCTCCTTCAGCTAGCATGATGGATTGGTAATGGATTTGCTTAGCAAGGTAATTCATGCATAAAAGCTCACCACGTATCAGTTCCCTGTTTCACAAGAACCAGGGCAACCCTCAATAAAAAGGGTCCAGACTGTCATTAATTTAGAGGCACATATTTTTTACTAAAGCAGATTTTATTAGTAGAATTTAGAAACACCAAAGCAAAGAGCAGACTTTTCACAGAAGCACAGGATGGTTTGTTACTACAAAAGTCCATTTAGTCCATTAGCTCCTGCTGTATGAATCCCCTTAGTTGCTTGATTGTATAAAAAAATTATAATTCTCAATAACAACATCACAGTTTTTCACAATGGAAATGAATACATGACCTCACAAATTCTTTCTTGTAGGCTGAAAAACAAGTGACATTTCCTTAACTTCAGCTTTCCTGAAGAGATATCAGCTGTATCAAGAGCAGTGATTAAGAACTACACAAATGCAATAAACAGTTAAGTAATTTTCATTCATGATTTATTAATCCAGCATTTCCAGGGAAAGGTGATCAGGTGTTGAAGAGGTTAGCTTAAACAAGAGAAGATTCAGGTCTGGCCTCTTTCTGCCTGATTCCAACCTTGTAGCTTATCTGAACACTTTTTGGTTTGAGTTGGGTTGGGTTTTTTCCTTTAATCAACCAACAGAATTAGTTACAAAGAAAAATACCACCCATCAATTTATGATAAACAACCCTAGCATTATTTCAGCATCCAACACTAAAAGTGTTGCTTTCCCTGTACTGCTAACACTGCCTATTTCTAGTAAAGAAGAAGTACTACTAGTAATTTATTTCCATAAATATATAAATAGATAAATATATATAAAAATAAAAATTAACATATAACATATAGAAATATAGAAATATAGAAATATAGAAATATAGAAATATAGAAATAATATAGAAATATGTGTTAAGTTCAGACAGTTTGGTGTTGGTTTCACGTGTGCATTACCTGAGGGGGCAGAGGTGGATTTTTTACCCACAGCTGTGCACACACATATCCTCACAGCTCAGAGCAGGGCAAGAGGATAATCTGCCTCTGACACACATGTTGGTTTGCTGGGAACTCCTGAACAGATTTGCTAACTAGAGTTTAGTAAATCACAGGTTATCCTGCTTCTTCCAAATTACATCAAGGAATCATGCAGAGTTGCTGGTTTGATAGCCTGCCCCATCCTGTTACACTCTCTACATTGCTGATAAAACCTAAAAACATTTGCTCTCTGGGTTAGACCATAATCGTGTTGGGATTTTTTCTCATTTTTCAATTTTCATAATTATTTTCAGCGATTTATCAGAGCTGCAATTTTTTCTGCTTTGTCTTTATGCACAGATTGACTGTTTGTTCCTCCCAAGGACATTTCCCTCGCTGTCAGACAATGACTGGATCAAATAAGGGGGGTTTAGACCCTTTTGCTTCTTTTCAATTAGTGAACAGACTGAAAATGGAAACAAAGCATATTATTTATGCCTTTCTTTCCTCCATTATAGCAGCTTTCAGGCAAGCCAAATGAAGTATTTTTTAACACTTTACATAATTATCTTTGAGCTTAATGAAATTATGGAAATTTGTTAAAGAGCTGGCTGTCTCTGGCTACTGTAGCTCACAGGGAAGTGGGGAGTAGCCACAAACAAAGGGAGCCCATAAAAAGCTGCTGTTCTGTATTAGCCACCTCTGTGCTGGGACCAGTTTTCAAAAGGCACTCGGGCTATGTGTTGCAAGGCTTCAGGAAGGATCTGTAAGCATTTAATAGGTCATTTGTGCACCATCTGAGCAGAATTTGAAAAAGTCTCAGTATCCTTTGAATGTATATTTTTGGATTATCAAACCCACTGCTGACGCAGTTTCCGTGTGACTTGAGCTGTTGGCCAGAAAAACCATTTTGCAAGGATGTGGATGTGTGCAAATATTCATCCATCTATGGCTTGGGTTGGGGTGAAAAATACCATAGACAGCCAGAGAACGTCTATGGGAAACAGCACAGTTCTTTGACATCTGGGATGGATATTATATATTGCAGGAACATTACTGCTGAGCTGGAGCCAACAGCTGGAAAATTGGGACTCAGTATGCCCAAACCTGCCCTTTGCCTCCCAGCATGGATAAACCCCAAAAACATCCTGTTACAAAAGTGAGACCTGCTGAAACCTCCTTTCCATCTTCGCTTCCTTCACCCTGTGCCCTCTCAGCTGTGCTACTTGGGCATATGTGTGTAGCACAGCAGAATGTAACAGAAAGTGAATTTATTTCTATCTGATGCTCCTGAGACAGTATCAGTAATCCTTCTCTTTCATGTTTATTTTACTGATGGTGTATTTCTTTATATTGAAGTTGTCATTGTCTGCTACGAGAAGTATGGAAGAGCTCATCTCTCATAAAATAAGTGAAATTATGACTGTGTTTTCCTTCTGCTGTCCCTCCCTAATGGGACTGTTGCCATTTTAAATAATGAACCTTTTCTTTGATTCCTCCTTCTTTTCTGCAAACATGGAAGAAGAAACTTGACTATAAATCATTCAGAAAAATAAATGACTTTTTTGTCTGTTATGCCTGATCTTTATGCTTATTCACCTCTCAGGGAAAATAAAATATAGATTAACACTTCAGCCTGGTCCATTTTTTGTTTTAATTTGAAAAGTCATGGAAAGATAGGGTTATTGAAGTGGTAGCCAAATACTCTTGGAGTAAGGTCAGACAGCAGTTTCCTCCAGTCCAATAATTCTGCTAAACATGACCAGAAGCCAGTCAAAAGTAAAGCAATCAGACAACACTTCTGAGACATATTCTTGCAATTCAGTGTGATCAATGGACATTATCACAGAGAAAATACCTACTCTAAAAAGAAATGAGCAAATAAGCACACAAAATATGGAAACCTGATTACTATGAATGCAAAGCATTATGGTTGTGCTTCAAATCATCTGTGAAAAGTTGCTTGGGGGAAAAAAAAACAAGAGTGAATATTTATAAAAGACCACTCATCTACATACAGCTACATTTATCTATTTCAAATTTTCAATCTTTGTAAAAAAGTAATCTCAGTGAAAGGGAAACAGAGCTGATTTCTGTCTTAGACCAGCAGCAAGTTTCTGTTTCAAGGTGGATATGAAATCCTGATTTGCAAAAACTCAGGAAGCAGCCTTAAAA
>WEIU01009291.1:332813-351918 GCA_013389925.1 Aegithalos caudatus | reverse complement strand
AAAAAAAAAAAAAGAGAAGGCATGTTTGCTATTTTGAGTGAGCTCTCATACCTGAAATGTTTCTTCTACAAGTTCTGTGTCTGATTTGCCTTAACTTTGAGAGATTCAGCCAGTCTGTGATCATTATTAAGCTATTCTGTCCAAAATACAGGATGTTTTTGACGTTTCCCATCAGCTGCTGAGACATCTGCTAAAACATGCAATGACAATCATGCATTCCAATATTTACTCACTTGTCCACAGAACTGCTTAAATGTCTTTATGGTCTGCTCACTCTATCTTCAGGCATGTTTGTTAAGCAGGACATACTGCTGTGCAGATGCAATATTCTATCATCTGCAAAATGTATTAAAGATGGAAGGTTTAAACCATAGGTTAATGAATAGCTGTAAACTCTCAGAGTCAAATCAAGAGCTCAGAAGGAAACCTTTGGCCCCCTGGCTGAGTTCATGTCTAAAGGGAAATGAAGACCAAGAAACATTAAGACTGCATTCCTAGTTAAAGGCCATTGCTGTTGTTTGCACTTAAAACAATTCAGTGAAAGCTGTTATTTTCCTCAGATTTTAAGCATTTAATTTAGCAATTTGCTAGTGGGGAAAGAATCTCCATTTTTTTAGTCACTGCTCTGCTCACATTAAGTATCCTTTAATTTTAAGCAGTCACCAAGTGCACAGAGGATTCACTGGGTCTTGTACCAGGCACAAATATCAATAAATGCTTGAAAATATTTTAAGTATAGGGAGACGTTTTTTATCAAACATACATAGTCAGTCATCCCAAGTAATAAGACCTAAAACTTTCAATAAGTATGTTAATTTTCCTGTATCTAAAGACAGTGTTGTTCGTGTAAATATTATTCAGTTATTTTTTATAATTCAGTAAATTTGCTCATTTTCGGGAAAAAATTGTGTGTGTGGATTAAATTTCTAAGAGCATTTTTATACTGACACATGAACTGAAATGGAAAAGGTGAGGGGTGAAGAGAGCAATTATGATGTGGATAAGGGAGAGGCCAATGAGAAAGAGAGAGAGACAATGAGAGAAAGAAAGAAAAAAAGAGAAAGTGATTTTTTTTTCTGAGACAGGAACTACTGTAATGAAAAGAGGTTGCCAGTGACATTTCTGAAAGAAAGATTTTGGGACAAATTTGACTTGAAATGTTGTCATAGAATCAGAACTGAATCTGGTATTTGCTGGTATTAGGATGACTCTTAATACCAGATGGAAGATTTGTGTGGTCTTCAGAACATATCCCAGTCTATCAGGGAGTAGGAAAAATTGCAAAAACACAGAGGCAAATGCCCATGTTGAAGCACACTTACCTAGAAACTGCAGAAATGGTTAAAAAAAAAAAAAAAAAAAAAAAAAAAAAGGATAAATCAAGAGTGTAACAGAAGGGCAGATGGATAAGAAGAAGCAATATTGCAGAGTTGCTAGAAATAGGAACTGTTGGGCACCAAATTCTGCTCCCTTTTTGAAACAGAAGCAGTAAACAAGAAGAAGTCTATGTCAGCATTATTAAAAATAAGTAGAAATGACAAGAATCTCTTGAACCAGCTCTGTCATCAGATCAATTAAGTCATGGAACTACACCCATCTATTATCCCTCTCAGACAGATCAGTCATTAAGAACCATACAGGCCTTCAGTGTAGTGCAGCTGTGAAGAAAGAAATTCAGTATATTTACTGTGTCTCAGGAAGACTATTTAAAGACTGTAGATTGTGGTTATTTTACAAAGAAATATTCAGATTTCATCTGGAATAAAATTTATGACTGGGGGTCAAGAAAGAAATTTAATCTGAATTAGGTGGTTAGAGAAATTGCTAAAATGATATGGTGAAGTCCATCCTAAGGAAAAACATGGTTAGTGTACCAAAAACAAAGGCTGAGAAAGAGCCAGAATTTTTCACTGTAAAAGTATTGGAAAAGTAAATGCTAGGAGAGGAAGGAAGTGATTTAAGGCTAAGGAGTGTTTGCACAAAAAGTCAGGAAATTGAAAGAAGCAGCCTAAATGTAAGAGTCTCAAAACTCACAATTCCTCATCTATCCAAGAAAGCAGATTCCTTAACAGCTGTGTAATGGGATGAGTTAGGGTAACCCTGGAACCCCAGGGTGCTGCCTGAGCTTTGGAATGAGATTCAAAGATGTAATGTCTGAAAGTTCAGAAGATGGACCCAGTGATCCAAATACATTTATACAGTGATGCTTCTGAATTTTCGTCCACCACACAAACGGCAAAATTTATTAAGGTTGCTCATGTTTGCATGGGCAGGGGTTGTGGGTATTAATCTAATGAGAGAAAAAAGTTATTTAAGCCATCAAACCCACATACCAGCTTGCACAAAGAGGAAATGGGTTTTGTATCAGCTACATATGCAGATGTGTCCCATAAAAGATTCACCTGGCAGTGGCAAAAAAAGTTAGATGAATCTTTTAAAAAGTCACCTTAAAACTGTAAATTTACTGAGTAAATTATTCAGTGTGGATTGTTCATGCAATTCTTCTTGTGGTATGTGAGAAGAATGAATTTAACTATTTTGCAACCATATACATGCTCCATTTTTAGTCAGTGAAATTCCAGAGATAATAGAATTTATTCATGAAATTTACACTTCAGTGGTATAAAAAGATATTACTAAAATCATAAATGCAAAACCATGGAATATGTTGAAGCAAGCTGTAGCCTGTAATTCAACTGAAGATTTTGTTTACATGTTAGGCCACCACAAACTCAGGGGTATGGAGTAGCATTTGGACAGGCCCACACTGACATGTTGGTATTTTTCAGAATGGCTGTTGAGATCACTGCCCTTGGGATCCCCATTTAAAAGGCTGTCCCACAGATAAGTGAAACAGATGGAAAAGCTCTGTCTAATTCCCATGGGCTTTGAACACGGCCTTTAATATTATATAGAGGTGGAAGCAATTTAATTCAATTTCAGAAATGATGCTCGCTTCAGTAGCAAGCTGGAGGTGCAGGAGTTGGTCTTATTTAATATTTGAAGAAAGAAACCCCAAACATCTGACACCCCCAAGCAGGCTTCAGAGATTGTAAAACAAAAGGTAGCTTGCTGTCTGACCTTGAGCAGAACACTGGCCATGGGTCTTCTTGTTTGACTCAGTCATTTAGAAAGATACGATTTTTTTTTTCCAGTGACAGAGTCAAGAACAAACCATGCAAGTTGTTACAGTGAATAATTCACTCTCTCATCATATCCCCTACTTCAAGTTTATCTAATACCTATCCAGTTTACAAGAGTATACCTAACAATTCAGTAATCTCCAGTGACTCTGTGCACCCAGACTGGTACTACTCTGTCCCTCTTCCATGCCTCTCCTGTTGTCACATGGTAATATATTATAATCATGGAGCCCTTTTTAAATACCCTTTCCCAGTGTTGAGGAAGAACCTTCATTCCTCAGGGATGAACATTTGATTTTCTTCTCTTGATCTGCAACAAAACAATCAAAACACATAGGTTTTTTTGTTGCAATCCTCTTACCTTGCTATCCAGATCATTCCCTTTCAGAAATTTGTCTTGTTTGTTATTCATTGTGTTCCAGTTCTATGTGTCACCTCAAAATTTTATCAGCAAGGGTTTTTAGTTCTGTTTCACATCATCAGCAGTGTTCCAGAGTTTAGGCAGATGAACAGCTCTCAGCAGTCTCTCACCAGAAATTCCTATTCTTCATATATGCCAGTTATATCCATTTGAGGTGTGTCAGGTGGATTTTAATCACCCTTTTCACATATCAAATAACACACAAGCCAAGTAATTTGTGCAGTCTCAGTCCACAATACACTGTCCACATACAAACCGTGCCCTGATGCAGCCACATTAGGAAGAGGTGATTGCAGTCATTCTGTAATTACCACATAACATGTTTGGCTGTGTTACTGGGGAATCTACAGTAAACCTACGGTCCCTTAAACATCTAGATTATATCAACAATGTGACCTTTGTCAACCAAGTTTATAGAGTAACAAGCTTTTCATCAGTTTGACAAGATTCCTTTCCAGCTGATGCAGCCTTGTTATTTTAGCCTCCCTTCTTTCTAAGTTAATTGGAACCAATATTAGCTAGCCATTATTTTGTTTGAGAAGAATGTCAGGGTTATATCACCTATTATATTCCAAATAACAGACTGGCATGAGTTTCCCTTCTGCCTTCTGGATCTTCTCAATCAACAATGTAAGAGGCTCTTCAGACAAGTCTTCTAAGGTTTTGCTTGAGACTAATCCAGATGCATTATTCAACTTTATTTTAATCTAATGCTTTTTTATATTAATTGACAGAAAAGTATTTCCTTCTCATTGGATAATATCCTTTTTCTCATTTCTATCTGGTGAAGTAGCATCATTAGTATTTCCTCTGCTCTTTTGGTCTTATTAGCCTGGTATTATTAGTCTGAATATTTCAGGCTAAGATTTGTTCATTTCCCTTTTTTTATAAGGTTTTTTAATCAATTTTCTACAATCCCCAGTTTCTAATTTCCATTATTTCTAGTATATCCTCAACATTTTCATCTGTTGTAAAAATAGTTTTATTATGATATATGTTTTTGTTTTGCAACCAATGGACTACTTTGATTCTTTTAGTAGAGAGTCTGCACTGTGCTGTGAATCACACAAGTATATTGGAAAACAGTTAACACTTATCATAGATTCTCAGATGTTTTTGCAGCTCCTCTGCTCAGGACAGCTTCTGTTGTGTTCCTCACTGTCTTGCCTCCATCCTTCAGTGCTGGGTGAGCATCTGTCCCACCAGGACATGTGCCCTGTGCAGCATCACCAGACAGAAGAGGATCACTGGGAGCAGAGTGGGGAGAGGCTGAAGATGTGAAGGCAGCACTTGAACTGGGAAACCAGGACAGCGGGAGTCCAGGGGTATGATGAGCTGACCTGCTAATACTTCTGAGCCTGCAAGAGATTCTCAATACATGGCCCTACCCCAGGCAATTCCTTCTATTCATATGCCTGCTCTGTTCCCTGTAGCAAATGTCCCCCAAATGTCCTCAGACAGAGTCACTTCTGATTTGGCAGGTTGCTTATGGCACCATATGAAAGGACAGAGGTTCTCCCAAGGTACTTCCTCACTACTGGGAATTGTTCAAAGCCAATCACAGAGCTAAACACAGCTTAAATTCATGTGACTTGAAGCTTAAAGAAACATTAACACAAATCTCTGCAAAAGCCAGCCACCATGATTTGTATGTGAGCTTTCCCAGCTGCTTGTAAGAAAACAAGTTTTATGACCAGCTTGGTTTTCTTTTCTGCAGGAGGAGGTTTCTCTCCCCTTCTCCTCCTCCAGAATGCCTCTGCAGAGAGATACAGTGTGTGTCTCTCTGGGGAAGGAGAGACCTGTGGGCACAAGGGCAGCTGGAGTGCAGATATGATGTCAGATGTGTTTTAACACAGCTGACAGAATGCTATAAAACAGGATTTTTAGTGTTTGAGGGATTTGCATGAATTCCAGATGTTCACTACATGATCAATCTTGCTAGATACACAAGCAGTGTGTCCCCATGCACGTGTAAAACAAAGCCTACCTAACCTAGGGAGTGAATAAGGGCATGCTTGCTTTCCTGGAAGTCTTTTGTTTGCTTTTCCTTTCAGATCTCATGTGTCAGGTCATCCATGGTTTCTGTCAGCCTCATGAGATTAATACAGGACCTTATGGCTGCTATGATGATGTAATACCTTGATTTCACTGAAATTGAAGAAATTCTATGAAAGAAAATGGATTTTAAATTACAACAACCTACAGTAACCTGTCTGAGCCTTCAGAGATGGACACAGTATTTGAAGGCACAAAACAGCCTTTGAACTGAAGATTGGGAAGGAGCCTTGTCTACAGGCAGGTCATGCTGTAATTGTTTCTAAGGCTTTTCTTGTCATATCCTGTAATGAAACTGCTGCTGGCCAGGGTCAGGGACAGCACTGCAAGAGCTGGATCCCTGGCTTGAAATGGTGCAACAATGCCTGGGTTCCTGTCAGTCACTGTGAATTTACTCCATTATAAACTGAATTGGGATCAGGCCCTTCATATTTCACAGACAGCAAGAGTTCCACTCTTTCAAAACTCATCAGCATTTTAGTATTAAAAAAGTCCAGTACCCGTATGTAGCCCCAACAAAAGCTGTTCATGAGGACTATTCTGTGCAGACTAAACCTTTTATTTTCATTCTCCACAAGTGATATTACAGCTTAAAGCTACTTACAGTAGAAAAGTGACTAGTAAATTAAACAGAAACTGGGAGCTGGAAAGTACTGGGATTAAAGCAATGCACAAATCCTAAATCTTAGTTGGAAGGTTTCAGAAAGCCAATGCTGATAGATTTGATTTGCTTTGTCTCACTGATTCTGAAGATGGAGCAGAGGGGAAGAGGGCATTGGGTTTGTTGCTCATCTCCCGGGAGTTATTGCACTTGAAACTGACTTTCAAGCCAAATATTCCAACATTTGAAGACAGCACTCAAAAGGATCTCCATTGGCTCCAGCCACAGTCATATTTTGAAATCACACGCTTGTGTCACTGCATTACAGTAAAGATTGTCATCAAAGACTGGAAGTGGGTGGGTCCTGTTTGGGACTGTAGTCCACTGAGGAGCACAAAAGGTGGCAAGTTTTCACCTACTTTTTAACCTGGATGTGGAGATGGACACAGTGTGGGCAGCAGTTCTGGAACCTGACAGCTCCTGTGCCGTGAAGCCCAGGGTGCTCACCAGATGTCTCCGTGGTGGCTGGGGCATTGGCAGAGGCAGCAGCAGTGTAGGGTTGGGAATGCTGTGTCCAGGCTGGAACAAATCCCACAAGCCTTGCCTGAGTTCCCTCACTGGTTTGCAGCCCCACACCTGCACAGCTCAGCTGCTCCTGGTGCCCTGGGCACAGAACTCTGTGGACACACCACAGGTGTGCCCTGCCTCTACTGATTGCCAGGTGTGACCTCAATTTCATCTTCCCTGAAGGGCCAGAAAAACAAAAAGCAGCCAACTGAACCCAAGAGCCAGGAATTAGGATTCTTGTACTTATTTATGATTTCATCATGTCTTGGGTTAACTCGCTGAACTAGCGTGATTCAAATTACTCACCAATAAAATGCAAATAACTGTTCCTCACGGGACTGTAATGAGATTCCACTCACCCTTTTCTATTGCTTTGCAATCCTCACATTAAAGCATTTATTTCTGTGCAGGTGTTGTCTGGGTAGTTATTGTCTGAATAAGATGGAAGCAAGATTTGTTTTGTTTAACATTCACTGTCACACTATTTGAAAATCTCAGTCTGGTTTTACCAACCGGCTATTTTTTCTCTTCACGCAAGAAGAACATCCTGAATACCAAATAATCCGTGAAGTGTGTTTAAGCACAGTATTACTGGAACAAGATTGCTGCATCATTTGTGAACTTTCCCATGGGGAAACAAAAAGGCAAAGCTGCAATAAATCTCCAGGTAAATCTTGCTATACTGGAGATCAGTCAGAGGCATCCTTCATTCAGAGGCAACTAATTTATTCCTAAACCAAATAGAAAATATTGCCATCAGTGTCAGGATTTTCCAGAGGTTGAGAAAATTGCTATAGTCAAATGAAAGAATATTTTTAGCACTCTAATGACAAAATAAAATTGCACTCGTGCTTTTCTTGGATGCAAGGGAAACAGTAAGAAAGTTAGAGACCCCACAGTGTGTCTACAAGGGCAAAATATTCTTTATTTTAGGAGGATGTATGTGATTCCATGCAGTGACAAGGAGGAGAGTCCTATGGAGAAAAACTCACAGGGTGACACCTAGATGGTCTGTCCCCTCTGTTGGTACTTGAATAGAGAGGTTTATCAATGAGAAAAAGGCTGAGTGGTTGTACTGAATTATGCCCTGAAGGAGGAAGGTCTGTACTTAATGAGGTTTTGTTGATTTTTTACCATAACATAAGTGGCCCTGAATGACTCACTTTTTTCTTACCAGCTTAAAAGTTGAAAATTCATGAGCCAAAAAGCTGTGATTTCCAAATGAAAACAAAATAGAGGGCACTGCTGTTCTTTGGACTTCCATGAGGAGCTTGCTCTGCTGCACTTTCTACCAGCTGTGGTTGCAAAGAGAACAATGTTCAGCTCCTCTGTTTGTGGGTATCCTACAGGTGGCTGCATCACAGCTGGTTCAGCCAAGGAGGGTAGCAAATAACCCAGCTCATCCCAAAGAAAGCACTGCATTTCACTGTAGGAACCATATCTAAACTCTCTTGAATATATCAGGAAAAGGTTCCTCCCTGTGAAGGTGCTGAGGCCCTGGCACAGTTGCCCAGAGGAGCTGTGGCTGCTCCATCCCTGGGAGTGTCCAAGGCCAGGCTGGATGGGGCTCTGAGCAAGCTGGGATAGTGGAAGTTGTCCCTGCCCATGGCAGGGGAGTTGGAGATGGATGAACTTTAAGGGCCCTTCCAACCCAAACCATTCTGTGGTTTGGTGATACTGACCAAGACTTATTTGGCTACAATGAGAGCTCAGGCTGATGCTCTTAAGTCAGATGCCTTCATTGCAGTGACCTAGAGTTCAACAAGAAATGCATAAAACCCAAACAAATACGGTGTGTCCAAGGCCTGCAATCCCCACATGTGCCTCAGGTCAGGTCTCCATGTGTCCCCCTTCCCTGCTTAGGCCCTTTGTGGCATTGTAAAGAACATTTCACCTCCTGTGGGACAACAAATTTCAGCATCTGCTTCAATGCACGCAGCTTAGTGCCAGGGGAAAAAGTACCATAATCTCTGGGAAAACACCAAAACAAGCATGTTATGAATATTTCTTGGGTGTGGGGGGAAGATGAAGTAAAAAAGAAGTTAGATAGGGTTTTAAAAAATATTTGTTATATTTTCTTGCAAAGGTCCACATATGCTGTGGGATTTTGTGGAGAAATCTTCTGTTTTGGATCCCTTTTAGCTTGGGGAAAGTTGTGTGGGGGAGGGTGCTGGGGTGGGGAGGGAACTAAAGAAACAGCATTGCACCTGAATCAGAAAATCTAGTCCCTTTCCTTCATTAACTCTCTTGTTTTCTCCTCCTTTAAAGAGACAGGCATGATAAAGCCTCAAGTTGTCATAATTATGTTCTTTCACATTGTGTTGCAATTTAATTATTATAAAAGAACCCATTTGGATATCAGTTACAACACTCTATATCCAGTATGGCTTCTTCAATGTCAATGACTGCAATAGTATAAGACTGCAGTGAGCTCAAAATGAGCCCTGAAGCCTTCATTATCCTCTGGAAAAAAAAAAAAAATTAAAAAAAAAATTAAATTCTATTCATTTATCTCATTCTGAATTTGAATTAAGCCCTTAGTAACATCTCTCAATTCCAGTTTTAAGTATTGATAGTAACGTGCTGTGTGACACATATAATATCCAGTATTGCCTATTGCACCACATGAATCTGTTTCCCGTAAATAGGAATGAGCCTGAGGTAATCTTTGAAAGTGTACATTCAGTTGTGCTAGAAGGCATTTTGTGGTTAATGGTTGTAACTGTCGTAGTCTTGGATTCAAATCCAAATAAATTCTAGTCCATCCTGATTCCTTTGGTAATTTGCCTATATCATAAGGCATCACTGCAATGTCTTATGATGCACACAATGAGGAGAGTCCAGAACACAGGTGATTTATTGAAATGGTGAATTGGGCAACTATCCAAACTTAATTCTTGCTTAGGGTTTGCTCTTGTCTTCCACTGCTGTAACACTGAGGCACTTGGGTTGTTCCCCTGCTCTTATGATTATGCTTTCAGGAGAGAGGCAGCTGTGTGGGAGGTTTGGATGCAAAGAGCATAGAGATCAAGCCTTAACTTGGTGTGGAGCTGTTAAAAATGCTTAGGGCCATATTCACATCAGCTGTTGAGAGTTGCAACTCCATTAGTGTAATTTAAGGACATACTTAAAAGTAGAAAAAATATCTTTGGATTGCCTTTTTAACCCAACGTCTTGATTTTAAACAGCATTTTGAAGAACTGTAAGTGAATCCACATCCAGAATTACATTGCCAGTAGCAACTCTCAGAAATGTCAGTAAAGATAACTTTGAATCTGACATATTGCTAGGTCTGGATCACTCCCTTGTCAGTGAGACTGAACTTCTTTGCAGAGCATCATTAGCTCATGTCTCCTCTAGGCAAAAGCATTGAGAATTTTATATTAAAAAAATAAAAAGAAAACAGTAGTAATGACTAGGAACATCTGTAAAATGAAACAGCCTTCTGTATTTATAGTCAGGTACACTAACTCCCATAGTAACATACATGATCCTTTAAAGACCTTTGCCCTCCTCAGACAAGGCCAGTACTGAAGACATCCAGTAAAAATTTGTGGAGTTTCTGTATTTTGGCATATCAGTTCTGATTCCCTTCTATTGCAAGGATCAGATCTTTGCCTATCAAAGAGAAGGTGGGAAAAAGTGCTGTGTACCTTTTCAAAAATGCAAACAGCTTCATTAGGCCAGACCAGCAGATGCACAGAGCTGTCACCTCTCCAAATTAATGAAAATGAGAAAGAAAGGAAGAGGCACAGGTAAGCAAACAAAGAGAAATAGAGAAATAAATAAAAATGAAAACATGCCTCTACCTCTCTGCTTTTAACATTTTTAAATTGGAAAAATTCTTCAACTCCAAATCCATCAGTTTGTATCCTGTAATTACTGCCAGCCATATCTGTTCAAGCAGATATTCTAAATGGATAAGCATAAAGACTCTGATGCTTATGGTAATAAGTGTGTCTGAAAGAGGAATATCATTATCTGTTGATTTATATTTACCATTCCTTGTCCAGGTGCTTTCCTCCTCTGTTAAGTATACTGAAGATTATATGCAAAATTGCACAACTTAATGGGCTGAAGAAGTCTGATGGCAACACTTAAATTGTCACTGTTTTTCCAGGGTTCCTCCTGCAAGTGATCTGTTGATGTTCACAAAGGTCTATTGTAAGAAACCTATTGCAGAAGTTTTAAACTTTCACATTCCTTGGTAGCAAGGGCAATTTTACAATTTTAGGAAAGTTAAAGAAGGAAAAATTCTATTGTTAATATTTTTACATGGAAGTGGAAACCTAGAAGTTTGTTTTTCTCTTTGATTCAACCAAACAACTGGAGTCCTTGATCGAGGGCTATTCGAACTCAGTCAACAGTTCAGAGCACATCCAGATCCCAATAAAGTCACTAGGAAGATTCATTTAAATCAGAATCACAGGGTGCTGGGACTGTAAGTATCCAGACCAATGTTATCTGGTCAGAAAATTTAAGGGGTTACCACAAATCTCTTGCAATTTGTGACTTGCAGGCTTGTAGCCACAAGGTAAAAACAGCATGAATCTCTTTCAATCACCTGTAAAGGAACTGCAGGAGACTCTGCTCAGACAATGTAGCAGATCCCATCACACATCTGCAGTTGCTTTCAGTGGTGTGTTGAAATCTCAGATCTGCTTTAGCTGCTGTTTTCAACCCGTTTATTTTCTTTGGGTTGTCCAGTGTCAGGATGGAGCATCATTTTCACTCCTGTGTCTTAATAGTCAGGACTGGTCACTGATTTTGTCTGGGTTAAGCACAAAAGTAAAGCTGCATAGGAAGTCTAGGTAGGCTGTGGTTAAATTCAGGGCTGCTTTGTAGAGGAAATGGGACAGATGGACACAATCACTGAGTGGTTCAGCCTCCTGGAATCAATGACAAATATTAAGAGAAAAGAAATTAAAGGCGGGTCTAAAAAGGATCCAAATATAACCACATTATCTCATGTGTCTCTGTGTTTCTGGTGGTGTGTCAGTGAGCAGTGATGTGTTGCATCAGATTGCCACATCCCAGGTACTGGATGTCATATCAAATAAGTGAAATACTGCCTAGCAAACACCAGACTTAATATGATTCATCACCCTGAATAATCAGTATGTTGAAACCCTCTGTAATCTGTGCTTAGAAATATGCAGTGGTATTTTTTTTCCCTCTAATCTATTGCTGTAGAATGGAAACCATAAGGTTAGATGTGAAATATGTTGGAGATAAGCCAGCTGGAGAATGGGGAAAATAAAAGGTTTTAAAAGAAATAAACTCACAGAGATTCTTCACTCCTTAGGTATAAAATTTAAGTATCTTTCCAGGTGGAAGGATAAAATGACATGTCAGCTGTGTCAGTAAAGTGGAAGGAAATGATTAATCCCTCTTCTTCACAAACATCTCATGTGTGCCTCAGTTTTCCCCAAATAGATGTAATATTTTAATGTACCACAAGAAGACAAGAAAAATAAATATGTTTGTGAATGTGAAGCAATTGAATCCTGTGTCAAAGAATGCACAGAAAAATGAGCAGAAATTCAGGTGGAAGACTGGACGTGTGTGTCTTAGAGCCTTTCTTACTGAAATGCAGATCATCAAACAAACAAACCCACACAATGACACTGAGTTGGTGTGTTTTCTGTCAAGCTTGAGAAGTCAGTCAGACAGTCTTTGTCTTTTCAAACCAGGGCCAAACTTGTGGGGTTTGGGTGTTTGAGCCAAGATGTTTCTCCTTCCTGAGGCTGTAGAGCTGCAAAATTCTGTCTTAAGGAGAAATCATTCTTTTGCCAAGGAGAAAATGAATTGGATGTTAAAGAGCCTACACTGCCCACTGTTCACCAAGAAACCTCTTCAGTAGTGTGAGAATTACAAATGGAGGTTACTATTTATTTGCATTACAAAGTCATTTGACTCTAATACTAGGACATGGGTTTGGGACTACAAAGATGCAGAGATTTCTTTATTTCTGGACTCTTTTGTTTCAATGAGCTGATGGAATATGCTTTTACAATGGTCCCACAGCATGTACTGACACCTATAATCATTACTACATTTTCACTATTAGCCCGGATTAATAATTCATTAACGAATGGAATGAATTTCTTAATGATTTGCTATACTTAAATCCTCTGCATTTTAAAATTAGGAAAAAAGGCCAAGCTTAATGAAGGGCTTGGAATCAGTTGGTGTAAAGCTAAATTAAATTATGTGCTACAGGGAGCTGCAACCATGATTTGAAGTCAGAACGAAAGGGAAGGAAACCAGAAATCATTTCCTGATTCTTGCATCATATCAAAACATGAATGATCAAGATTTGCTAGTATATTTTAATTAAGAGTGATTTCAAAGAACACGAGTCCTGAAAGGGGATCTCAGCTATCTCCTGGTGTTTACAATGCATGAGGAAATTACTGCACTTGGTTGCCCTTGCTGTCTCCTGCAGCCCATGCTAAAGAGATGCCCAATATCACACCTGACTGTCCCCATGAGAAGGACTCTCAGTGACCTCAGCATGGACTGCAGAAAAGGGCAGGTCCATAAGAGGGAATTGCCCCTCAACACTGATCACAAAGTGCCCTTTGACAGTTTTTTCACAGGTGTAGGGACAGGTCAGGGTTTTGGTACACATGAGGGCCCCAGACAGGAGCAAGGATCCCTCTGCTCAGGGATGAGTGTCACAGATGTCTCTGCTGTGACTCAGACCTTTGCTCGAGGTATGTGAGCTCAGGTGATGTTTGTGACTGGCAGGTAACCCTGCAGTCCCTGGGGACACAAGTACTGTGTGAAGGTGACAAGGCACTCCCTGCGGTGGCAGCAGTGCACAGGGTCACAAAACAAACCACAGCTCTTGGTCTGCTCTCACTGGGACTCCTTGTGAGCCGCAAAACAACTTGAGTCCATGTAGAAACCACAGCTGGATTGCAAACAACGTCATTAAACAAACAACAGCATCATCATCAAATCTGTTCTTCAAAAACTCTTTCCTTGTGCTGGGTTAGTGCACAAGGGAGACACAGCAAACAAATTAATGATTTTGGGCAGCGTGGTGCTCTTACAGTAATTGCTTTTACTGTTATCGTGGAGACTTTGAAATTACTGCAGCAGATGTATTTTGTGGTGCACCCTGGTACAGTAGTGCTTCCATTTATTATTTATCTCTCTTTGGCTCTCTTTCACATTTTTTGTGTGTTTTAATGTCTGTTTTATCTTGGTTTCAGAGGGCCTGTTCCTGATTTTGGAAGGCACCAGATTGCTAATTTGACCTCAGGCCAGGCGCTCCTTTGGCATTTGCATTATAAATAAAAGTAGAATCAAAAAATCATAAAATAATTTAGTTTGGATGGGACCTCTGTTGGTTTTCTGATTCAATCTATTCAATCTTCTGCTCAAAATAGGTCCACATTTGAAGGTAGATTCAACTGTCATGGTAGATCAGGCTGCTTAGGGCTTTTCTCTGACAATTTTTTTAGGATATTTAATTGTGGACATTTCACATTCTATCTGGGTTACTGTTTCAGTGGTTAGTCACACTTTTTCACATAAAAAAAATAATTTGAAGAATAATCCTACTATCTAATCATTGTTGTCCTTGTAACAAAATATGAGTGTTGCATGGTGTTCCTCAGCTGTGCTGAGAAAGATCAGCTGCACATTTTCCATAATCTCCTATTAGGGAATTAAAGGCAGAAATAAGAAATTCCCTCAACCTTCTCTTCCTAAGGCTGAGCACACCTGTTCATACCCCCTCTCCTAACATAACCTTGTTATTTTAATGGTCATGCTCTGGGCTAACCCAAACACCTCAATGCCAGTTTTGTACCTGCAGCCTCAAACTAGGGAGGTATTTGGTAAGCATCACTCCAGCAGCCTTGAAATCCCAATGTTTCCCATCAAAGTAGATTCTGACCAGAGTAAGTTGGCACTCAGAACTCTTAGTACAAAATGAGAGGCTTTAGTAGCTGAGGAGGAGCAAAAGAATCTGTTAGAAACCAGCCTGGCTTCTCTGGTTTTTCCTTCCTGAAACCAAAGGTCAGCTCTGTGTGGGCTCCAGAATGCAATTTAGGCTGGAGAAATTGGAGCTACTCTGCATTTGAGCAGAGAAGGGAAGGATCAGGTAAGTACCAGCTCACAGTGATTATCTGTCTCCTTCTCCAGTGTTGGCTGTTCAGAATTGTTTTAGCTTTCATAAATCTACTGCCAGTTTCACAGGTTCTAATGCTTTTCTTGTCCCCATAATCAGTGTGGGCACATACAAGCAGAGCTGTCTCCAAAAGCCAGGGTCACCTTCATGCAAAAGCCACATTTAAAATGCAGCATGCAAAACACTGTTACACAAACACAGCTGTGCAGCATCCCAGGAGGGCATCCAGAGGAGCTGAGAGCCACAGGCAGCTTTAGTCCCCATCCTCCTCTAGGGCACAGAAATTCCAAGCACAACCTCAGCATCCCACGGAGCATCCTGGGGCTAGGCAGTCTCAAGGAAAACTAAAACACCCATCTTCAACAGATAGATATAAGTGGCTGAATGATGAAAGACTGAAGAGCAAGACCAGAAGACCCATTAGCACTGGGATACATTAGACAGACTCCTGGAGTTGTTCTGGTTTTGCCTGAAAGGAGTTTGATTTTCATGCCCCAACACCCCTCCAGTGTGAACTAGTGGAGAAGATGGGCCTGGTCACTTCAAAAGTGCTCTTCTGGCCTGATCTGCAGTGTTCATGTAGAAGCACTAAAGTCTATTTCATCTCCAGTCCAAGGATATTAAACAAAGTAGACATATCTTCCTGTTCTGTTAGGAATAGACATATTTATTTGACAGTAAATAGCATGGAAAGGAAGAAAGTGTGCTTTGGGGCCTCATCAGATTTTTCTAATCAGATTTTAGTGTGCAATTTAAATCATTTTTTGCAGTAAGCAAGATGATGTAAAAGAGGCCCAAATCTATTCCTTCCATTGTACAAATCCTTTTGCCTTTGGGACCAACTGTAAAATGTGCCTTACCAATTTCACTTGCAATTAGGGTCAACATCTGGGGTCTGTATATTGACACAGTACATATTAAATATCACTACCCTTCACAAAGTGGTTTTTCCAAGCATAAAATGTTATCATTCTGTGATTCCATGACTTGTCTAAATTGCCCACTATTCATTAAGATGATGATCTCTAAATATTGCTAGGAGGTTGAATCGTGCTCCTGTTGTTGGAATTTATTGAGTATGACTCTAGTTTCCTCTGTGTGAAACACTGTAATAAAACCATAAAGCAATGCATCAGAGCTGTGATATAAAAGACACACTTTTTATGATCAGATACTGTACCTGTTTATATAGAATATCTGTTCAGAATAGATGTGACAGACTCCAGAGACAGTGAATCACTGAGCTCTGCACTTCTCCCACTCTCTCTGCTGGTATGATCAGATACACCTGTACACACTTGTAAATATCTCTGACATCAGCTCACTTCTCCTCAGAGACAGGGAGGAAAAAAAGTGAAGACAAATGTCAGGGAACTGCAATTATCACTAAGGAAGTACCAAGCCAGGAAAAAATTAGCTCATATTTCCTTTCCAGAAATGGAGAAATATATTCGCCACCAACAACTTGTGATTCTCTCAAATGTTTTCATTCAAGTAGACACAGAATAACATCCATTATAACCCTCACTGAGCCATCAGGAGTTCTCTGTGTTTGGCTCTTTCAGCTGCTGTGTGAAGCTCATGGGGTCAGGCACTGCCTTTGTGCACCCTCAGTTCCAAATTTTTCCTCTGCAAATCTCACCACCAACAGTGCATATATTGAGTTTCAGGATGCCCCTTGATCTAGGGAGATTACTGAATACACTGTAAATCCTGTCCACAGAGCTCAGTCCTACCTGGAAATGAACAGAAGCCCCTGGGCTTTGGCTGTGAGGGTCCCTGGCAGCTGAGATGGGGTTTCTTGCCAGTCCCTGTGTACCTGGCAGCTCTGGGGCTGACCCAGGAGCTGACCTGCCTGCTTCCCCCATGGCATTGTCACCTGTTCCACATCACCTGACAGGGTAACCCGAGGTGGTGACCTTAATACCAATATGCCACTGATGCTGCTTCTCTGGGTGGATGCTGAGTTTGAGAGCCAGACAGAATTAAGTCTAGAATTCATACAAGAAAGAATGATTGTGTTTCACAATGCTAAAACAGCAATAATGCAAAGATGCCAAACTAGGAAAAAGATCCAAGTAAAAACCTGCCTTTGAGCAAAGATTCTTTGGGCTTACCTGTTGGCCAGCTTCCTCTACTTTAGTAGTTTTCTATTGCTATTGTGGAAGCTACTGTATATATTGCAGTGGCTTCTGTAGCTGGAATGGCAAGTGGTTTTGTTTTTGCAAATGTTTCATTCTGTCACAGGAATGGTGTTTTTGCTCCTTGGGGATGATATTCATCCTTCTGTCTGTCCCTTAATGTACTAATACAGCTCCATTCATACTGTAGCTTGCAATCTTTACTGTGGTCCCCTTACAACATCCCTGGGAGGTAAGCAAGTGCCGGAAGGTGAGGAAGCATTTTCCCCATTTTATGGGACAAGTGAGACAGGAAAGAAATACAGCACAGCTGAGGTTTTACAGCACATTAGCATCTATTGCTCATTTAGAAGAAAAATAAAACCTCTGCAGAATCTCCTGTGATTCATGCAGTGTGGGAGGCACAGGAGGTGAACCCCAACATGCCACTTTCAGCCTCCAGAGTGGGCTTTTCCTGGGAACCCCACAAGATTTCCTCTCCAGACAGAGGGGAGTCCAGCCCTAAGGGACAATAATAACAGTGGTTTTCCATTTCAGTTTGGCATGTCACCTACAACAAACCTGTAACAAAAGGAATTCCTCCTACAGGGTTCAGTTACATATCACTTTCTTTTCCAAATAAATCAACACAGTTTTTTTGGGGTTTTTTTGGTTTTGTTTTGGTTTTTTTTGGTTTTTTTTTAGGCAGGATTGTCTTCTCTAGCTAAAACATGATCATGAAGAAAATAACTACAATGAAGAAGGAAGTCTAGGAAAAACCTGTAAAAGCCATACAGAAGTAATCAACAGCATTCAGTCCTCATGGCAACCTAACTAGATTAATTCTGTTTTGCAAAATAATATGGGTTTAATGTTCAGACAATCCATACCTCTCTGACTTAGAAGTATTTCCTTAGACTATTTATTCATGTATATCTTTAGATAATAAACATATACTTAGCTTAAAAAAAAGGAAAATATAAGGGTCAGTAAAAATATTGTACATGACTACTTCAGCAGCAGAACATGTGAAGCTTTAGCAAGTAAGGCTTCCTGTGGAAGAATCAAACAACACTTTTCTCTCAAGTAGGGAAGTCATTTTACTACACTGAAACATTCCATTTATCAGCACAAAGCTCTTTGTTTCAGTTCAAATTGTGCTGTGCAGCACTAATGATGACATCATGCAAAGAGAAAGCAGGAAGGCAATAAAAGACATGAAGTGCAGGAATTCTGCATTCCAGCTTTGCAGATTTTTTGTGATGGTTTATGTTTTCTTTTGATCAAGACATGAACAAATATTAGAGTGAAAACATTTCCCACACCATAGTAAAACCTTGATTTAAACAGGCTTGATTTACAACAGCCTTGACATACAACATTAGGAAAGAAAGGGATTATCCTTCAATTGTCTTATCATTTAAGTTTGCCTCTGAGGATGTAATTTTTAAATAAATTTAAGTGAACCCAAAGCAGGATTATATATTACATAAAATTCTTCTCAAGGTAGAGTTTCAAGTTCACATCTTTCTCGAAGAGAAGTTTAAAACTTCTCTGTTTAGAATTGCTTCCAGATGTGTGGACTCCAGTCAGACAGGTTGTCATTTTTACCCACCTCTCCTAGTGGCTCTAGGTACTCTAAACAAGTAACAAGGAATAAAGAAATTATTTTCCACAGATTCCTAAGGGAACACTGATCTTTGTATTAAGTGACTTTACCAAATGAATAAAGGGGCAGGGGAAGGGCAGGAGGAAGTTACTTTTGTAAGACAAATTGAACAGATCTTTGTACCTTAATTCCCATATCAATTATTCTTGAACACTTAAGCAATTACTTTGCTGTAGCACAGAACACCAAAACAGTGCATGTTAATTGTGTATTAGATCATAACCAAAGAAAATTAACTTTAGGTGCCTGCCATGCACTTGGATCACTGTCTGTAGTTAAGGCTGCCTGACAAATTCCAATAAAAGATCTTTTTCTCAGTTTTCAGAAGAAACAAGTAAGTTCAGGATGCAATTTCTCTTGCCAGAAGTGCCCCTAGGCTGATT
>WEIU01009291.1:299528-332753 GCA_013389925.1 Aegithalos caudatus | reverse complement strand
TTTTAAAGCTTTAGCTAAAAATAGTTTTTACATTTCTGTGAACAAAGGGGAAGGCAAAAAACATATTTTAATTTTGCCTCCAAGTAAAAAACACCAAAAACCTGGCAAACTGCTATACCACAACAAGTGGGAATAGAGACTTGAATACTAGGCTGGTTCCTCCACTGTCAAAAACACACCTTTTGTTTACCTGGTGACTATTGATTTTTTAATTCTGTCAATATATGCTCATAAAAGACTTGTTAGAATTTTGAAGCTGAAATATTTGAAGAGTCCATCTGCCCTGAGCTTAGCCCACTCTTTAATCTGCCAGATAAATGCACATGCAGTTCCACCCAGTAACTGAGTGCTGTTATCTTGGCTGCAATGGCTGAGTAGAATTTCCCTGCAATTTGTTTCAGCTCACAGTTGGATACTACTGAGGGACAAAGCTTAGAAATTCTGAGAAAAGAGAGCTGTGTTCTTTACTGCTGATGATGCCTGTGCTGTACAGAAGAAGGAAACTTCAAGCACAAATGGGGAACTAGGGATGTTGTGCAGAAAATTTATGAGAAAGAAAAAAAATTGAGGAAAAAGAAAAGCTGACATGTGGCTAGGACAGAAATTCTCTCCTGTGTAAAACTGATACGGCTTTTCCTGATGTGTGCATGTGTTATGCACAACAGGACAGAGGAGGATCCCAAAGGCATATTCTATCCAAATACTTGATAGCAATGTTAACACTTGTTCAGTAAATTGTTTGGCTTCATCCTTCTTCAACACAAAAATAAATAAAGAATCTTCAAATAAAAATTCAGATGCTGAAAATGTCTAAGAGTATCTCTTATATGTTTAGTGCTGAGTACTGAATGGTAAGAAATAGATTCTCAGGAGCAACTAGTTATAGAACTATCTGGGGTGTTATTTCCAGCAGAAATGTAAATTCCATAATTTAACTTTCCTCTTAGCCAACTCGTTGCTTGTTATTGCTGGACCAGTTGAATGGATGGCTCTTCTGAGATGTTCAGTAGTTACATGGTAAGTTACAAAACAGGCACTAATCAATTTAAAACAGCTCTCTTAAATAACAATAATTCATAAAATCTCAGTGCCTGTGGTACAGGATCAGCTGCAGCCCAAAGCGGTAGGAATCAGGGGATAGAACTGCAAATTGTGATTCAGTGGAGATAATAAACTACAAGGGGAAATCCAGAGTTACCTGAACCTCTTCAGTAATTTTGTTATTAGTCCACAGGGATGTTACTGGTGCTGGGGGACTTTTCTGTCCCCAGAATTTTCCTGTCCTTTTGCTTTGTTTAAAATCTCTGACTTCCAATCTGCCCTCCTCCTAAAGAGATTATGTACAACTGCATTTTCTCCTTCTCAAGCCACCATAGCATCTGTCCTTGAAAACCATGCTCACTGAAAGCACTCTGATTTGTCTTGGAGGAGGATGACATTTTTTCCCTATTATTCAACCTGCTCTGCAGATGTGGAGTAAAATTCATTATGGATGTTGGCATTTTCCCTTCCAGATCCATACTCAAAAATAAACATTTCATTACACAGTCAGTAGGAAATATCTTGTAAAAGGTGATTTTACATGATCAGTTGCAGCTCATTCATGTTGGAGGGTAAAGCAGGCTGATGATGGAAATGTGTGTCTGTTGTTTTGAGGTAACACCATATTGGAGCTGAACAGACTGCCATCTGATTAATAGGCCCTCCCACCCAGAGCTGTTAAGATAAAATAGATGGCAGATTTTTGTTATTTTAGGCACACATTTCTCCACATGACTCGGGTATGTCAGCCAGCATGGTGTGTGCTCACACACACTGTTTACATTTCTTGATCCATGCTACTCATCTAGGTTTCCAAAACTAATTGTTTTTCCTTTACTGATGGCAACAATGTGGATGACCCTAGAGGAAGCATTTTATTAACTAGATTTCAGACCCTTCTTGTTATTTTTCATGTGTTTAAAACAGCAGCTTATGCTATATACTGTCAGAGGAAGGCACATCCCAGTTTGTCCCATCCTCATGTTCAAAAGCTCCATGAGCACATCCCACAGAGCACAACACCTACTGGAATAACAAGATTTTTTTCCTCTTGTTGCTTTCCCAAAGTTTTAAGATTCAGGTCTCTACTTCCAAACACCCATCTTAACCATTTACTGCAGACATACATACACAACTGTGTGAAATCTCCACAAAATTGTCTGGCAAAATCCAGCTAGGCAGTTCCCTGGATTACATGTCTGTGTTGTAGCCAGGTGCTCCAGGCTAGATGTACATCCAAAGGGCACTGCTTTAAATTTCAAAGCCCTCACACAACTTTCCCTGAAACTGCTTTATGCAGTTAACCAGCTACAGATCCAGGAAATGCTGTCAGCTGCAACTCACTGTAAATCCTCCTCTCAGCATCCTTTCTGTTTTTTACTACTTCTAGACAGCACTATACTCATCCATCCTAAGTTAAAGAAACTTGTCTGGAAAACTAGCTTGAGTATACCCCCATCTCTTATGCTTCTGTTGGTTTGTGTGCATCACAAAAGACAGAGAACATCAGTGATGTTTAGCAGGAACAACAATGGATCCATCCTTTGATTCATCACTAGTTATCCTCTAATAAAGATAGACCAGAATACTGATGGTCACCTTTCCACCTTGGCCTTTGTAGGTTAGACATTGGAGACTGGTCACTTGATGTGATTCCCAGCCAACCAAGCAGCAGCAGGACTGTGTGCCACATAGCACTCTCTTACATTAACAGGGAGATTAAAATATATGATGGTTAAGTGGATGATAGATCTTTGATTTGTGTAGATGAGACTTGGGTTTATCTTCTCTTAAGGTCACCACTAGAAATGTAGATCATTTTCAATTATAACAGCTTGTCATATCAACCATTTTTAAGAAAATGGCTCATTGCTCTAATTTCTGAAGCAGATTTCAAGGTGCATCATCTACAGCTGCCTCCTCTGTCCTTCCCCATGATTTGTACCATAATTTTTGGAGGATCACGGGACTTTGGGAGCCAGTCTCTTGAATGTTTCATGTCTGTAGTTTGTATTTTTATTCTCTTGACTCCACCCATGGAAATGACATGTGCAGTTACTTGGATCTTCAGAAATATAGAAATTATACCTCAAGTATTTCTTGGTCTCTGTTGATCTGGTCACCGCTGCTGAGCAGCTGTGAAGTATCCTTATTTTCACACACTGGTGAAATTTGGTTTTCCTCTGATTGCTCAGATTATCCATTTTTGAGAACAAGAAATTTCTGCTTTTTGAGAGCATATTTGTCATTTCGTGGCTGGAGCACCATGGGAACTGAGATGAACCATCAGGAATGACAACACCTTTCCTTTCCTTACCTCTGGTTCCAGTCACATTATGCCATGCCTTGCTCTGGGGAGGGAACCCAGGAGTATGATGGATCATTCTATCTCTGAGGTGAGCAAGCTTCTGTGGTGCATCACCTCCAAAGGGGGGGAAAAGATGCCAAGTACTATCAATCCCAGCCCTGGGACCCTTCTTCTTGAGTACAAAAAGCTGTTGCATACATGGATGATAGATTTTTCCAGAGCTGCCTTTCAGTTGCTGTCATCCAAGGAGATGAGGGTGATCTAATACATATGTGACCTCTGGTGCAGGGAATGAATTCTGTATTTGCAGGTTTCATGGCTCATCCAAACCCTACAGCTAAGATCTTAGCTCTAAAGTAAGGTCTGGTTTCAAAGTCCCATCTACTGATTCATCCACATGCCTAACTAATTCTCTGGCTCATCTCAGGCATGTTTAGTCTTTTGTGCCTAGTTTTCCTCTTTCACAGTTGTTAAATGTCTTTAAAACTTCTTGATGTGAAAGCCACATCACTCCTTGGCTTGCATTTCCAGACCACAGAGTCTGCAACCAGACCCTGCAGCCTGAGGTTGTTGCTTGTTGTAACTCAAGATTTACCTAAAAAGTGTAGAGTCTTCAAATGCCTGGAGTATGATGTTATTCCTGCCACATGAACTGTCCTGTTCAGTCTCCAGCTGCACAACTGAGAAAAGCAGAACACACTCTGGCAATGTCTGTACCCTGATATGCCAAGCAAGCCTTAGCCCATCTGACAGGGAATTACCAGAGGGATAGGCACAAGACTCTCTCTCAGCCATCTCTCACTTGTTCAGGGCCTCTGGGCAGGGAATCAGGGTAGGACAGCTTTCCTCAGTGCTCTCTGGAATCCTTCTTTTGCAAGCTATAGAATTATCAGACTTGAATGCTGAGGATCCAGTCAGAAAGACAGCAGGACCCTTTCCTCTTGCATGCTTTTGATAACTTTCTTGGCCAATTTTGTCTCAAGTTTCTTACCTCCATGGGTCTTTCTCTCAAGTTTAACTTAGCCAGAAAAAGTATAATAGTGGTTTTTCACTCTCCTGAAAGAGTTCAATAGACCTTTACAGTATAAGGGATTTTGCTTATATGTATATATCTATAAACAGAATATATATACATACACATACCTCTTCTGTATTTTACAGGATTATTGCCTTTAACTTGTATGTTTCTAAAAGTTATTGGATTCATAGGAATATTCTCTTTCTTGCCCATTTTTTCACCCAGTACCAGCACTGGTTTCACTTTGTCATGGCTCCTTGTTCTTGCTGGTGGTGGAGAAGGCTTCCCATAGGATAACTGAGATATCAGAAGTATGGATAACCACAAGTCTTCTGTCTGACTATTCTGGTGCCCAGTCATAGAGAACATTCATTTTTTCTGAGCTTTCTACTCTTTCTCTGCCCCTCTTTCTTACTCCTTAATATCACCCTATTTCAGTTATATTTTGGCACTTTTTGCTATGCAAAAACATGCAAACAAACTTATACTGAGCAGATTAGTTATGGCTGACATCCAAAAGAGATCAGAACACTTCAAGTCATGGCATAACACTGTAAGCCCTGCACAAACATGAGATTTAAGCATTTTGAATTGCACAAAACAAGATCTGGTCAAATAAACAAAGACAGAAAAAGTGAAAGACAGGCAGAGACCTAGGTGGCAATGTTTCCTTCTACAGAGGGAATTTTAAACAAGAGCATTTGACTAATGTTTCCAGAGATGAGACTGGTTGAATGCCAAAACACAGTTTTCATAACCTTTAAGCCTGAACTATGTAATTGTTGCATGAATCAAAAGAAAAAAAACAGTGACAGGTATGAACAAAGAAAATCTGTCAATCATGTGGAAAGAAGAAAGATTTATGCTACAAGTAAGACAGCAAAAAGCATTGGGGAAGTTAGAATGAAGAAAAAAAAATAGTAACGTTGAAATTAAACTATTTCCCCAGGTTGAAAAGAAATTTCAGTTATAATTAAAAAGCCTACACACGTGTGACCTGCTGTCATCTAGAAACAATTATAATCCTGCAGTGGCTGAGAAAACAGATGCAGTCCCTCTGAATAGCTAAATTAAACCCCGTTCTTTCTCCCCCTTTGATAAGGCATCCCAAAGTGAGCCAGAGTACACAGCTATTACACACTAATTAGTGAGACAAGACACAGCCTCCCTTTACCAAGCAACCAAGTGGGCACTCAGCTGCAGCCCATCTGCCCCTTCCAGCCTTACAGTGCTCCAGCAGAGCCAGGCAAGAGAGCAGCAGCAGCCACGGTGGTCTGAAGGGTCAAATTTCATAGGGAGAAGTAGAAGTGTCTTTATATATCTTTATACAGCTGAAAAAATTGAGCCAACTTCAGGCTCTTTAATCTTTCCCAAAGGCTTGCCTAACATCTTGTCCTTTTTTCCCAGCTATGCCTGTTACTTTAATAAAAGATTTGGTCTATCCCCACAGCCTTAACATCAGAGGCAGGACAGTCTGAGATCATTCACTCTTTGCTTAATCCATGGGCTAAAAGCAATTATTCTACAATTTTAGGAACTGATATGACAGGAGGAAAAGTGCCAAACTGCCACTCCACATGCACTGCATTTCAAATGTAAATGTCTCGCTGAGCTCTGGCAATATTAAAATAGCCTCTTGGCTGTCAGAGGCTGCCCATAGGACTATCATTCTCCAGCACAGAGTGAAAGTGAAACGAGATAACCCTGTGATGGGAACTGGGGCCTGAAGTCATTTCTCTTACACCATAAAGCTGCTGAAAAGATTAGTAATTGGAAACTGCTCTTAGAAGGTTCTTAATAGGATTCACCTCTCTAACCAGTGTGGTAGCTGGTAGGGTTACCTCTG
Organism: Aegithalos caudatus; assembly: GCA_013389925.1. NCBI lineage: Eukaryota > Metazoa > Chordata > Aves > Passeriformes > Aegithalidae > Aegithalos > Aegithalos caudatus. The sequence goes on along the minus strand of WEIU01009291.1, from coordinate 326,540 downwards.
AGGTCATTAATTAGTCACTACTTTAAATGAGCCTCTTTCTGTGTAACTCCATCCTTCTAAACTTTGTAACTTCAGTGTAGTCTCCATTTCAGGCATATGGTTTTCCCTCAATGAGGTTGTTAGCATGGTAATTCCCCCCTTGCCAACAGCAATCAAGAAGTAATAAAACAATTTGGAATCTTTATTCATGCATTAGATTTTCCTATCCAATAGATATATTTACATCTTAAATGTAGATTATTAAAAAGCTGATGATTTTAGCACTATGTCAAATTTAGTGAAGAATACAGTGTGTTTACTTCTAAGGCTCATCTCTGCTTTTCTTTTTTTTTTTTCCAGAGGCTTAGAAAGACAGAGTCTCTTAATGAACCTTTGTTAATATGCACATTTATATGATCTGATTGGCCCCTGCAGCAGCTTAGGAAAACCTGTGAAAAGGCAGTTGACAGAGTTACCAAATACCCCTGCTAATTGGAATTATTAATTGTTTATAGATGCATTTACCACAAAGAGAAGAAATAAAATGCAGTGACAGAAAACCCCTCAATTTTTCAGGCAAGACAGTCTAGCAAAATGAGGGTAAGAAAATGTCCCTGTTAAATGGCATATGATTGAGTTCTAATCATGTGTAATTTTTTTTTTTTTTTTTTAATCAATCCTACGGGTAAGATCCAAGTCTGTAAGCTGGAGATCTGAGGCTCTCTGCTCCAGGAGCCCTTTCTGCCACAGGTAGCAGAGCACCTGCAGAGGGTGCAGCCCCGTTGGACACAGCAGGCACAGGACTGGTCCCATGGGTGTTGTTAGCTTTTGCCAGACCTGCCTTTGAGTGCCTTGCTGACTTGGCCAAGGGTCCTTGGAAAAGAGCTGGCACAGACCCAGAGCCAGCAGAGCAGCTGGGAGCTGCACCCTGAGCTCCTTCATTAAATTGCCCTTCCCTCCACTGTCAGCCCTTGCTAAGCAAACCACAGGATGATGAATTTCTAAATGAAAAAAAGAAAAGCTGCTGAAGAAATATACAAAAAAATTGTAAAAATTCTTGGGTATTCACTCGTGGAGAAGGGGACTGTGGCTGCAGCTGGGTTTGGTCCAGCAGATAGACAGGAGATGCTCTGAACTGCCACACTGGGATGAGATTCAGGACTGAGAGGAAACCTCTGCCCCCTGGAAGGGCTGCCTGAGGGAAGGATTCAGTGTTTTGCATTGCTTTTGAACTGGGGGACCCAAACTTGAGCTTGCTAAAGGCAATTTGCCAAGAGCCCGAGGGCTGCCCCTAACCTGTATAGGCATTTGCATAAGTGGGTTTTGTTGTGATTTCTAGGGGTTGGGGGTTGTTTCAAATTCTTGGAAGTGCTCTTGGTATGTTGGCATGGTTTTATGTGGCAGACACTCAGTACAACTCATACATCTGACTCTGAGAGGAAAAAACAGTGCACAAGCACCAACACTTCTCACCCACTACCTTGTGGCAGCCTGCTCTTGTTCAGCTCTCTGCAGGGAGAAAAGCCTTTGTGTACCCAAAAGGAAGAACTTCTAGGTCTCCAGCACTCATTCTCACGTGGGGGTTTTCTACTTACCACATGCTATAAATACAGTGCAGCAGAGAGGGGCCAGTTTGAAAGTGTGTGGAAGAAAATTTCCTTACACAGATGATGAGGAGTCAACTAGGGAAGGTGTGCCCTTAGACCTGTTTGTGAACACAGAAGGGATTGTGGCTGATGTGATGGCTGGATGCCAGAGATGGCTTCCAAAGATCATGAAATGATAATTTTTTGCTCTTGGAGAAGAAAAGATGGAGGTCAGCAGAAACAACCTCTTTGAGATGAGAGCTTTGGCTTTGACTCAGGAAAAAAATTGAGGGTTTAAGACCTTTGGAGGAAGGGGAAAGCAAAAGGATGTTGTGAGGCTGTGCAGAAAGAATGGTAGAAGGGTTAAATCCATTAAATCCAAATTTAACTTAATCTGGTTACTTTGTAAAAAGACAATAAAAATATTTCTACAAATACATTCACGGCAAAAGAAAGACTAACGAGAATCTCCATCCTTTACAGATGTGGGGAGAAACAGTAATAACTTAAAAAGGATGAGGAAGAGACTGAGGTATTTGTTAGTGCCTTCTTTGCCCCAGTCTTTAATGGCAAGACCAGAGATGTTCCCCAGTGCTTGGTACTGGGGCCAGTCCTCATCAATAAGTCCATCAATGATCTTGATGAAGGAATCAAATACATCCTCAGTCAGCTATAAGGTGATGCAGCACAGCCTGGAATGGTACACCCTGGTCTCCAAATTTAGGACAAAACTTGTGGGACTAAGAAGATGTTCAGATATCATGGTCAGGGAAGAGGTCACAGCCTGATAGAGCTTAAGAGGCTTTGGAAAATACTCTTGGCCACATGGTGTGAATCTTGGGGATGGTTCTGTGCAGGGCCAGGAACTGGACCTGATGATCCTTGAAGTATCCTTCCAATTCAGCTTTTTTAATGTTTTTTGTGATTTCAGAGGTTTTGGCTCTTTCTATGCCTGTACATTTTTAGTGTTTCTGTGCCTTAAAGGAAGAAGAATACTTCTCAGTATTTTCATGCTCCTTAGAGATGTCCTAGCATATAAATTAGCTGTTCTGGCTGTTTGCTGGAGATAGGATTTGTCTATTTCCCTTTATTTGTTTTATCTTCCAGAAGAAATGATTAGGAACTGCTTGTTGATTGAATGTTTAGCTGAACAGCTTTCTCCTCACTATGTAATACAGGGAGCAGTTCAGGAAAATTGCCTCATGAACTTTAAATACTGGGCAAAATATGATGTTATGTCTGCTGGATTCATTTGAGTGCGATAAGCACACTGTAGGAAGTCCCCTATCACTGAGATCTACTCAGGCTGTGCTGAAGTCAAAATAAGCCTTCATTTCTAGTTACTTGCAGCATCTGGGCATTTGCAGGCCCTGAAAGGCAATGGCAGTGTGACTGACTGAGGGGGAGAAAATAGGGCTGAGGAGAGTCTACACTTTGTTCGCAGTTCTGCCATGGATTTCTATGTATTTGAAAAGCTTCCTGTAATCCTTGAAAATTATCCCCTCAATAACATGCCTGGCAATAAACCACCCATCCTCCTTCAGGTTCCTACAGCTTCTGGTAGGGGGTACAAAGGACTTTCTGCATGGCAAGGATCCTTTCCTGCAAAGGATGAGTGAGGCAAAAGCACACTTTTGGGTGAGGTGGTAGGTGCTGGAGAGCTTGGCAGAGATGGGAATGAGGGAAAAGGTGACATGGCAAATTTCAGTGACAAACGACATCCTTGCCTCTCAAGCAGTACTGGAAATTCTCCCTCCCTTTGAGTTGCAGCCCAAAGCCACTGTGGTTTTATTTGTGTGTGGCCAGAGGAAGAGGTTTGAACAAGGCAAGGCTTCAGTGCACAAACCATAAAAGCTCAGTAGCCACCCAAATAAGAAGTGGAAATGAGCAAATGAAAGAAAATCCACCACCGTGTATATGTCAATGTCATACTTAAGGCCCTTTCATTCTTGAAGAAAAACAGGAGGATGAGTAATGGCAAGTAAATACTTGAGGCTGGCAACACTAAGACCTTTTGTTTGCTTAGGAAATTAATTTCAAGGTCATCCTCCCTCCACTGCTTTTCCACAGTGGTATGTCCAGGTTGGAAGCTGCCCCAGCTCTGACACTCAGGAACCCTGTGGATTGCCTGACCTTGCCTGGGGAGAAGCTGGACCTGCAGAGAGCAGGGAGAGTGGAGCAGAGCTGCCTGAGGAAGCTCCTGTGGCCAGAGCAGCTCCCAGCACTGCCAGGTGCTTAGGAGACCCCAGCAGCAGATGAGCTCTGCTGAGCAGACCTGCACGTGGTGGGTCAAGAGTTTGTGCCTGTGGAGGCTGTGAGTGTTACACACTCAAATCATGACTGAATTCCAGGCTCAAAGCTCTGCTGAAGTGACATCAAACAGTGCCAGCCATACCTGTGGGGTTTGTGCTGCAGGTGGTCACCCAGCTGGGAGAAGGTCTGAAAACCCAGCTTTCATTTTGAGTTGGAAAATCTTAGAGATAGCTTCAATGCAGGCTTAGGCTCAGCTCTTCTTATTTCAAAGCATAACCTTTTCATCTTTCCCAGGTGAGATACTTTGGTTGTTGTGTTCTTGACTCAAAAAAAGTAGAACAAAAATACTGAATTACACACAGCCCCAAGGGAAGGTACTGAGACCCTTCTCCTCGTTCTGAAGACCCCCCAAAAACTCTTCAGTCTGACAATGCTCCCTGGGTATATTCAAGGCCAGAAATATTAGAAATTAAATCTCTCTCCTTGCATCAGTGATCCCATGGAAATGCACAGCTAAAACTACTTTGGCTGCAGTTTCAGGAAGTCTGGGATGCAGACTCAGTCTAAAAAAGGATTCAACATCTGGCATGAGAACATACAGATGAGGAAATGCATCTTTGACACATGTAGCTCCATTGTGTGTACACGTCTTCTAAAAGGCTATTTTATAACTGTCTTGGAATGAAAGTGCTGGAACAGCCCCGAGATGGTCACCAGCAGCTCTAGAGGTCACAAAATTCATGTTCCTATACACACTGGCACATGTAGGCAGTCTTTTTCATTCCTCTCTGCTGGCACAAAATTGGTGTCCATGAAGCAATGCATTGCAAATAGACAAAAAAGACAACATAGCTGATAAGGCTGAAAATCTGAAACTAACATAATTTTGGATTATTTTGCCAATAAACTTTTTTTTTTTTTTGCTGAGGGGGGGGCAGGTTGTGGGGTTTTTTTGGTTGGTTGGTTGGGGTTCTTTTTTTTTTGTGTTTTTTTTTTTTGTTNTTTTTTTTTTTTTTGCTGAGGGGAGGGCAGGTTGTGGGGTTTTTTTGGTTGGTTGGTTGGGGGTCTTTTTTTGTTGTGTTTTTTTTGTTTGTTTTTATTTTTTTGTTGTTTTTTTGGGGGTTTTTTTTGTTTGTTTTTTTGTTTTGGGTGGGGTTTTTTTGTTTTTTGGGGGGTTTTTTTTGTGTTTTGTTTTGGTTTGGTTTGGTTTTGTTTGGTTGGGGTTTTTTTTTGGTTTTTTTGGGTTTTTTTTGGTTGACTGCACTTTTCTAAAGACCAGATTCTGATGGGCCTGAGAGGTTTTTGTGAGCTTCCATCATTCTGGGCTTTATAACCTTTGTAAGTCTGCCTCCATCACATTGTTGTTGTCTTAAGTGCTCCTCTCTGAGGAGTTATTCCATCTGAAAGGCAGGGTCGAGTCCTTCTCTCAGTCCAGACCCACACACTGTGGTGCAGGTGGAATGGGGATGTCTGCTGGTTGTAAGGAAAGGTACTGTTATTTCAGGTGTATTCCATAAAACCATTCTCAGCAATAAGCTTTCCTGTGCAAGCTAGATATATATTCAGGTAAAAATCTATGAGCAGGGGTCACTTGTCTACAGCCTCTCCAGTCCTAGGGAGGTTTAAGAACCCATCTCGGTTAACTCAAGACAGAGTCTGATAAGGACAGGAACTCACTTTATTTAGCCTTTTTTTTTTTTTTTTTTCACAGAGTGCAATGATGCCTGTGACTCCTGAAAACTTGCCATTCCTTGTTGTTTAGTTCCTATAAATAACTATTACCTCATGAGCTTACCTGCCAGATCCCTTCCTTATCTGGTATAGGGTCTCTTTTGCTCTTCACCTCCCTCTCTCTGAACTGGGAGCTGCCTGCCAGTCTTTCTCACTGATAAAAACATCCTTATCTTCACTGGCATGCCTTGTTTTCCTAGACAAACTGGGGCCTACATCCCTAGAGATAAGTCCCTCTCTTGTTTACTGCTTCCCATATATTCTTTTCCTACAAGTGGTCTGGTCATCCTAGCTGGCTCTTCTGTGTCTACCTGGCTTTTGGCAGTGTGGAACAGGTTTTAGCCTTAACAGCACACATACTATGGGGCTTTAAATCCTATCAAGGATAGCATCCCATCTACAACCACAATATGCCATTAAGCACACAATTACAGGTTGTTTTCTTTGCAAATTAGCAATGCAACACCACGATCTGTGTGTAAATCAGCAACAGATTTATTAGCCACCTACCTTGCCTTAGATTTAATGACTCTGATCTCATTGTTGGAAGCCCAAAAGGATAAATCACAGATGTCTTGCAGGTTGTGACTTCAGTTTTTCACTGCATTTAGGAGGTGAAACAGATTTATGAATACTTCAGCAACGCATATTAAAAGCTGGAATTCATTGGCAGTAAGTGCTGGTCTGTTGTGTAAGGCTGTAATGATCATCAGTATTGATTAGGGAGCTGCACAGTATCTGTATTCTTTCCCCTATGTTTTAGCAAAAATGTACAGTATATCTCTATAAATATACTATGATATCTTTCTCATGGTATTAATAATACATTAGATTCTGAGAATGAACATTTACTGCACTTTACTAGGTAAGTGGCTGCAGATTTTAAGTTTCTCAATTGGAGAACAGGGGTGATTGACTCCTGGAAGAAACAACATATGGTTTATTACAGTAAAGCATATCACTGCTAGTTGTTATTGGGAGGAATTTTCAACCCCTTTAAATTGTATGCTAGAGGAGCTACTTTGAATTTCTCACCCTGTCTAAGGAGAAAATGGTGTCTGAGTTATTATCTGGCATCTGCCCATACAATGTTAATGAAAAAGTCCACCAGTGAGAAAAGGTTGTTCCTACCCTAGAACTGCCTTAGTTTACCCATTATTTCCTCTAATGCAGTCAAAACATTCTACAGCCCCACAATCTGAGATTCAAATAAATACCCCTCCAGAAATAATAGTTTCCTCATCAAAAGTTTAAGATGTCACCCAGTAAAGAATGCAGCAAAGCCAATGAAGAGTGACAATGAAGGCCTCCAGGATCAGACCTCAGGGACAGACTGCCTGCTGGGGTAGGAACAGCAGCTCCAAGTGCAACAATAGATGTGGCAGGGTCTCCTGCAAGAATGAAGCAGTGGAATGGCTCTACCTTTCCTGAATCTGAGTGATTTGAGCTCAGCACTGCTTCAGCCAACACCAGCAGCAGTGACTGCAATCCTGTCACACTGTCCCAACACGGCTTTTAAGGGATCTCTGCATTTACCTGAACCTTGTGCTTCCAACTCTGCCTGGGTCTTGCTGCTCTCTCAGTCCCAGCCTTAGAGTATAGACATTTATGATGGCTGGTAGACTGGTAAAGAAAACTACCTTATGGCTGGGAATGTTTTCGAGTACTTTTGACCAGAAAGAGATGCCTCAGGAAGAAGCTGTATTGCTTTGAAGTGGAATATTCAGCACCATAATTCTTTTCCTTCACCATCTCCTAACAAGAAAAGGGTAGGAAGTATGGTGCAGTATGCTCAACACATCTGAAAAGTCTTCTCACGCTCAGAGAGAAAAAGTTCCCCATCACAAATGATTAAATTATATTCTTCCCAAGTGGATATGTGAGATTTTAACTACCCAAGAGATGGAAACCCTAATCCCAGTAAAAAGAAAGGAAGTAGAGTGAGAAGATTCATGACTGTTAATAGTGCTTGTGTGGGCAATCATTCAGCTTTCATTGCTAGAGCTGAATCAACCTTGTGAAGCCATTTTTTGTTGCTAAATCAGTGTAACCTTTTCATGTTATTGTCACCATCAATGTGTTTGTGACATTTACATAGTGGCTAACCCCATATGCATTTTCTGTTTAATATTCTCTCTCTTGTCACAGTGTCACTCAGGGTGTGGGAGGGTGGTGAGGTGAGCAGTCACATGCTCACCCATGGTATTGGGATGATGAGAGCAGTCTGGCAGTTTTTGTATAGCACTGAAATCCTGCTGGTGCTCCCACTGACAGAGGGAAAAACAGCTCTGGGCTTGGACCCCAGTTCTGCAAATTCTTGTCACAGATGCAGAGAACAGAGCTGGTAAAACTCACCCAGTGAAGCCCTCTGCCTCAAGGCAGGGATAATTACATCTCAGTCATTCCTGGTAGCTGTTTGTATCATCTACCCTTAAAGACATCCAGTGCTAGAGACTACATAATCTTGTCAGACAATCTGTTGTGTGCCTCACAGACCTTGCCACTGAAAACATTATATTATCTACTAGACCTTTCACAGGGGATGGTTTCTCCCAGTCTTTATCTTTCATTCAGGACATGGGTCAGGGTTGAGAAGTTCATCCCAAAATGTTCATTCCCAAATATTCTGTGTGCTCTGCATTCTGTTCTGCTGCACCTTGGTGAAGCTGAACATATGCTGTTCATTCTGTGAACTCTCACCTACATCACAGGAAGAGTAACAGCACACAATGTTAGCAGAGCCTCTGGTCTCTTCCAAACATTGCACAAAGGAGCCCTGAACAACTAGGAAAACTAGCAGTGTGGGATTACTTCTACAGTGTCCCTTGCTAAGCATGGCACACCAGCTCCTCTGCACTCCTCTATGTTGGTACCAGATTCCTTTTCCTCAGGATGGCAGTTCCACCTCACCACAAGGCTGCAGTTGCTCTGCTGTTTTCTTCCTGCTCTGCACAAACCTTTTCTGCCAAGAGTATATCTTTGAGCTCACATAGTTCTGCAGTTTCCCCTTATGAAGTTACCTGACAGGTCTGCTGACTGTGTGTTAAGGTTTTGGCTGGAGGAAAGTTGTGGTGTTGCATGGTGCCCCTAATTCTCTCCTGAACTAAGGTTCTGGCTGATGCATGGATAGAGAGGTAAGCCATGCTGGGACATGTGGGCACAACTGAGGGGAATCGAGAGGATGGCATGCTAGGAGCAGGTCCCTTGCTCAGAATGCAAAATGCTGCAAGCCATGCACAAACATTAAATCGTATCTGCAGTTGTGGACAGTTCAGCCTCTTTATCCTCAGCATGGTGAGGAACAGCAGTTTTTCTTGCTGCAAGACATTGTTCCACATTTGTAAGCCAGTGACTGTTTGACCCTTCAGTTGTTAGAAGACAGGAAAATAGCCTTGGAAGCTTGACAAGACATAAATGCCTTCCTCTTTGTCCAGAATTACTAGGATTATACGCAGGGTTGCTCAGGAAGGATTATCACATGAATGGGTCTGAATTTTGCTGGCTCCATGTGCAATTCTGTCATTTCTCTTCCTGGAATAGTGCTGAAATTCTTACAAAAGTGTCAGCAGTTTAGAGGTCATAATAAGCAACTGAAAGGTAAAAATCATTTAAAGCCTGTTTCCAAATGCCATGGATGTCGTATGACTCCAAAAATCCTCTTCTATTTTCATTTCCCAGCCGAGGAGAGGGGGTATTAAATTATGTAAATCAATCACAAATTGCTTAACCTTTCCATGAGTGCACTGTAACTGGGGAGGGCAAAATAAGCCCATTATCAGCAACAGAGCAGCAAGCCCTTTTGGGGAGCTCCAGTTGATTCTGCCCACCCCCTCCAGTGATGCTGTGGAAATTGCTGTTTGTGAACTTTGCCTCTCTCAGTTCAGCTCTTCTCATCCCAGGGCTAGAGCTGCACAAAACATCCAAAGTGTTTCAAAGACAGCAGTGTGGAAAGCACCATATTCCCAGCATTCTGTCACTGCACCTGCATGGCTGTGCATTAGTAATAACTGATGACAGCCAATAAAATCAAATAACTACATGTGCAAATGGTAATGGAGGAAAATAAAACTAAATAATGCCTTAGCAGGCCCTGATTACCTTGATCTTGGCTTGCTGTCACACTAGTCTATCCTCATCGGGGAAAAACATGAAGTTCTACAATCTCTTCACTGGGAAAGGTATGCATGAAGGGGTTTTCATAGGTAATTATTTACAAATTCCCTTCAACCATGCTGCCTCTGTTGTTTTTATTAACCAAATAAAATATATTATCTGGAGAAAAGCTTGGTGCATATAGCAGTTAAATTTATATGTGTTATTCTAGTATGACAAATATTTTGTTATAGTTTGCTAGCAATTATTCAGAATAACACAAACAGCTTGGTATGATTGCAGCCTTGTGAATTGACATTTGAAATATTTATAAGTACAGCCATCCCGCCATATGGGCCCTCATTGGAGTTATCAGTCACCGCATCCCACTGCCTCTGCAGCTCCACATTCTAACGCTGCCTGTTTCTGCAGCTGGAAGGAGCAGAGCCCTGGGCAGCAGGACATTCCCACCTTTCAGGCAAAGCTGTCAGCTCTGACAGAGGGGATGGAGGCTGCTGGAGCAGTTGCTTGCTGAGGCGCTCTGCAAACGCCCGCCTAACGCTGCCGCCGTTTAACGCCACGGGTGGATACGGCACAATGCATCCCTCTGAAAGTGAGTTTTAAATGCAAAAACACCCACCACTGACTGTTCACTTTTGAATGGTGTTATTACAGACTGGGGAAACAGAGGGCATCTCTCCTTGGCCTGCTGATTCACGGGGTCTCTCCTGTAAAATGGATGTGATGGCCCGGCTAGCAAAAGCAGGACGAGTCACGGGTTTTTTCCCCTAAAATGAGTCTTTCCTCTCTCACATCCAATAGCTTATGAACAAATAGCTGGTATTTACTCTTTCAGCAGAAACTCACATCTGTTTAAAACTCTTACTGCTCTCAGTGAAATTCCACCCAAAGGAATGATGACAGTATATGTCCCAAGCACAACCAGGAACTAAAACATGTGTGCTGCATTCTTTCTTTGACCACTTAGTCGTGTGTACAAAATCTTCTGCACCAAAGAATGAGGTGAAAATTCCTCCTGGTTAATTCATTGAAGTCTTGGTTTCAGTCCTGGGAATTTCAATCAAGTGCAAGGATCATTGGAAACTCGAGGGGCAGAAAGTCAAAAAAAAACAACAAGAGGGAAAAGGAAAGAGAAAAGAAAAAACCTATTTTCTACACACATAAGGACTCTTGCTGTTTTAAAATCTTGTTAACTTGGCTGAGAGTGATATTTGGTGACTGGTGCATTTTGTGTGTGTAGAAAAACAAATCCCAGAGGATTCCCAGGCTTGGTCTGTCTACAAAAGAGACAAAATAGATAGGAAAATAAATTTTTTGCTAGCTCTGGGGAATTGCTGCAGCCAAGCTGGGCAAACAGCTCAGAGAATTAAGCTTCCAAAAGTATATTTTCTCCTCTGAGTGCAAAGGACCCTGCCAAGCAACTGGCAACATCATGGCCCCTTTGTCTGCATGGTGTTCAAAAAAGCCCAGAGGAACAAGGATGGGTGAGAAACAACTTCCTAAATGAGACAGTGAAAATAGATGAAAACTGCTTCTCTGTTTGATAACAAATACTCCTCAAGGTGAGAGACATAATGAAAGCCTCATCAAAATGTCTTCAGCAAGAGTATGGAGACCTATCAGGAGCCAGATCTTCTGTCCTTCTCTTGATCCCACTTTGCTGGTCACCTTACATTCAGTGTTCAAAACAGTCTTGGTGAAAAGCCTCCAAAAATTGTCCAAGAACAGTCCCATTGGACCACAAAGACCAGGAATATTTGCTTTTCAGAATTCATCTTGAGACAAATAATTCAGAAAAGCTTCTGTTGCTATCTGTGGTTTTGGCCTTTGCCCATATTGTGTTAGATGCTTTTACAATTTCTCCATCTCTAATTAAATACATGCCAAACTGAGGGCAGTGAAAGAAAGCAGAGAGGATCTTGTCTTCATGGAAACTCTCCAGTCTCTCTGGGCAAGATACAAATCAGAAAGATCCTGAGCATGTCTCCTGGAACAGAGGAGACAAATGAGAAATATGAGCTTTGTTCCGAATAAAAAGCAGATGAGGCTCAAAGGCACTAAGGCACAAAAGGATTAGGACACAGCACAGCCTTTCATTTGTCATGTGCAGCTCAGCTGGGACCCAAACAACACCTTCGATGCCTCCTGCTCTCCTTCTTAAAGGAGAATCCAGAGACACCCTCCAATTCATACATAAAATCATGTATGACAGAGAGCCATGTTTGGAGACATTGTGGCTTTTTGCTCCAGATAATTAAGCCCCTTTTACAGGCTGACTGTCATCAGAGAAAGGATAAATTGGGCCACAGTGCATCTTCCAGGCAAAAGGATCCACTACTTGGATAGGATGCTCAAGGGTTAAGGATAGATGGCAGGATGTGACAGGGAAAACAGGTAAAATGGTGTTGGGTCTGGCTAAGTTTCATCTGTAAAAGACTCTGTCATACTGCTGTAAGTCAGAGAGGCTTGTCTGTGTTGAGAACCCCTTTAAAATTTCCTCTTGCTTTCCCAAATGAGTGCATATGTCAGCCAGCCAGCAGCACCAGGGCTCTGCAAGCACCAGGGAAACTCTTAGATGGCTCAGACACTAAGGCTGCTCATTCTACCTGGCTCTTGGACAATAAAGGCTTCTGGTGCTCATCTCACTGGCCAGCCAGCACTGGTCTGTTCTGGTTACACAACAGACTGCACAAAGCATCTTAGTAAAGGAGCATCCCAGGAGGTAATTTTTATAGAAGTGAATCAATCAACAACCTCTAGAAAGATTTTAACCTGGTATAAACCAGCCTTTGCCCTGATGACAAAAAAGCAATTTCTTCCATTCTGATTTGCTGTGGATTGATCCCTTAGTCAGTTATATTTTCATATCATTCAACATGCACAGGAGTTTACAAAGCCTGTATTTATTGATTGCTCCCCAGACTGTTTAGACAGAAATGTCTTGATTTTCACCTTGGTTTTCAGCTGCAAGACAGGAGCACTCCCAAAGAAGCAGGAGAAATTCCAATGGTGTAAAAGTGGTGGAAGCCAAAGCAGAACTGAGAATCAAGAAGTCTCATTGATCATTGCTCACAGTGATCTTTCAGCTGCCCTTATCAAATATTAACAATAATGACTTATTTATATAGCACCAACTGAGAGCTAGGTACAATAGGATAGGCATAAGTCCCAGAGAGCTAACAAACTAAATAATAAATACATATCAATCTAAAATAATAAATAATAAATTCCATATTCCAGAGTCACTTCATTTATTTTTTTCTTCGGAGCTGTTTGCCCTCACTTTCTCTGATCAGCAGGAGGGCTTGGTTAAAAAGATCAGATAAGGAATTAATCTCTTTGATGTTTACAAAGGCAATAGGGCTTTCACACCTTTCTGAGTGCAATCCAGATGCAGGTAAAGAATTCTGAAGCTTGTGGAAGTGCTAATTAAAGCCAGTAATAACATGATTCACCTTCAACCCTGCTCTGAAACACCCAGTGGTTTTTTTGCCAGAAGGAGTGTTGTATCTCCAGGGCACTACTTTTGAGGAGCTCTCTTGTTTCAGAGCTAGAAAGAGAGGCTAGAAAGAGAGGAAGTCAAGTTGTTTAAATCAATCCTAGTCATAAGATCCCACTGTTTATTGATATCCTGAAGGTGAAAGGTTAATGCTTTACTCAGGAAACTACTCATCCTCCAAAATACTATTATTGTTTATCTTGCTGAAATCTATTTTTATATTCCCCAAGACATTTTTATTTAATTTCTGTTCCAGAATGTCTTTACTGTTTTCATAGTATCACTGTACAGACTTAATCCTTTTCCAATCTGATACTGCAAATTGTGATGGAAAATGCCAAGTGTCTGGTATTTTTTGAAATAGAAAGATTAGCAGAAAGAAAAATTATTAACTTGAGGCTACTTGTTTTATCCCAACGTGAATTATCAGGGGCTCCAATCAAGCAATGGAGTTGAAAGTAACAGATCAACTAGAATAAACATTTGTCCCCAGGAAAAATATGTCTTGTCACTTTAGTAGCTTGGAACATGTTCTCATTTATCCAGCCATTTTCTTGCCAGAGCAATTATAAATGGCCAGTTTGAAACGAGGTCTGTTTCCATTGATTTTATTCTCAATTTTTTTTTTTTTTTTTTTTTTTTTTTTTTTTTTTTTTTTTTTTTTAAGTCTTTGTACCTTCTGGTTAATAAAAGAGCATGGAAGTGAAAGGTATATAAATTCTCAGCGTACACAAATAGCGTTTCATGTGGACAGTTTGGCCAGTGAAATTCAATGTGAAGGAACTTCAGGTGAAATATTGACTACCTAGACTGTAAATAACTACTAACACGCATGATAATGCCAGTAACTGGATGTGTTGCTTTAGAACGTTTGTCTATGATGCAGATCCAGAAATAATTGTCATGTTCTCTTTTTCTCAGCATTATGATCTTCCTCTCCTCAGGGCTAGCTACTGGAAATAGTTAATAAATTCCTGGTCTGATGCAGGTTGGCAAATACTACATACCTACACTCATTAACCTGGAATTAAAATAATATAGTGAAAGTAATCAGAGAACTTGAAGAATATGCTTTCTTTGTTACAATTGACATAAATCATGTGCTGGTAAGACCAGAAAAAATACCAAAGTCCAACTATTACCACTGAGACTTTCTTTGTTATGACCATTTTCATAACACTGTCAAAGGTGTTGGAGGTTGGATATTGTTTCCTTTGTGTTAGTTGAACTTTTTCCATTATAAGTTGCTAGGTAACTAATTACTGGGAACTTAACCAAAACAAAAGGTGGCCAAGCACGAGTTTCACAACTGATATTTTCTGATAATGGGCCATTAACACTCACCAATGACATGAGACAGTCCATCATCCCATTGGGAGATGCTCTACCCAGCTGGGGGAGACCCAAACATTCCTACCCAGATAAAAAAGGGAGACAGGAACAGCAGGACCTTTCTGTTTTCCACTGGATTCCCAGAGGAAGACTGGACCCATCCCGCCACCACAGGACTTTCTTCAGGACCATCTCTACTCCACAGAACTGCATCTGTTACTCCAGGAGGATTCATCTGGACTGCTTCTAACACCCTGACCAACAGGGTGTCAGGTCACGTCCCTGACTCTGTCAGGGTTTTCTGGGTTTTTTTGTTTGTTTTATTTGCATGTTTATTTTATTTTCTGTACCACTACATTTGTATTTTTTATATTCCCATTAAAAAACTGTTATTCCTATTCCCAAAACTTTGCCTGAGAGACCCTAATTGCAAAATTATAATAATTTGAGGGAGGGGTTTGCATTCTCTATTCAAAGGGAACTTCCAACTTTTGCTGGCAGATACCTGTCCTTTCGAAACCAGGACAAAAGGTGAAATAATTTTTTTCATTTTTCCATGAAATTACTAATTTCCCATGTATTAAAGTGCAGTTTGCAAAAGCCATTCTAATCAAATGGCAAAACTCTTCCTAAACAGAACTGTTCATTTAACATGTTGTTAAGTTCCTTGCATCCTGAGTGTTGTTTCCTCCCCAGGGTTTAGACTGAACCCATCACCTACTGCTTGGCCTTGTCTGTCAGCTCTGTCATCCCATCAGGACAGCAAGCATGGCTTTGCCACAAGGTACATTTCCACATCCAGTCCTAGAGACCTGCGAGACCTCCTGGGAAGGCCTGAGTACTCTCCAAAGCATTTTGCCTGGACAGAACTGTCCGGGAAAAATCTTCCTCAGAGGTGGCCCTGCTGGCTCTTTTCCTTTGGGAATCACAAGCTCAGCAGTACTTGGAGACTTCTAATGAGTGCAGAGGGATTAAGCAGTTTGCTCTGTAACATTCTGGACAGCAGTGTCTGGCTCAGAAATAGAAGCTGCTATTTTGATCTTCCCCTTAGAAAAGAAACCTTTTGTATTTTTATAGGATGCTCAGGATTGGACAAATTCTTGTCAATTTCAGTAAAGCAAAAAATTTGTAATTGCTGATAAGTCTCTTGACTTAGTCTCCAAAACATGGGGTACAGCCAGAAACTTTCATTTGGCACCTTCTTCTCCCTACTCATGTTCTTTCCCCCTCCTCTTGCTGGGAAAGCCATCCTCTGCCTTCAGGGATGCCAGTACTCACCTTGTGCACACAGTAAATCCTCACAAAGCAGTCTGCAATATATTAGCCTTCCAAGAGTCACATCAGGCAAGGATGTCTTCAGTTTTCGTACAAAATTGTGGAAAGGAAGGAAAATAAATCAAATTCCATTTGCCAAAGGGCAAAATTTGCCTTCAAGTCACTGGCCCTGAACTGAAGATTTATGGAGGGCAGGGATGAAGTGATATAGTCCTTGAACCACATCATGTTGGCCCCAGGATCCTGAAGGTAAGGGCCATTTTATGGCCCTCCAAGTTTTTCACTGGATGGCTTTGCTGACAGGCTTAAGCATCCCAAGGAAGCCATGCAGGCAACTACTGGCAACTGCAGTCTATTATGAGTTGTTCATTAATTTCCACTGCTGAGAGCCAGCCATTAGTTCTCCTCTCCTGCAATGTTAGCAATTAAACTTTGCCATTCCTATTTGTATCTTCCCAGTGGTTCTGAGACACTTCCCACTGAGGGTGAGTCTCTTGTGTGAGGCAGATCTCTGCTGCTGTGAATGAAAACCTTGGACATGACCCCCATCCAAGGCAGACCTGGGAAAAACAGCTCTTAAAATGAGAGGTATTTTCCATACTGACAAGCTCCAAATCCTCTTGCTCCTCCTGCTTGCTCCCACAGGTTGCCCCATGTATTGCTCAGTTCATCCAAAGCTCTTGCACCTCTTCCTGCTGCTCATCCTCACATCTGGATGTGTGCACATGTGGCTCCAGGTACCTTCCCAGCGAGCTGAGTGTCAATAAGGCCAGGTTCAGCATATGCTTCTGGACACCCTCCTGGCACAAATAGCCCTGCCAAAACCCACAGAGATCCTATAAAAGAGGGTTGAATTTTGACCTTGTTTGAGGCTCAGTTCTAGAGAGCTTGTTCCTTTTGGGTCTCATCTAGTGGTGTTTCATGGGCAGAAAGAAAATGCTGGCATTGTTGGTCATTATTAGACACAAGCTTTGCTTTGTCCTCAGTGAGGCTTTAATCTGCAAAACACTCATAGTATAGACAAGGAGGCAGAGACCCTGAGCTACATGCTTTGTCTGTGTTTTGGAAGTCTCTCATTTAAACCTTTCCTTATAAAAAAACCCAATCACTTTCCCCTTCCTCCCTCCATCCACGTTACTGATCTTTCTCATTTACTCCTAAACCTCTCACTTGCATCACAACCTCTCAGCATTTCTTTTTGAGAAAGCAGAACATTTTCATTTCCAAATGGTACCTCCAAATGTTGGTTTCCAAACGTTGGATTATTTCAAGAAGGCAAACGTGCACACATTTTCTCATTAAAGAACTGAAAAGGTAACGATCAACTCCTAAATGCCACACACAGTTGCTATTCCAATTCAAGCACAGCATGTAATACAAGTGGCTGTGCTAGGCTATAACATTATAAATGACACCCCATTGGTGATGGAGACAAATCAGATTATGTGTGAGTAGGTTATTGATTGTGCTTAGATTTCTTAATCTCTTAAATCAATGAAAGAATAGTAAATAACAGAGACAATGTGTGCTTGGACAGCAAAGCATCTTTTAATACTTAGGTTTTAATGAGCATTTTTTAATAGTCAGTAATATCCTAACAGGAAAGATGCTTAGCCAGCTCAAAGTATAGGTTACTTTTTATTACCAAGATGCCTCAGTCTGGATTTCCTCTCTGTTTATACTAGACATCAATTCTGATTTACCTCTTGTTGAGTTAATGAAAACATGTTATGCAGTTTTATTAAAGAAAATAAAGTCTTCAATTGACTGCCTCTGAAACAGTACAACAAATTCTGAGGAGATTAGCATAAGGATTAAACATACAGATTTTGTTGCAGGAGTTGTTTTCATGAATACATTCTTAATTGATTGTAGCAAAACAAATACACACTTTGGTAATGCATGCCGAGTCTCCAATTCAGCATTATTTTAATTAAGTCTTTTGAATGATGAATTTCAGTACAGCAGATGTTCTTGAGTATTCAGGTGTATAAATACAACCAGTGTCAGCATCTGATAAGCCTACAATTTGAGAGTTTAAGCTCATATGAAACTCGGCCAATTGTCGAGAGCTGAAAATGGAAGGAATTTGCTAAACCACTGCTTGCACCTGTTTTGAATTATGATGTTGTTTCCTCCATACTAACCTCAGGGGAAAGAAGGAAGGAGTCTTGTGTGCAGTGCCAGAACATGGGGAAGGAGATGTGTTCACTTCCCATTTGCAGTTTTTCATTAACCAGATTTAGTAGTTGATTTTTGAGAAGAGGGAATTCCAGTATATTTTAAGTACTGGGTATTTTATTCAGCAGATCTCTCTGCATAGCCACAAGCATTTAGTTGCAGAATTGAAGGTAAATAAAAAAATGCCAAACCCTGTGATGAAGTGATTTTCAGGTTAAAATTATGTCTCCTCACAAATAAATATATCTTCTGTATGCTAGGCAGTCATTTGCCTTTCAAATAAAATCTGCTTTGACAGGGTGTCCAATGAATTTTAAAAAATGTTTGATACCACCTTGAGCTTTAAATGAGACAATAAACAATATTGGTCATCAAAGTTTTTGGGTGTGTTCTCATTAAATTTTCATACAGGCTCTTAATCAGTGGATACATTTCTGTGCATGGAGTTTTTGAGCCTTAGCTCCAGGCTGTTCAGAGTCATCAACATTTTGCTGTGGGAAACGTTGATAAATTGACTTGGCTTTCTTTGGTAACTTGACATTTTTATTGCTCTCTGTCTTTAAAGACATATAGGCAGAAAACCTCTCCCTGTTTGGATCATGTCCAGTCTTCAATGGAAAAGCAGCAGAGTCTCTCAGCTGTATGTGAGAGACTGAGGAAAGCAAGGGGGAAAAAGGAAACTCAAAAGATGCAAAGGTCTCCTATGGAACAATACCTGCTTTCAGAGAGCACTTCTCTATCCAGGGGACTTTTGGGCTCTGACACTTGCAAGTAAAGATGATTTCAAATCACCAGCCAATGCAGACATTTGTGGGGCAGAAATATTCCTTAGGGCAGAGCCAAATAACACTGAAAGAATATGAGAGGGAAAATCAGGGAGGACACAGTATCTGAGTCACTGAAGGAAGGCAGGATGTCAGACTGGAGTTGTGATTGGAGTTTAGGCTGAATTGGATGTAATTGTTCACAGGTGTTTGTCTGGCACCTAAAGTGTGACACCAGAACTGCCAACCTAGGGTAGAGGTCATGAGGAAGAGAATCACCTCAGCTGTCACCAGCACTGCCACATTCAACACTTTGCATTGCCCAAACAAATTTCTGTGAGTGAAACTTTGCCCACGAGATATCATAAAGGCCTGGTGTGAATTTTGGATACTGAGCCTATTACCTGCCCTTCTGCCCCTTTCTCTGACCCTTCAATATCAAAGCCCAAGGCTTATATTTAGGGAGACCTGATGGTGTACTTGATCCAAAGGAACAGCTCTTCACACAGGAACTTTTCCATGATCCAGAATCCACATTGACAAGGATTGAAACAAATGACTTTGTGCAGCTTGGTGAAAAGGTTTCCCAGCCTGAGCTCTGCTCAGGGCTCACATCTGGCTCAGGCCAAAACAGGGAGACCATGGTTGTCTTTTCCAGTGCACCAAAGTTGTGAAACCAAACTAATCCTACAACCCCCTGATGCACAGATGCACAGATTAATACACACCTTCAATATTTCACTAGAAACTTCAATCCCTTGTTTTACATTTATGTCCTCCTTCAGGATCAATTTCAGTCCAAGTTCTGTATGTGTCTGAAAATCTTCCTTTTCAGTATTCAATATTCACATTCACACCTTTCTCCCTCCTTTTGTCCCTTTAATTCCCATCCTGAGCTTTGCCTCTGGAAGCCAAAGACACCCATCGATCACAGCCTGTTTGACATGAAGGCAATTCACAGTGTCTCAGCTCCTGGCATGTGGACAAATGTGTTGGAGTAATACCTAACATTTAAATAATGATTCACCATTGAATATTACGAGAAACTGGCTGACAATTTCAAGGTAATGCCCTTCTAAAGATATACAGTATTAATTCTTTACTACCACATAACTGTACATTCACTTGGATAATCTTAAATAAAGTTTACACTTTGCAATTAATTTAGTGAAATTCTGAGTTAAATTACTTGCTATAAAAATATTAAACATATTACAACTGTCTGTACATGGCCTTCTAAAGGAAAGGGAAGTTTAATTATTTTAGAAGAGAAATATAAACAGTGTCAAGATTTAACCGCTGCTCAATTTAATGTAACTTCTGCCTAATTTTACAAATCATTATTTATACAGTTAACATACATAAAAAATTAATAAATGACCTCCATAAGATCGCTTTTGGTATAGTTAGCAGTGTAGGCAATTATTATAGTAATGTCTCAAAAAACCACAAGGGAAATCTGTAGTTGCTTCCCAAACACAAAAATCATGTAAAGAGGAAGAGAAATAGAGGAAATAAGGTATAAAAAGGAACTTCATTGAGCAAAGCTTAGCCATGAAGTCAATTTTGCATCTCTCCTCCAAAGAGTGGGGACAGAACTTGAAAGCAAGGCTTTGAGACAGTGTGGGATTGGCCAGCAGAGAGACAGCAAGGTGAGGATTTCCTTCCTGCCATCACAAAGAGCAGCTCCAGGATGGAATGAGGACAGAACCTGCTCCCAGCCCGACTGCTGCACTCGTGGTGGTGAAGCCTCCTGGGCACTGAGAGTTCTGGCCAAAACCCAGCCCAAGCATTGCTATTACAAAGTGTCTCAGAGTGGGTGGTGGGATGGGAGGAAGTACCAGAGACCATCAAATTTTCTTTCTGATTGTGAAGTTTCCATCAGGAGCCATCTGGCATCCCCAGAGAAGTGCAGGCAGGACACAGGAAGGACTGGGACACAGATACAGAAACTATTGCTCTGTATTACCATATTCCAGTGCTTTCAGTGTGGTCCATGGGCTGTTCCTAAGGGTAAAAGAAAGATAATTCAGAAAAGCAAGGCTACTGGGACTGGCACATATTCTGAATACTGTTTTCCTTTACTGCAGGGATCCAGAAATTCAGCATGCAAAGGTGAAAAAAATCTTTATTAGAGAAATAAGTCTTATAAGAGGACTTCAAAGGCAGCTTGCCTATGCCCAGAGGCTGTATGAGATGGACTGAAAAGGTTTTACCAGGCCACTGATAGGCCCAGTTATATCCAAACAGCATGGAGGTAAGCTAAGCCCTCCTGAAGTTAGTGGGAGGTCCAGCAAGAACCTGTCCCTTGAGCTTTGTTCTAAAATGGACACTAGATTTTCACATAGAGTGAATTTTCAAGTATTTATTCCACTTAAAAGCTTGGCCTCTGATGCCAGAGTGCCATCTCTCCTTTCTTCCTTCCTGCTGACTTTTACTCTTCCCCACTGTGCTGATTTACATCTGGAAGTGTGAGCTGAGATATTGGGAGGCACCCACTGAACAGTAATTACTTAATTCCTTTCCAGAAAGAAAGGAAAAGGCAGGCAGGACTGAATGCAGATAACATTTCTAATATTTCATTGCAGCAGCACATCTGATCCCATCCTTATTCCCAACAAGAAATAGAGAAAAAGAAGGGGATCAACCTGTTGTACCTCCTTCTGAAGCATGATGTAAAATAAAAATTATCAGGAAAAGGTATTGAGCTACCACAGGGGATGCTTCAATACCACAGTGCTTCAAAGATGCTTGTTTGTCAGAGCCCTAGGTGGTACTTTTCTGTGTTTGCAGGATGAACCTCAGCCAATAAAACAACTGTGCAGCACTCTTTTTCTCCTTCATTAAAAGGCTTCTGGCAGATAATAGAAAATTATCTCTTCAGATACTGCAGATGGGTTTTACTGCACTAGACAATGTAATAAAAGATATTAATTCTTCTGTAAAATTATTGAGGGTATTTTATAAATAGTCTTTTAGAAGGTCAGGAGGCTGAGTCCCCAGAACATCCCTCAGCAATGTTATATGCAAATTCACCTCCAATTCGTTTTCAAAAGAGGAAAAACTCTCCACACCCTTTAATACAGAAAAGATTCAAACTATTTCCTCAGGGGGAAAAAAAATCAAGGCTGTTCTTTGGCCTCTACTCTGCAGGTCTCTGCTATGTTGATTATTTTGTTGGCTGAAGGATCTGAACTGACTTGCTGAGTTGTCTCAGGAGCCAGAGCACTGGAGAGGGATGGGGACATGGAAAAGAAGGAGTGGGCAAACAGGGAGTGTGAAATCTCATCTTGAATCAATAAATGCTTTACCACTGGTTTTCATGGAGGCCAAGAGCATCACAAAAAGAAGTCAAGAAAGTTCAAAGCCCAAGAATTTTGCAGCTTTATATGGAGAAAAACAAATAAAGTCCCTGCTTTCTCTACTTTCTCTCCTTTGCCTGATGTTAACTTCCCAGACCCACTCATCTGTACTGCTCTTCACTTTTTCTTCATTACTGAAGGCAGAGGAGAAAATCAAGTAACACTTGCAATTTAGATTAGTGAGATTGGATTAGTGAGATTCATCAGAGCTTTGCTTTATTTTACCAGGAATTCAGGCACATGCTGGGCCGTGCCAATTAAGATCCAGCCATTATTCTTAATGGCACCTGGCAAAGAAATACCAGGATGTGATGCCTTCACTTCCATGTGGCCACATGAAAAAAAGCATATCCTTTTAGAAAACTACCATGCAAATCCCAAATCATCAACAGAAGAAATTTATGGACCAAAAAGCCTGTTATCCCGGAAAACCACAGCTACATGTGGTTGCTCTCTCTATACAAGCTTATATTTCAGCTCAGAGAGATGCACTGTGATTTAGTGAATTACCTGGTCTCTGGGAAGAGCAATATCCTTTCATACCCTCAGTTCAGGAGGGTATTTAATCACTGTAGTTTGTAGGTGCTTTGCATCACTCCATACAATAAGCCAGCTTAACGTGATATTTTCTCTCCTGCCTCTCACACTTCCCGGCACTGCAGAGTCTGACACAAAGCCCTGGGTGCAGCATGTTTGTGAGACTTGGAATCCAGCTCAGCTCTGCATTATAGAATTAATCTCTCATGTCTCAAATAGCTCAAAGCAGAACCACAGATCCTCTTAGCCCCTAAGCCTTGGCGTGTTTCAAATCCAGATCTTGACCAGTGTGCCAAGACTGTGAGTAGGATGAATCACGTATGAGGCACAGTCTGAGAAATCTAGTGGGTGTTGTTAAGGTTATTAGGAGTCCTTCAAATCATTTGAGAGCCAGAGACCATCTGGGTTCATGATATTGAATAAATCCTGCCAAAAAGGTGCCAGCTGGACATACTTGCTTTGGACTATTACTGTAATGATATTTTGTAACTGAGCGTCTTATTCTTTTATTAGCTCCAATAGTGGGGTTTTTTGGTTTTTTTTTGGTTTTTTTTTTTTTTTTGCTATTCCACACAGCATTGAGTTTCCATGGTGAGGTTTCAGTTGTGAAGAGGCTACAAGGATGGCTTCTATGAGAAGCTCCTGGAAGCTTCTCCCAAATCCAATGGAGCCAATGCCTGCCAGCTGCAAGATGGACCCACTGCTGGTCAAGGCTGAGCCCACCAGTGAGGGTGGTAGTGCCACTCAGATCATGTATTAAAGAAGGGGAGAAAAAGCTGGACAAAAGCAACAGAGGCTGGAGAGAGTGAGTAAAAAAACAGCCCTGCAGACCCCAAGTTCAGTGCAGAAGGAGGGGGAGAACGTGCTCCAGGCACAGAGATTCCCCTGCAGCCCTGGGTGCAGACCATGCTGAGGCAGCACATAGAGCAGACATCCAACTGCAGGCCCTGAAGGACTCAGTTCTGGAGCAGGTGAAGGCCCATAGGAGTCTGTGACTTTGTGGGAAGCCTGCAGTGGAGCAGGGACCTGACAGAACTTGTGGCCCCTCTCTGGAGTAGATTTTCTGTCAGGGTTTGCCACCCTGTAGGGGTCCCCACTGGAGCAGCCTGTTCCTGAAGGACTGCACCCTGTGCAAAGGAACCTTCATAAAGAATTCCCTCTTCTTGGGAAGAACTCACCTGGGAGATGTTCTTGGAGGACTGTGTCCAGTGGGAGGGACTCAAATTGAGGAGGAGGAGTGTGAGAACACCTCCCCTGTCAAGGAAGTAGCAACAGAGACAAGGTGTGATGAACTGACCACTGGGAGAGAGGAGATAGAGAAATAAGGACTAAAGTTTAGCCTGGGCACAAGAGATGAGTGAGGGGAAGTGTTTTAAGAATTAGTTTTTATTTCTCACTACCCTACTCTGATTTGTTTGGCTATAAATTTATTTTTCCACAAGTTGTGTTTCCTTTATCCTTGACCTTGTCCTGACCTGTGAGCCTTTCATTGTATTTTCTCTCCTCTGTCCACCTGAGGAGGGGAGTGACAGAGCAGCTTTGGTGGGCACCTGCTGTCCTGCCAGGGCCAACCCACAACATTTATAATGGTGATGAATATAACTACCTAGTTTTAACATGGCCTCAGAAACAGTATCCTGAAAGTGTCAAGATCATCGCTGTAGAAAAACTATCTGATTTTTAGGATGTAAAAAAAAAAAAAAATACAACAATAACAAATTAACATTCTCTGCCATGGTCTGTTCCTCAGCATTTGTCTTAAATGTGTTATCAAATGCTGATAGCAATGCAGTCTCTGTGTGTGGAGGGTATGGGTTACAGTCCCATCTGCTTTGGACGTTCATGCCTTGGTTGTCTTGAAGAGAAGGGGATTCAGAGTTGACCCCAGTAGTCCTTTACACTTCCATGTTCTTTATTACAAAGTTCTCTCTAATCCATGTGTCCTGGAGGAGCCATTTGTTCCAGGAGTGTTCTTCCTAAAGACACAATTATTTTCTGCCCAATATTTTCCCTCGTTTGATATTGCTTGCTCTTTTTTTTTTTNAAAGTGTTTTTTTTTTTTTTTTTTTTTTTTTTTTTTTTTCCCTCCATGAAATCTCCATGTGTGGAAAAGCAGATTTTCTGTTTGATCTAAGTGCTTATACTTGCTCCCTCTGCAGCTGACTTGAAGGCTTCAACTTGTGCAGGCTGCTGATAAATGACCACGTAGATTGGCATTTCTAAGAAGGCAAAAATGTCTGATGTATAAAAACCCACAAGAGAGTGCACAGAGCAGGTCTGTGTGTGTATGTGCCTACTGGCATGGGAATTCAGCTTTGTCTGCACATGTAAGTGCAAGGATTTGCAGACAGAAGGAATGCAGGAGCCTTTGGGGTACAACTGTGTTATTCTCATGCTACCAGTCTGGCCAAGACTTGAACTCAGGAAAAAGCAATGAAGGTTAAGAGTAGTGAAGCAACCCCTCTCCCACATTAAAATTACTTTGGCCTTAACTTGTCAATGTTGTAGAATTTGTATCACCACATCACCAGCCAAGTCACAAGCAGACCTTCCAAACTATGAGCTCAGCCCACAAATCACACTCATTAAGGCTTCAAATTTTTTCAGAGTACAAAAAAAATGAACTTTTAAACTTCATTTATGGCCATGCATGAAATCTTTGCAATTCAGTCATTGTTCCAAAAGTTCTCAGGCAGATTACAGATGCTGGCACCTTTGCTATCCTAAATGAATCACTGAGGATAAAATCTTTATTAAGCTTATACATCTTGGCTCTAAGGTAGCAGTGCTGTGTGTAAAATCAAGGTCTCAACAGCAGTGTTTCACTGGGTCCTACATGATCCAGGCAGAAAGGGTGATCACAATGTCAATAATGTACTTCAGCAATGGCAAAATAAAGAGGAGTCAAAGGAGTTTTAATCTTTAGGAGAGCACATGGCAATATCTCCGCCAGTCAAAAACATTAAAAATTCAATGTTTTATTAAACAGGTTTCTGCAGGGGAAAATGCTGTGCTGCTAATTTGGAAGAAATATTAGCACAGTGCAAGCAAGTTTAGTATAAGTTTCCAAATTCTCACTCGCCTAGTAGGAAAGGTTACTTAAAGGATGATAAGTCTAAAGACTGATTAGGTGTGTAATCATGGTGTTATTATGCTAATGATGGATTTGTTTGTTGTCGCGTTATCAACAAAAGATTAAGCAAATTCCTACATGAAAGCTTGAGGTGAAACAGTCGGCTAGAGAAGGGCAGCAAATCTGTGCATTATCATCACTTCTTTGTGGAGTAATTATTGCTGTACGGGGTGCTTTTCTCTCAGTTCTCACAGGTGGCAAACCCACAGACTTCGCTGAGCAATTTTGCTTGCAGCCGTGTTGCTTCTTGGGCTGGCTTTGTTTCGGAAGGCTGAGATTTCCGTGGAGCATCCACTGATGGGACAGCCGGGAGCATCAACTTTTCACTCAGAAAGGCATCTTTGGGTAAAGAAACAGCCGGTGGCTATGTAAACTTTTTCTTAATATTTCAAGCCCGAAAGCTCTCCCGAGTGTGGTCCTCTCGAGCTGGATTTGATTGAGCTGTATGCCTGGGCACATTCTGAACTTACCCTGCCTGGGAGACTCTCTGCTGTGCCATGGGCATTCTATCCCTACCAGCAGCCTGAGCCGAACTGGGCATGGAAATGAGGGGGGTGGCCAGAGGGTCTTTGCAATGAGTTTTCCCTGCCATATCAGCATGTGGCCTATAACTCAATCGTGTCTGTGCATCAGAATGCACCGGGCCGGGGGGCGGCAGAAATGCGGTTTGCATTCTGATGCAAATGCCCTGCCCAGGCTCTGGCTGCCGCGTGTTGCGCTGTGTCTTGCAAACACTGATGGCTTGTGCCTGTTCCATCCTGATATGATCCGCTAGGAATCCTCAGGGGGTTGGATTTTTTTTATTTTTTTTTTTTTTTTTTTTCCTTATTTCTTTTAATANACCTATTCGTTTGAAAAAGCCAGCTTTACTTTACATATTCCTTGGAGAATACTTCCTGCAGAGTTCTGGCTAAACACACCTGAGCTGGGTGAGTCTGCAATGACATAACTTGTTATCACATCCATGAGTTTGGGGTGGGGCTTGTTCAGTTACCACTATGGTTGCCCTAAAGGACTGAAAGAAGATTTGGACTCTTTTTGGCTGTATAAACTCTCTCAGCTTTCTTGAAATCCATACAGGGACAAATTTTTCAAGATCTGAATCTGATCCTCTGTGCTTACAGACGAGGCAGCAAAACAGCCTCCCACATGGCAATTTCTGGAGCTGGACATGGATATTTGAGTGTCGTGTCACTATAAAGGAGTTTTCTTTTATAAATATTTCACCATTTCATTCTGGGAAAACAAACAAACATTTGGCTTAATT
>WEIU01009291.1:217888-295660 GCA_013389925.1 Aegithalos caudatus | reverse complement strand
CCAAGAAACAAAAAAACATTTAAATGGTGGGTGTTTTTTGGGTTTCTTACTTCCTGGGAGCACTAATTCTGAAAAAAAAAAAAAATAATTCTTGGAAGAGATTAGCTCTGCTCTGCTTTTGAAGCAGGTGAGGATATTGAGAAGGGAAAAGGATATAAAGAATTAAATGTAATTAGGAAAGTTCATTATTCAAGGTAATAAGGGGGAATCTTCCTCTCCAAAGATAAATACTTAACATTCATATAAAAGAAAAGAACTTATAGGAATGACATAGCTTATCACAGAAAACATGAAAAATATGCTATAAAAGTAGCACTTATATAGAAGAGGATTGCTCTTGGAAAGAGTTTGTGATTCAGTTAGCCAGTCTCTGGCACTGTCCTCTGCCTTTTTCTTTGGCAAACCCAGCAAGAGCCACCAGGAAATTTCTCTTACATCAGGACTCCTCTGGAAGCAGAAGGATGAAACCAAACCCTCTGTCCCCATACCATACCTGTCTCCCTTAGGGATGGGAGAATCAGGGGATGTAAAAGCAACAAATCTGGGCTGGCAACATAATCCCTGGGATCCAGCTGAGCTTGGCATCATTTACAGTGCCCCTGAGGCTTCTCTCATACACATGGCCAGCTCCCTCAAAACCTTGTTTGTCACCTTTGTTTCAAGCCTTTCCGTGTTATGCCACTAAACCAGCCCCAGGAAAAGGCACGGTCTCTTTGGGGGTAGGGGGAATGATTAGCATTTTCCATAAGAGAAAATAAAAGGAAAGCATTTTGGCTTTCTACTCAGAAGCATTTTGATCCATGGCAGCACCCCAGGCTTGCCCAGGGGACCACAAGGATGGGATCACAAAATTCAGGGCAGTAGCAGCAAAGCATCGCTCCAGCTGAGGTGAGTCCTCCTTACACACTCCAGCCAGCTGTTCCACCTTTCCAAAACAGGGCATTGGGCCCACACTGAATACTAGAAAACAAATGGTGAAGTTTTGATCTGGCTCAGTATAGCTCCAGGTGAGGCAGGTTCACATTAATCATCTTGAATCAGAACAGTTTGATCCTAAGACCACCTGCAGGAGCCAGAGGAAGGGAAGTGTTGGGCAAATAATTCACCAGCCTGGAGAAATGTGATATTTGGGAACCTGTAAGAGTTTCCTACATACCAGTATAGACACCTCCCTCCTCAGCCTGGTTTGATGGTCTTGTTTCTGAGATATAGATAGATATAGATATCTATCTATATAAATATATATTGATATAGATATAGATACATAGATACAGATATAGATACAGATACGCATACAGATATAGATGTAGATATAGATGTAGATATAGACATAGATATAGATACAGATAGAGATAGGGATATAGAGATAGAGATAGAGATAGATAGATAAAAAGATATAGAGATGGCATCCTATTTGAAATGCATCAGAAGTTTCTTGAAATGTGAATATTTACTCTTTAAAAATCTGCTTGCCTCCTCTTTCTTTTTTCCCGTCCTGAAGCAGGACAAGGCTTCCCAGTAGAGGTGATCTGTTCCTGAACTTGGAGCTTCCATGCAAGCATTTATTGTAAACCTGAAACCATTTGATGTAAATTACTGCCAGCTCTGAGCTGGTCCATTTGTGGCAGGGACACTTGACAGTGTCAGTGCATGGAGATCATGCACATGGTTGTTCTGCCAGACATCTGTGATTTATGGTTCCCGGAAAGACAAGCCCCTCTCCCTGTAACTGAATAATGTGCTCCCAGGTCAAAAGTTAGATACCTAACCCTTACACTCAGAATCCTAGGGAATACAAACAAAGGTGGTGCTTCTGCCATATACCATCTTGCTTTTTTGTAACATAATTTTAGGAAGTGGAATTTAAATGCTCAGGCAGTTTGCCTGCCTTTCTGTTAATAATAAGAGGAAAGCAAAACAAAAGAGAAAAATTAACATTATTTCACCAGAACAGGATAAAAATAATATGTAGCTTAACACTTCTGAATTTTTATTTACATGTTTATCTCATGCATTTCATTGGACAGAGCTGTTCTTGTATTTTACCTTGATGTTGATAACCATCATTTTTATATTAAAGGCCCTTTTTCTCTGACAGGTTACTTTTCCCAAGCCAACTGCAGAACCATCAATGTACTAGTTAATGGATGAGTTATTTGGCCCCTCAAAAACATAGACTGATTTGGATCTTGCCCTGGCAGAACAGAAAATAAATCCCAAACCTATAGAAATTCTTCTGAGTCTCTTCCTCTATCACAAATAAAGAACCACTTGAGGAACATTCATGTATATGCACATCTGTTCACTCACACACTTTATTATGCACAAAGCAAATAACTGGGGAAAAAAATCTATTACTCAAGTACATTTTTTTTTCTGTTAAATTGTAGCTGGAATGTGTTGCAGCATTTTCATTTGCAGTATGCTAAGCAGAGTATAGAATCATGTTGCACATAGAGTTGAATTCAAACCAGAGGTTTTTTCCACTGGATATTATAATCAGAATTGCAAGAGTGAAATGGTGGAACTTTTTTGGCCAAAAAGGCTGTGATATCTCAATCTGTTGAGGCTTTCAAGGCCTGTTTGGACTGAGCACCTGGTCTGATCTCAGAGCTGATTCTGACTTAAGTGTGATATAGGATTGGAGTCCTTTCCAATCTGGATTATTCTACAGTCCCATGACATGAAGTATCTGAAAGGTGTATCAAAGAAGGCACAGAAACTGGATAACAAAGGAGGCAAAACTGGAAAACAAGCTGTGTAGAAGACTGTTTAAATACTGTTTTAAATAAGAAGGGATTCAATTCATTATGACAACCAGGTGGCACTAGTACCCAGTGGTGCCACTTACTGCTTACAGTTGGCTAGGAAGTTGTTTGCAGAAATGTTTTTGTAAATAAGAAGAAAAATTTTGGGAAAAAAAAAAAAAAAAGTCAGTATGTGATTATATAAATATTCCAAACTGGAAACACAAATCTTAGCAACAGAGGAACATAAACTTCTAAACTAGAAATGATGATCGCTCCGGGATTATTCAGCTCATTTCCATGGTTATTAAACCTGCTTCTTTATTCTCTGAGATAATTCCATAAAACTATTAGGGTGGTAGACATACATGACGCTGCATCTGCCTTTACCCTAAGCAACTCGCTTGTTTGTTTTTCAACTATAAAAGTGGTAAAGAAACCGTACAAGTATTCCTTAATGTAATTTACTATCCTACCACCATCTGCTACTCTTGGCACTGAATGTGTAGCTGAAAACCCTTTTATAAGAGTGCCCTGAACCAGGAAGCCGACTCAGACCAGAACCAATTAACATTCCCAGCCTCTCCCAAGGCGCGCGGCAGCCGAAGCGCACACGCTGGTGCTGCCTGCATTTTACAAGAGTTTGTGTTTTGTGAGCACGGATATGTTGAGGAACCTGTTTCAGCTACAGCACCTCTGTCCATTCTGCACATCCCTGGCACCAGCAATGAGAGGGCAGTGGAGGGAGCTGTGCTGGGAACACGCAGCTGCTCGCTCGTGGCTGGTCAGAGCAGTAGCTCTGTGGCAGAGTCTCTCCCTGTGTCCTGCACGTGTGTTGCCCATTGCTGCACCTGAATATGAGCCAGACATCAGGTGAACACTAAGGAGTTGGTTTAGGATTCAAGGCTGGATCTCCAGCTGCTGCAAATCAATGTGGCTCTCCTGTTTCTCACAGCTCTGCACCCTCCACCTCAGCTGGGTGATGGGGCCTTGCCAAGTCCTGCTCCGCTCTGTGGAGCACTCAGCAGCCATGCCCAGCTGGTGGCACCTGGGATTTCACAAAACCCATGAATCATGCTTTTGGCAAGTACTTCTAATGAAACCTTAAGTGAAAACATGTGAATGGGCAGCCAGAAACTCACTCCAGCTCCCGTAGTCTTCTGAGTGTCGTGTAAAAGGAGTTCAGGTTCTGGTGTGGTCCTTTGACAGAGAAAATCAGAAAATCTCCTGCTTTCTTGGAGATTTGTTGGGAACTTATCCTGAGCCTGTGACATAAAAGTTGGGAAACCTCCCCTGAGGCTGTGGGATGAAAGCAGAAATATACAGCTTTCATGATGTCATTCCAAAAAATCTTCTGCTATAAGTCATGCTCCAAGCTCCTCCGGATGAGACCAAGGGCTGACTGAATATATATACAGGAGGTCAGTGATAACATGGTGATTAAGAAAATCAGTGGCACCATTTTTTTTTTTTTTAATCTTCTTGACATATGTTTTGGGTTGGGTCTTTTTTTCAGTTCTGCCATACAGTGCTTTATCACCAGTGAAAAGGCTTTAGAGTTCTTCCAATTAAATAATTACACCTGCAAACTATATGGTAGTTTATGAGAGGTGAATATCTATTATATTATTATTGGGAAAAGAAGAAAGGAATCAAAGGGAATACTATTGTTGAACAAAAATAATAATGTGCAGATCTCCTATTTAACAACCAGCATCAGGGCAGAAAGTTAAGATCTTTTCCATCTGCTGATCTTAAAGAAGAAATATTAAGAACTGTGATAAAGCCTAAAAACACTAGAGGCCAAAAGAAGTGTTAACAAAGAAAAGCTGTATTCACATACTTAGGAGGAGGCATTGACAACAGAGGGCAGTCTCAACAGCCCAAGTGATTAAATACAGAATTACCTCTGTGAGGTGGACACTGCACAGTGGGCTTTTGGGGAGGGAGGAGGGGTGCCAGGTGTGTGAGATATTATGATCTCAGTAAAAATCACTACAAAGCTGATACACAAATGCTTGAAAAGCCTTAAGCAGGGAGTAGTTACAAATAGTCTGCTCTTAAACTGGAAGGCCACACCATGTCCTCTGTCCAGTGTTATTCAATATTTCGTGTAATTATTTGGATCATGGGATGGAGAGTACACAAAAAAAGAAACAAAAAACCAAAAAGAAACAACATTTGGTATGGCACCTTACTGGAAATCTCATGAGAACACAGGATTGGACTTCAAAATAATCACAATAAATTGGATAAATGACCTGAAATCAATAAGAGCAAATTCAATATGCATGCTCTATTTAGGAAGGAAAATTAGGAGACTGTCTCTTAGAGGATATTATAGCAGGAAGGGATCTGAAGGTTTTAGGTGATCATAAAATTAAAAATTACCAGCAAACTGGAGATCCTGGAAGAGTAGTAGATGTTCATTTTTACTGAGCACTACTAGTATCTCATCAGCTCAGTCTGGGTCCTGTAAACACCACAGACCTATAACAAAAATGACAAGCAGATAAAAAAGCATCATCCTTATGGAAAACAATCAGACCTGGAGGCTTTTTTTAACCAAGAAAAGAGAAATATGAGGCCTATAGGGGGATAGTGGAAATAAAAGGTATTTAACAGCTTATAACAGAAAACATTCTGGAAAGGGTGGAAATCAGTTGTTTTCTGTATTGGCAAGGGACTTGACAAAGAAAAAGGTGCTACATTCTCAGGAATGGAGACTTACATGAGATATCAGACAAGCAATTTCTAAAAGGTAGCTAAAGATCTCTGCAAGATAAGGGCAGAACAGTCAGTAGAAGATATCCTCAAAAGTGATAATTGCTAAAGGAAATGAAAAGCTATTTGAACTGTGAGGAAAAAGAGTTACCTGTAGCTATTTTTGCTTCTGTCCATTCCATCCTAATATAAATGCTGTTATTGGGATTCCACTGTTGGTTTTTGCCCTGCCAATTTAAGAGCAGCATCTCCATGCATTTCAAGGGTTTGTGTTATTTCATGTTTGTGGAGCATGGAGCGATAGGTTGGCCCAAGTTTGTGCAGTAAACTGACCACCTCTGACTGCAGGTGGGTTGCCAAGGGCCCCTGGGCTTTGCTCAGCTGCTCCCAAAGGTGAGACACAGATTTCTGTAGGGTCTGGTTACCAGGAAACTCATCTGTCAGTATGGATTCACTGTTCATGGCACTTCACCCTCTCTGCTGAACTGACACCGAAAGCTTTTTCAGTTCTTTGGGATTAATGAGACCCAGACATTTTATCTGACCTCATTATCCACCTATTCTCCACCCAGCAGCTTCCTTTGGTCATTCTTTTATTTGCCTGCATCACACCTACTGTAATAAATGAGATGCCTTGAATAGGCAACCACCAGTTTAGACAAAATTGGCTTTTCTAATATGCAAGAGTTTTGTATGTTTATGGGGTGTGGATAAACATTGATAGCCATCCCATTGTTCAGTTCTTTGGAGAGAGCATTTATCACTGAGATTTATTATCTCATGAATTAAAGAGGTGAATACAGTTTGTCAAATATATTTATCTGTTTAAAGCATCTGAGTCCTTTTACCTGTAGTCCTTTGTGTTAAAAAGCTTCCTGCTCCTATTTCTCCTGCTGCAGTCAGGAATCAAATCCTAAGATTGATCCCTATAGTCAGTCATCTGAACATCAAAGAGGTTTGGAAGACAACTTAACCTAAATTTGTATAATGTGTTCTGTACCTTAACGTTGTTTTATCAATATATTCATCTTACCCTTAATATTTTGTATGCAACCCTTTAAAATTAGGCTTAGTACTCAAGAGCAGTGGGAACTGAGACATCAGTGTCTATTTTAATTTAGGCAGTAGCTCTGAAAGTAATGAAGGCATTTACAGCAGAGATCAAGAGTAATGAGGAGGGTCAGAAGGTAGAGAACATGCCATGATTACCTTTAGCATATGTGCTCAAACCTGAAAGGCCCTGAATTCCTCCTTATACACTATAGAAACTTGGCTCCCACACCGGGTCAGAAAGAGCACAGGGAACCACCCTTTCACTTGCCCTAAATGATCTTATTATCCCCATCAGCCTAATTACAACAGCTCTTTCTCTGAATTTCAAAAACCCTCTTTCAAAAGAGTGAAGTTACTTTCCTGTAACAGAAATAGAATGGGAAAAATGATAGTCCTGTTTGTAATATTTGCAGTCTATCCACTCCTTAGTACAAGCATCATAAAGAAATTACATAAACGTGCACATATAGGGAACAGAATTATCATTTCAATATCCAGCCTAGCTATATTTTCAGTTTTTAAGAAGAGAAAACAGGCAATGCTTTAGAGTCCAGTAAAATAAATAAATAAATAAATAAATTGTAAAGACTTATTGCTTCAATTAACTTATGACAGCAAACTTTATTATAAATGCCCTGTCATTCCTTCAAAGGGGAGAGAAAAAACAAAAGAAGATTTTTCTCCCCTAAAAAAAGTAAGAAGGTTTGCAAAGATATTGTGCAAAGGATGAGTATCAGGGACTGTAATTTTAAAAAAGCATTGGATTGTGGCTTTTATCAGAGTGACATTGGTGGCAAGATTTCTCTGATTTTGACAATACTCAAATTAGGCCAAAGGCAAGCGTTTTGAAAAATGTCACTTGAAGGATTGTTTGGTTTGCTGATTTTCAGAGGTGTGGAAACATTGCTGAAGGCAGCTTACTTCAAGGCAGATGAAACTCATTTGTCAGGGATGCTGAGCAATGCCAACAAAGCTGGGCAGGTTGCAGTAGAGTACCTACATACAAGATACAAGAGCTGATCAGGTCACTGTGGGTTCAATAGATGGGCTATAGAAGGCTATAGATATTGAGGAGAGTTTGATTCAAGTACAATTTAATTCCCTCTTCAAAGAGCAAGGAAAGTTATTTCTTGTCTGAATAAAGGCTTTTTCAGAAGTGAGATGCATTCAGTCCAAATTCAGGATCCAAGCTTTATAAAAGTCTGATCTGTAAGCAGGAGCCAAGCTTGAAGTATGGGAGGAATCTCACCCAAATACCTGGAATAACTCTCTTGCTTAAACTTAAGTCTCTTCCAAAACACCTGGGGAAGGAAAGCTTTAACATTCAAGTCCAAGAGGCTGAGCAGCATCCTGAGACCTCCATTCTCTTTGGCCTCACTACAGCTGCCAAGCCACTTCTTCAGGGTCGCAGCAGCACTTCCATGGGCTGAATTCCTGGTTCCTGTGAATATTCTGTTGGTCTCTCCAGACACTTGGGCTGAGATTGGTACAAGACCTGGTTATCTGGCTAGATTTGTATCTATCATAATTCACACACCAGGCATCATTCCTTTTCCATTCTGTAAGGAACATGCCTTAGATTGCTGACATGTTATTATGAAATGTGATTCTGAAACTGCAAGGGTTTTCTTTCTGAGAGGATTGCTTACTATATTCCAATTACCATAAAACACACAGTCCCCTTACTAGGGTTCCACAGTTGCAAGTTACTAAATAATTTCAGTTAATTTGCTTCATTTGCTTCAGAACTACTTTATGATACAGTTGAATGTTTTAATGATATTATGAGGTCCTTGTGACAATCCAAATAGCTAGTCACAGAATAGATTAAACAAGACCATGCTCAGTGTATAAAGAAAATAATTGTTTAAGGAACAAGTTACTACAGACAGTGATGAAGAGTGAAAATTGAAGTGAATGCATGGAGATACCCTGTTATTTTCAGTAGATTATTCTGGATTATATCTGTTGAGGAATTTCACCGAAACAACTTAATAAATGTAATCAACGACATTGCATGAGAATAAAGGGACAAATATTGCTTTGTCTGCTGCCTAGTCCTTTCACAGTCTCTTGTGATAAGGTTTCTTTTAGAAGGCTCCAAACTCTGGAGAGAAGAGGAATGTTGGATTGTCATCAGGTGTAAATCAGCACAGCTCTGCTAGAGCTGACAGAGGCTGCACCCCCTGAAAACCTGACCAGTTTTGTTAAGCAAGTCAGATGGTTTTAATATTCCTCTTCTTGAAGTGATGTTTATGGCCACTTTGTGATATAAAGTATAAACTGAAGTTTTCTCAGCTGCATGCTATGAATCTCATGCAATGACAGTGCTGTCGAGCTGCACTATTGTCTTTTACTGCATACATCAGGCAAAAGATTGCTGTAATTTGTTTTGGAAGGCTGGCAACCTTAATGGGGCATGCTTGATAGTGTTCAAAGGTTCTGATTAGGCACAGTACACAGAGATGTTCTTTCAACTTGAATCTCCAAAGAAAAAGACTTAATTTTTAACAAATCACTTTCCTCACAGCTTCATCAATTTGGTTTCTTTGAAACTCAGCGGTAAGATGTATCAAAGGAACAGACTGTTTGCCCAAAGCCTATCAAAAAATGCTTTTTGCCTGAACTGAATATACCCAATCAATTTTCACAACTCATTTAGAAATGATCCTGTAAGGGCTATTATTGCTGTAACAGTTTGTGAAGTTGGAGCCCTAGGAAAGCAGCAAGGTGCCTCTGTGCAGCTGAGATGATATGAGCATGTCCTGGACAGCTCTTCCACAAGGACTAAGGGGGAGGAAGGCTCTGGCTCTCAATGCTGGGCAGGAGAGGAGAGGAGAGCCCAGGCTGCTCCCTGCTGGCTGGGACAAAGTGGTGGAGAGCCTGCAGGAGTGATCCACTTTTCCGTGATGCCATCGACTTTCTGTCAACTATAACATCGCCTGTCCCCCAGCCCCCACAATAATCCAGAAATTCACAGTTACCCAGCACTACACCTGAGCAAATAAAAGCACTGAGATGGCTTCTTGTCTGGTTTCACAGCATGGACAAAGCATTAGAGGACATTATCTGTACCAGATCGAAATAAGGGGGACCTTTCTGCTGTTAAATCTGTCGTTAATCTCCCCAATACTTCCCACTCCCAGAGAGCCAAATCAGGAGAGATGACAGCTAGAAATAGCTTTAAAAGGATATTATCACATTTATTTACAAAAGAGAGAGCTTTTAGCAAGAATATTGTCCTTTCAGTGTGATCAGGCTCCATCTTTAATGTTTATTCATTTGGCTGCTTCACAGGGGAATGCAAATCAGAGAAATGCAGGAGCTGTACAGGAGTGCTCAAAATGAATCCCACACAGCATTCTAGGCTTCATCCCCTCCTAGCCCAGCTTCTGAGGCACAGAGCTTTGTGTGCTGAGGATCTTGGGAGGAAAAAGCAGCCTAGCAGGGTTATAATATCCCCTTTTCAGGGAGAAGATGAAATTCATGTTATATCCTGGGATTTGTGTTTGAGCCACTGCTGTGCATATGTTTGTTTATGAGAGAATCTGGCAAAATAATTTATTTATAGTCACTTTAAGGGGCTTCTGCAAGTCAATGCCCCTGACCTTTCTGTTGCTTCTTTCTGAGGCATTGGTACTTGTAGTGGAAATCTCTGAACCTTCAAATCTCTAGTCTGTTGTTAGAGGTGTCTTAAACTTTCTTTGATAAATAAAGTGGAGAAGCAGCTTTAGGAAAGAGCCAAGATTAAGCATTTACAAGCTGGAAAATTAGTCATCTAGTACTTCCTTTTGCAATTGCTCATCTAGAAAGAGCTGGAAACTGCACCACAACTGGGAAATTCTCTCTCAGCATCAGCTGGCCCAAAACAATACCTCTGGTCAGTGGAAGGAGATCAGTGCAATGGGAGGTGTTTGCTCCCACCTCAGTTGGTTTATTGAGGCAGGTTGGATATATGATCCTCTCAAGGCAGATCAGCCCAGGTGAGCCAAGTCCCTCCCAAAATGAAGGCTCCAAAGGCAGTCCTCTGGCACTGCATTTCACAGGTATGTATACTTACCAAAGTGCAAAGAAGATTCATTGCTCTGTCAGCTTCCACTGCTGTTAACTTCCATCCGTCAGTTCAGGTTACAGAATAACTGAACAAGATACAAAACCAGACATTACCTGCAAAATGGTGAAGCCCTTGGCTATTAAACCAAGGGTAGCTGGCTAGCAGTGGTTGTATGGTCAAGTGGATACCTGAGTAAATAGGTAATTGTCATGCATTAAAGTATTTGGTCATTTATGGTATTTTTAGCACACTAGTGCAAAATATTTAAACCAATGTATCAGAGCCAATAGGGAAATTGTATTTTCAAGAGGAATTTCTCAGGAATGAGGAAAATAGTCTCTGTTCTGTCCAAAAAGATCTACGTGCAACCTGTGGTTGATGAATATATCCTTCCTTGGTGCCAGTGGAGGACACAGAGCAGAGAGATCCACTAAGTGCCACATGTTCCTCTCTACTCTCCTCCTTGTACCCACATGCAGTCAGGGTGACTGAGGTGGTGTCTTCCCCTGCCAGTTTTGTGTTTGTTGGGCATTTTCCCTTACCCAAGGGATCCTCTGCTCTGTGTTTGTGGATGCAGTTCATCCCAGTCCACATACAGAGTGGCAGATCTGGGATAAAAACCAAAGTCAAAGCCTATGGTGGTTTTACCTGGGGGTAAAAAGAATAACATAAATACATATTTTGTTACAAGGTCAAAAAGACTGTTTAAGGTATTGAAACAAAGGACCACAGGCACAATAGTCTATGAATCAAACATGGTCAGTGAAAGGCCCTAGGGTACCAAAATACTGATGCTGGTTCTGAGTTCATTCAGTATTTTCATTACTCAAGTGAAATAAGAAAACAGAGGATGTGTTAATTAAACTTGAAATTGGACACTTCACTAGGAGGTGTCAGAAATACCAAAGAGGACCAAAATAAAAGGGCTTGAAGAAACTGAAGAAGGATGAAACAGGATTGAGCTAAGAAAAAGCATGTGCTAATGGCTGAAAGAAAAATTAATAAAATCTAAAAGGCATTATGCCAAAGTAGGTGTATTATTATGGTGCTAGAGAGCTCTGCAGCACTAACCTCAGAGTGTAGCTTAGATCAAGTGGAAAATTGCCATTTGAGAGAGCTAATTGAGTTGGGCTCTACATACAAATGGTTTTACCTTAATTTCATAAATTAGAGAAGAATCTATTTCAAAATGAGCAAAAGCATGTCTCAGATGCCAGCTTCCTTTTTAAAGGCAAGCTGGTTTAAAAATGAGATTTATATAAGTAAAATAACCCTAAAATATGTGTGGGCTCTTTTCAAATTACCTGATGGCTAAAATGCTGCCTTACATGGCTGGAGAGTTTATCTTTATTCCCTTACCTGTGAACTTTTAAGGAGGGAACACACTGCAACACGGTGAAGTTTCTCAGCCTTTTATTTTAAAAAATACCACTAAAACTCATTAATGGTATTTTAAAAATACCCATTTCTTAAAAAAATTCTGATGATGGGGCTGATAATCCCACTCCTCAAGGCCTGACCCTTCACTTGTTGAGATGGTGCAAAGGCATCCAATGTGAGTACTTTACTGAACTCAGGGAATTTTCACTGTAAGTAAAATAAATACATAAAACTTTATGTAAAAAAAAACATATTCACACTCTGTGTGTGAATATGTTATAGCAAATGTACTGCAAATTTTGGTCCCTTAGATTCATAAGATAAGCTTTTGAGTTACTCTTGTTATGAGTTATAGTTGTGTTGTAGTAAATAATTGTTTAAATCAGGCTATCAAGTAAGTGCTGTTACTTTAAGAGCTGCTAAAACCTTTAGGCCTGAACTGTTAGTCAGATCTGGGGCTAAGTTTAGCAAGGGAGTCCACTCCTTGTGAGCCCTTGTGACCCAACAGGAGGGTCTCCTTAGATTTTATCTTTACCTTTTCATATCCTTACCCTTTTTTCATCCCCAGCCTGCATGTAGATTTTTTAAAAATATTTGTTTTAGACTGATGATAGATTTTAGTCCAATGTGCTTTTCTCCCTGTGCTTTAACCATCTAGCAAGTAGGGGAGTGAATCTTGGCAATGAATTTTGGTGCACTTTCACCATAATATTAAACCTGATTTTGCTGATATCTTTGCTGGGGATCCTTTGAGTGACCTAAACCATTCATTTTTATAAGTTCTAAACTCTAGGGAAACTATTATATGAATTGCAAAATTTTATCAATAAAGAATTGTTGTATTACAACACTGTGAAATTACTGAAACAGCTCATAGCAACTTAAAAAATTTTCCAAGCTTCCATATGCAGAGAAGACTGTGTTTATGAAGCATGCAAGTGTATGGGAAACTTTAGAAATCCCACAAATTGTGGCAGGGTGTTATTCTTAATTTTTAAAAACAAATAAACCAATAAACAAAACCCACCAAAGCTATTATCCATCTTTTAATTGAGGATTTATTTATATTTCTGTATGAAAGGCATCCTCCCTGTAAGAACTTCCTCCCTACTGCTTTGAAGAGGCAAGCAAAAATTTCACCAAGACTATTTTTCTTGAATAAATATTTTGCCTAAAAATAATGAAATCCAAACTCACATAGTTATTTTCTAAGGATTTCACATTCAAATGCTGAACATTATGGTAATGTTCAGGCAGCCTCAAGATGATCAGAGCTGAACAGTTCTTCTATTAATCAGAAAATCTCTTTAGGTTTAGTTGCCACTCAACAAGTGTTGGGTTAACTCAATATCAAAGTTAATATACATTACAGTTATGGATTTTTGCACTCCATCAAAGGCATAAAGGGAAGTGTGCCGTTATTTAAAGAAGTCATTTCTATCTTGTCCCAGATCCAGTCCTTCCATCTGATATTAACTGTGTACAAAAGTGAGTGAGTAGTTCCTTTGCCTCCCAAGGCCTTTTCTTGCCCAGAAGTTATGTCAAATGGTTGTCGTTCAAGACACAGAAGCATCTCCTTTTGCAAGGGCTCTGAATTTGTCTCAGGCACAACTTCTGGTTACTTTGGGAGTGCTACAGTAATTATATAATTTTTTTAAAAGGTGCTATGTGAAACAGCTCCTCTCCAGTGAGGATACAAGTGTTTGCTGCATGTGGGTGCTCTAAGGATTTGGCAGCTTAGCAAGGTGTCAGAGGGTGAACATGCAGACTCTGCATGACCAAAACGTTCAGCCATCAGTATTTCAGTATTTCATTTTCTCTTCTGGTGTAATCTGCCCCTGATGGGTGCTGCCCTCCATGGGGTGATCATGTTTCCAACCTCAGGCAGGCCACAGGGGCAATGTCCTGTGTTCCAACATCCCACTGGAGTCAAGGGTTTAGTGGTCACAAATATCTGAATACATGTACATATATTTGTATGGGTTGGTTTTTTTGCTTTCAATTTCATGATGAATGGCTTCTGCATTCAGGATCTTTCAGCAATAACATCTTTCCTTTTGTGATGTTTCTCCAAGAAACAAATTTCCTGT
The DNA here is from genome assembly GCA_013389925.1 of Aegithalos caudatus. Taxonomy (NCBI): domain Eukaryota; kingdom Metazoa; phylum Chordata; class Aves; order Passeriformes; family Aegithalidae; genus Aegithalos; species Aegithalos caudatus. The sequence continues at coordinate 281,612 of WEIU01009291.1, read as the reverse complement.
CTGGATCCACGCAGTTTTAGTGCATGGCAGTGTGGTTACTTAGTGTCAAATCAACTTCTTTCTAGCTTGATTTTTTTTTTTAAAAGCAAACACAAAGCTTTGTGTTTCCAAGACAATCCCAGTCATTTCTGGTTGCTCTCTTTATAATAATTCTACACCACTTTGCAGATCAGGCATGGAAACCTCTCGTGTAAGGTGAATCTTTCTAATCTTGCATTATCCATAAAACTATGAGCCCACGCCCTTCAAGGGCTGAAGCCAAATCAATATGACTTCAGCTCGAGAAGTAAAGATCCAGAAAAACCATGTAGCAGCTTCATTGTTGCATTTAAAGAGTAAATTGCTCTGGGGTAATGTTTTGTCATTCGTTTTTACACTTGACAAATTTTAATGATTATATTGCTAGGATGGTTGTACTGTAAGATGTCATTAAACTCCTACCAAGTTTCCTGTTTGAAAACTGCCTTGTTAGGTCTATTTAACTATTAACAGGGCACTATCAGCATTTTGTTGTACAGTTTGGGGAAGAGAGAAAGAAGAAAAAACATCTTGCATCTTGTGATTCAAGGGTTTTTTCCTCCTTTTGTCCTGACGGTCACTGAGACTTTGTGCATGTTTAATGTAAAATGGGTGTGAGTTCTGCCTGCATGTATTCACCCACATGCACATGCAATGGCTTAGACACAGCCACGAGGGGCACTGAATAAAGTGAGTAATTCATATTCTGAGGCTGGTCTTGCTGGCTTTTATCACAGTTTTCATATCATCACTGCTAGCTTCAGCCCACTTGTAAGACTCTCATTAATCTTAATTCATCCTCCATCTACCTTAAAATGTGCCTTGAAGTAATTTTTTTCCCAGCCTTTTTAAACCATGCTCAATCTCCCAGCTAAAGACAAATTTATCAACCTTGTGCAGCAACGTCCAGTGTCCAGGAATATTTCAGCCTTTTGAGAAAATCTCCTTGGGTCTTCTCATGGCTTCTTCTTCAGCTTTGTGTTTCTACCAAAATTCCCCCCAAAACCCCAGGATTGTTACATTAATTACCAGCATTGCCACCACTCCAATATTAATCTCCAGACATGAGGGCTAAGTACAATTGTTTTAGAAAAGATGACTTGTCTTTGCACAGACTATGTCACTTCCTCATTCATCACCCTCAAGTGATCACAACTGAATTACTCCCCACCACTGCCACTCATTTTTCAAGCCTCTTGCTAATTCATGGGGGCTTGTTAAAATGCTGCAAGCAAAGGTGCCCTTCTGATCTTTCCAAACATCCACTAAATGGTTTGAATTTATTCATTGAACTGAGCTCATCCTGGATCATGTCTCTTTTTTGTGTCTGTCTCATTGACTTTTAAATTTCCATTAAGGCTGCAGTGTCTTTTTGTTTGAAGCCAGATTTGTTGAGGAAAGTTACTGCTTTGAAGGGAAAGAGATGGAAAAAAATCTACACAAAATTGCCACAGCAGAAACAAAACATGACAAACAAGCAATTAGCTTTGCACAGAGCCATCAGAATCTTGGACTAGCAGGAGCTTGAATTTGGTCATAGAGGGATTTGGGAACAGCTGGTTCCCCCTGGAAGCAAAGGGGATGCTTCTAGAGAAAGGGTTCCAATAACAAGACCTGCCACTTTAACTTGGCCTGGGTTTTAAATTCAACCCAAACAGCATCTTCACATGAATGACAAAAATAAACCCATAGCTCATGATGATGTGTCACAAAGTTCCCACCTGACAACACCTGATTAGTTCAGGCTTCCAAGCCTTCTTGCATTCCCGTTTCTCATATATTGAATTTCAGGGTTGTGAGACTGAGAGGAGTCAGAGGAGGAAATGAAGAGGTCTCAGAAGTCAATAGGGGTTAGGGCAAATGCCAGCTGATGGAAGGACTGACACAGGACCTGCCTCCACCATTGCGAAGATGAGATTTTCAAAGCCAGTGATAAAAAGCAAACAGTAACAGGAACAAGCTCCTCCTTTCCCTAACCTTGTCACACTCGCCTGTCATGGCAATGTTGGGAGCTATAATGTTTAATCATCTGTCCCAGAAATACAAGCAGGGGAGAAAATTCAGATGTTCTACTGGGGGAAAAAAAAAAAAAAATCTCATCTTCAGCATTGTTTTGACAGGCTTTCCTCATCTTATGGTGGTTGCTTGGAAATTATAAGCACCTGCCTGACAATCAAGGGCCATAAGCAACAAGGGCAGCAGGCAGAAAACAGCATCTGAATTGGCCCCCAGGCTAATATAAATTTTTTTTCCCAAAATATTTGATATTTTGGGCATTTTGCTGCTCTTTCAAAGTAAAACAAAAGAAAATGAAACAAACACCCATTCTCAACAGCTTTTGTTAGTGGCTGAGCCTTTCATGGCTAAGGGAAGAGTATTTATAGCAAGTACTTGTATGCCATAGTGCCAGCCAAAAGTCTTATGTGTCTGACAAACAATTCTAATTAAGCAGAGCAAGTAAAATTGCATTTTTAGGCTCTAATTTGTGAGCTGAACCAAAATTTCTGGAGTGTGAGGGTTGCAAATCTCCTTAAATCCCACCCTTCCAGCCCTGGGTTATGATGTGTCAGGGTGTGTTGTGTTGTGGTACCCAGACCCTCCAGACAATCTCAGTGATGGGCTGCAGAGCCATTTCCATGGATCTTCTGGAATTTGCCCTCCAGGAAGCAGATCCACGTGGTTTTGAACAGGGTCCCATCTGTCTTAGGCACACTGAGCACTGTTAGAGATGAAAGGGTTATAGCAATCTCTCTGAAAGAGGGAGTAGCTTCTTTTTACCACCATGTTAGATGCAAGGTCCAGCTGGGAAGAAAGGAGAAAAGTTGTGTATAGCAATGCACTGTGGTGTATTTGGTTTTGGAAAATTGTCATTGTTGAGCACCCCTCAAAAAGAATTCTTGTCCTAAATGAAGCTGGAAACTGGCAGGTTCTGAAAGCCAGGTGTCAAAATTTCTCTTCAAATGAAAAGTTTCAAGCCTATTACCTTTTATAAATAAGGGTAAGGTCGGCTAACACCAACTCCAGGACACTGAACCTTGACTAAACACCAAACCCTTCTCAGGAATGGCACTGACTTGGAAACAATCTAATAATTAAACCAGTGACATTTCAAATGTGAGAAGTCAATGATTTTCCACTTTCAAATGTGTCCCTCTTTAATTCAATATTTATTTAGGTGAAACTCCTCTGAGTTAAACAAAATGACTCCTTTAGGATCCTTTCTCTTCTCCAGGGTAAAAAAGTCAAGACCTGCTCTAACCTCTTTGAACATTCATGGAGTGTTTATAATATGCAAACACACCTTTATTCCATTATTTGGCACTAACAATGTTTCTACAGCTCATTATTTCCTGCATGAAATAATGCTTAATTAATGCTGAATTACAAGGGAATTGCTGTGGAACTACATAGCCATCCTTGCAAATCCCCTAATTAATTCAATGTGATTGCTGCTATTGCATTGAATTCTAAATGGATTCACAGTGATTAGAAACCTGAGGTATACCTGCCTCTTATTGATCAGTCTGTGACAACAGGATTTCTTTATAGAGAGATCATGTGGACAGTATGTTGATAGCAGTATCTGAAGATTTTTAGTGCCTCTTGGGAGAAAGCTGGTGAATGTGGCATTTAAATCCAGGGCTACAGTGATAAATGAAACAAATCTCATCAGTTTTCCCCAGTCCTTCTGGGGCTGCAAAGTTACTAACCCTGCTGAGTGCACAAATAAATTGAATTTAGGTTTTGGTGCTGAAGACTATAAATTCAGGTGATGCTGAATTTAATCAGAGAGACACAACACCTGGGTTCTCAGCTCAGGTACAGTGCATGTGTTTGCAAGGCTATATTTCCATCCATCCATCTGCCATAGAAAATTTATCCCAGGTTATGCTGGATGTTGGGAAAGACCCCAAGTTCACAGAGTTGTTCTGAAGACATGGCTTCATCCCTGAAAAGGGAACAACTCTGTATTTGGCCACTGACACCCTAAACTGGAATATGGGGAACAGAGGTGTGTGCATCCCCACACCACTGAGCCCCAGCTCTCACCTCTGCACAAGGCTGGTGCTGTGTGGAGAAGCAACACCAATCCCATCGCTTGGACATCGGCCTTCAGTGTAAGCTGGAAAGAAATTTGGCTTGCTGTTTCAAAATTCTCATTCTTTATTTGTCCAGTGGTGTTTATGATCTTGGGGGAAGCATGTTGGGACTCAGCTTCCCTTCTTTCACTTGCAGGGTATTAACTTCCCCTTTCTAAAACTCCTGTTATAACAGCCTCCCATGCATAGAATCCTGCACCCCAGGAAAGCAATGCCAAAACCACTGCTGATTTCTGTAGGAGCACTTCCAGGCACACTGGGGGAAAAAATTTTTGGGTTTTTTTTTGGTTTTTTTTTTTTTTTCGTTTTTTTTTTTTTTTTCTTTTTCGTCCTGTCTTGTAACAGATCCTCCCAGTTTGTAGTATCCTTCAGACTCTGACATTTGGAACAGGTTAGGCTGACACAAACATTCCAATTTTATACCCCCTGTGTAAGATTTATTCCCACAGACTTATATTGGTCAGTGTTCAAATTATCAGTGGTTCCAGGCAGTCTGCTTCCTTGGGCTATGCTGGCATAAATCTACTGACTTTAGGGGAGTTACTTTTGATTTTCACTGATAAATACAAGAAAGGACTCAGCACTCTCTACCTAAAAGGCTTAGATTAGATTCCTCCTGGCCCCATTAATGTTGCCACTGGTATTCTTTCTGTATTTCTTTCTCCATGTATGTCAGTAAGTGCTTTCTCCCTGTCTTTAAAATTCCTTTAACTATTAAGGTAACTGAAACCCCTTTCCTTAAAGATTCCTAACTGATCTCTCAGTCTGAGATACACTTGAATGCACCTTGGCAAAAACTCTCTGTTCCTGAACTATGTCAAATGATGGAGTTAGAGAGGACAGACTGGGTCATTGAGTCTCATCCTTCACAATCTCTCATCCTTCACAATCTCAGAAAAAAGTGTAAGGGATGCTTAGTCCAGATTGGCCTCAGAACATCCCCCTCAACACATCCCAATCCAAGAGAAGGTTCTCTATTTAAAAATGAACATTAATGAACCACTTATTTCCACACAATAAGATCTACCTGAATTATTACAAACATCAGAGGACTCAGGGAGACACGTATTGTGCTTCCAAGGCACTGAAGTTTAGTGGAGCAGTGGCAAAGTAATTTGGCCCACAGGGGGATATTTAACCCAGCTGAGTCCAAGCAGCAGTGTGTGCTGATATGGTGACAGCCTCAGAAGCAGTGTAGTCATGGATGCATGATCATGGAACACAGGGACAGTGGGCAAGGATAGGTACAAAGCTCCTACTCCTCCTCTGTCACCCTTGCATGAGATATTTACAATAGAATCTCAAGCAGAGAAAATTTCCCCACACCTCCTGGCTATAAAGTTGGAACTGGGCCTTGAATTTGAGTGTTATAGGACTATCTCTGTTTGTAATCCAGATTCCCATTTCTGGGCTGTGTTTGCACAGGCTGGCCTTGGCAAGGTGCAGATGGCAATCTTCCTGGCTTCAGATGGGAACTTGCATCTGACTTGCAATTGTGAGAGCCAACAGCTGGGTGAAGAATCCTTCCCATTCACTTAAACCAGGTCAAGAAGCAGACATGTGCTGTGTGTCCCCACAGGCAGTTTGAGGCAATTATGCTCCCATGTAACTACTGAAGGAGTTGATCTGTACCTAAGTCTCATTAAAACTGTTTGCTTTAGACATGTTCTGGTTTGCACTAAGTATTCAGTACTTTAAAACTAATAACCTGGTGGAATATCCTTCCCACAAGATATTCCACTCTCCTTCCAAGAGATGTAATCTGAGGGTGGTACCAGGGAACATTTTGTGCCTCCTGAGCACCCTGCTGCTCAGTGCACATGCCCAGCAGCGATGCAGACAAGGTCCTGCAGTCACACACATCCCGGAGGTGAGCTGTGAAGGCATCAGGAACTCCACACTCATTTCACACAGAGCACTGTCACTCCCTTGCCATCTGCTGCAGATTCTGCTGCTCCCTCCTTGACAGCACTGAATGTCTGACCCTTCCCAAATGGCTCTGCTCGTTTGCCCCTCCCGTGAGAGGTGGGAAAGGTTGAAAATGCAAGTCCACAGGTCGAATCCCTGGCTGTGCCACGGTGGAGCACAATGAGTCTCAGCAATGGCAGGCAGGGACTTTAAGTAGCATGCATGCAAAATATGCAGCCACATTAACCAGTGAAGCAAGGAAGCAGAGACATTTCCTGAGGTGGGAAATATATTGAAATGCTAATAGACCCCGGCAGGTATTTTTGGTCCTTTGGGAAAAGATACCTAGGAGGAACTTCTTAATTGTATGTTCACCAGATCCTTTCAACAGATCAAAAGAGAGAACTGATATGAGCAAATAAACTTTGATATCTGCCTTTCACTACTGGTACTAATTGGAAGGAAATTCCCTGGCCTGTGGAACAACACTTAATTTAAAAACATTAGAAATGTTAATTGAATAAGGGGGCAGGGTTGATTAGAAGCATGACCTCATGTCTAAAATGTTAATGAGGGCTCTTGACACGTGAACAACAAAAGGTCATGATAGTATAAACAATGAGATGAGAAAGAACCACCAGCTAGAGCCTGACAGTGACATAAGAGTCTCATGTGAGAAAGAGCTTTGGGCAGAGAGGAAACTGCCAGCTTCAGAGCTGAGACAGATACAACACAATCTAAAGTAGAAGACCCATTTTCTGTACTCGTGTACTGCCACTCACCTTTATTAGCGTTTCAGGGCTACAATTCAGACAGAGTTTTAGCCTGAGTGCTCAGTTTCCTGTTCATCAAGGACCATTGGGTCCTTTCTTGTGCAACCTTGGACCTGATTTACTGGGCAATATCGAGGTCAGAGAAGATTACCCCATGATGAGGAGTTAGGGAGCCTGACAGATAACCCTTGGATAGCTGTCTGGAAGGGGCATGCAGAGATATGCCATCTTTTCCTACTAAGAAAAGGTCATTCCTTTGCCTTCAGCAAGGAGAGTCACATAATTAGGTCAATAACTGGATTTCTACTGTTGGGAGAACAAGACTTGGGGGTATATCTCATCTCCTTGACAGAATGGAGTTTGTGTCTTGTATACAGACATGCAGCTGGAGAAAATCAGAAGAGAAGACAAAATATAGAATCACAGAATCATAGAATATCCTGTTAGAAGGAACCCACAAGGATCATCGAGTCCAACCCTTAGTCCTGCACAGGGTATTCCCAAGAGTCGCTTACATTTTTGGAAATAATTTTCTGCATAGAACCTGTTTGCAAACTGGTGAACTTGTATCTTTTCAGATTTCGTTTTGTCTCTCCTTAGATATTGCTCTTAAACTATTTAGGGACCATGTTCACAATACATAAAAAAGGTTCATGTGGGAATATGCTTTTGGGATTTTTGGCTCAGAAGATGGTTCCAAGATCAGGCAAGAGCTGTATCTTAAATTTCAAGATTAGCTGTATATAGATATATATTTTAGTTGTTGGGACATGTATAAATAACAGTAGAAACCCAAACAGGGTCAAAGTAGAAAAAAGGATATAACTTATAACTCAACATTATTCCACCTGGAGAGTCTGTCTGTGAGATGACAAGTTTGTATGAATCCAATATCCCTGGATTTCCCAGCTTCATTTTCTGTACTGAAGCAGCAATCCAGTGTCATGAGAGGAAGGTTCTCTAAGTGGAGAAATGATGTGTGGATGTGCTTTGAGAATTTGTGTTTGGTTAGTAATTTCCCACACAGATTATGTTTGCAAACTGCTGAACCTCTATTGAGTATATATTCCCTCTAGACTTTCACTCTGCCTCTCTTCTGAAGTCTCTGTTATTATATTCTCAATCTTGTTTGTAGTCTCCGGATTCTATTTACAAATTCTTCCAGCCTCCTTCCTCCTTTATTCCCAAACCCTATTAATATCTGACCTAGAGTGCATTTAAGTCTCACTTTTTCCTTTATACATGTTACCATCACTGGCTTTCAATCTGGTGGTTGTGCAAGAAAATTTTCTTATCTGCCTTACTCTTCTTTATGCAGTCAATCAAACTACTTCTCCTGATAATTCTGATTTACTGTTGTGTTGAGTTAAAAATTATTTGCTCTTTTTGTTTTTGTCTCCATTCTGATGATCCATAGTCCTCCATTGCCAACACCTCTCCTATTTCTTACTAGATTATATAGAAATACCAGTGTATACAGAACTAATTTCACTAAATACACTGCATGGCCCTGAATTTTTTTTTTTTCAAAAAGAGAGAGGAAGGAGTGAGGAACACTAGAAGGAACTTGATTAAATGTGAAATCAGATACACTTAGAGTAATCAGCCTGTAAAGCTTAGTACAACTGTCCTCTGTCTTTCTCAGCCTTCTTAGAAGAGGATATGTCATTGAGACATATTATTTTAAGAGGGGGAAGGAAAGGTATTTTGCTTCTGCATCTCCTATGGAATCCCGGAGAACTCAACATTTTCCCAAAGCAGAACACCATGAAGGACAGTGCTGCTCAGGGTGGCTCCATGACTCATTTTCAAGCTGAACCCGTGCTGGTTTGTACTTGGCCCCCAAAGCTACAGCAGGCAGCCAAAGTGGGGTCATATCTGAGCCCTTAAAGGTGTGTATTGTCAGCAGGAAATCTGTCACTCACATGTCAGAGCTGAGGCAGCCAGGAAACGCTGGCAATCTCAAAACATTGATATCCAAGTCACACAAGTGTCCAGCAGTCCCCCATGTGAATTTGGATTATCTGGGAAAATGGAAGGAATGAGCAAAACAGAGCAGAGTAAGCAGTGACAGTGACATAAGACAATTAGCACTGTCAATATCTCTCTCTGTCAGTGTGGTTCCTAACTGATTGACCATGTCTTAAAAATGTAACTGCTGAGTGTATTTGTATCATGGATGCACGTTTAAATTAATGCACTGAACAAAAATGTTAGCAGAGAGCTGTCCATGTAGCCACTGGAAAATACCCTAATCTGATGCTGTGAAAGCAGACATCATGAACCTCTCCCCTTGTGGATCTGGGTTCTTTTGGCATGGTATATTTCAGAGGATGCCAAATGCCAGAATTCCTAGTTTATTTTACAAGCCTTGAAGGACAGAGGGCTCGAGATCTCATGCTTTATAATAATAAATTATAATAAAAGAAGCATTCTCCTTTGGAAAAGGGGTGTCTTAGAAGAGGGATGATTTGTTTGAACTAAAAGGTAAAAGCAGGCTGGGTTTCCTTGACCTGTGAAATGGCATTTTGTTCTTCACCACCTGTTCAATCTCATGCCATACTGCCCTGCTGCAAGAACTAGATACCAAATCTGATACTGGACAGGAAACAACTCCATGCTCAGCTGGTTGTGGATCTGGATGCCCCAGGTCTGAGTCGAGATGAGATGAGATGAGATGATGGAGTAAAATGACACTGTAACACCTTTGAAAAGAGGAAAGCAGAATCAGGAAAATACATCAAGGATCAGTTTTCCAAGATCTCTACTCCTACTTTTGTTTCAATGCAAAAAAGCCAAGAAATCTGGTCTAGACAGTTCCAGACAGTGTTTTCCTTTCCCATTCATGATGGCAGCTGTGACTGTGACATCTTGGTAATGATAATCATTGACAACTGCCAGTTTCATTTAGAAGGTTCTTGTGCTCAGGACCCCTCAATGCTACAGCTACATCAGTCAGCCTCAGGAGCAGGAGGTGAGGTTTCCCTCCTTAACATGACAGCAGGGCTACCTGAACCCTTACCAAGCTGCCTCCCCTCTTCTTCTCCTTTGCCCCTGTAAATCTGAACTACCACTAGGGAAATAACTGTGCTGAGCTCTCTTTTTAGCTGCTGAAATAGCTCAATCACCTCTGAACCCTTCAAACAGTGGAGAGGACCCTCTTGGCACACCAGCCCTACAACCCCCAGAAGACTTTGAGAGGATCCCATTTGCACAGTCTCTCCTTTCAGTGAGAAGGATGCTGCTGATGTTCATCAGCAATGCTGCTGATGTTATTATCCCCTTCCTCCTATCAGCACTTCCAAACAATCTGTTTTTTTTTTACTCCTTATCAGCCTGTCTCTGATAATCAACTGACATTTTTACAAGAAAACTTTTCTGCTAACTATTGTGATAAGGTTCTCTCTCCAGGGAGAGTGCCGTTGGTGAGATGTTTAAAATTAGACAGTAGACTGTTCAATGTCCAAATATGGAACAATCCTTACCCCAGCATGGAGATGGGTTAAATGATGGAAAACCTTCTGCCTGTAACTTATCTAAATCTGCCCAGTGCTGTGCTCCCCTAGACAGTGCATCCTCCCAGACAGTGATCAGACACAAAGCTGCCAACAGCTGCAAAAAGGATTAACCAAGGTCTTAAATTATTTTTGTCTCTCAGCTTACTCACTGCTTTGTAAAAGACTGAGTGAGGAACAACACAAAAAGTAAGAATAATCCAGCCTCTTCCAGAACATTTCATGGGGTAGGAGCATTTGCAAATAACTGCAACCACTAGAAAAAAACAAACCGTTATGAGTTTGGGGAAGTCCCAAATATATTCCTTTTGCCCTCATGATCTGCATCATCTTCACACTTCTTTGTTCTGGTTTTCCTTTCAGTGCTTTCCAGGATCTCTGTGCTGACATGCCCTGTGGCAGGGAAGGGAGGCACAGAGCAGGAAGGGGGAGGATTTCTGAAGAGCCTGTCTAATCATTATGGGCTTGCTCCTCAGCAGCACTGTCTCCAAAGGGTAATGCCATTATTGGAGTTATACTGCAAAAAGTAGCAAAGATCCTGAATGGCAAACATAAGATTTTTGCTTTGTTTAAATAAATTGCTTTGGCTTAATGTTACCATAAACATTCAAGTATTTTCCTTCAAAGAAAAAGTAAGTTCCATTAGGAAATTAGCCCAGGTGACAATCACATCATCTTTTTTGTTGATGGTTATGCTTGGCTTCATCTCCACTTTTTACCAGGCTTTGGTGATTTACCATTGGTTAGATCCTGTGAGATCACCTTATGATTTCATTGCACCTCAGCACAGGAATCTATCCTATACACCACAAGCTGTTTCTACCTTACCTGCATGTTAATGGCTCTTCCATTTCCATGGCTTGGACTCTGCAGCCCTTCCCACCAGACATGAGCACGTTTTGACCTCAATTTGAGAGGAAACAAAGTGCTGCAAATGACTTTTCCATGACTGAAGCACCAGATAAGGTTTTACAAATGGAAAAATGAGCCACAGAGCACCATCTATGTTGCATCCTCTGTTTAAAAAAAAAAGAAAAGGAAACAGCCAGCTGTCCCACCCTTTCTGACACTGTCAGACATTGCTTTGCAGGATTCACCTTCTTCCAGAAGTAATGATTCAAATTTACCACTCAGTCTCTTCAGATGGAGTGGCTAAAAAAATCAGTTGATACATTGCAGAGGATACTCTCAGCAGCTGTCAGGGAGGTTTTCTGTACAGGTGACCACTTCTTCATACATAACCACTGTATTGTAGCCATCCTAAACTCATGGGTTGTCTGTTTCTAGACACAAATTAACATGAATCTTATTCCTCCTGCAGTTTTTGCCACTGACTCAATGCACAGGCTAAGCACAGAAGCAGCAGCATTCTGCTATTGGTGACAGTGTTGGAAGCTGTACTTATAACTGAACAGATATGATGACTGGTATGGACATTTATATTCACAGCAAATCCAAAGATATTCCCAGGAGGAGCAATAGTTAACTCCAGTGTCCTTGACAAGTATGAGCAACAGCATGTTTGTGGCATGGTAAATTTCTCCCTGTGGCATTCTCTGCTTCCAGTCCTCCCGTGTTGTACAGTCTGGCTTGTTCTCAATTAGAGTGGAGTCAGGCAGGAAATTCAGAACTTCTTAAGATTTTTATTATTTTTCCTCTTTGTTAACTGAGATATTTGTATATTTTCTGTGGAAAACAAAGGAGTGAAAAAAGACCTGTCACAATGCTTTGTTCTTATTGACATCCTGGGGTTTAATCTAAGATCCAGTTTAGTTTCTCACTTCTAGAAAGGAGGTTGTACCAAGGCTGGGGAAGTCTCTTCTCTATAGTAACATGGCAGGAATTGGCTTCAAGTTTTGCCTGGGGAGGTTTGGATTGGATGTGAGGAACATTGGTTTTTTTCATGGAAAAGGTGGTCAAGCATTGGAACAGGCTTCCCAGGGAAGCACTGGACTCACCATCCCAGGTATTTAAAAGACTTGAAGACTTGTATATGTGAAACTTAGGGACATGGTTTAGTGGTGACTTTGCAATGCTGGGTTAATGGTTGGACTTCATGACCTTAAGGTTCTTTTCCAACCTAAGTAATTCCATGATTCTTTTGACAAGTAAGATCATGTGCTCTTGAAAAATTTTCAGAAAGAAAATTTCATCAAATCTTGCATGTGCCTATAAAAAGAAGCTTCAGACAGTTTTCATTTCATCAGAGGCACCCTTCAACAAGAGGTAAAATGATGTTCCATTGTGTTTTTTAAAGCTTGTACAGTAATTATACAGATTTTGGATTTATGATGCTTTCAAAAATCTAAAGTATCATTCTTTCATTATTTCTAGGTGAGAAATTCAGGGGCTCCTCCACTTGCTTGTCAGCTGTAGTAAACCATCTGCTATGGATGAATTGCATTTTATGTGTTCCAAGTGCTAACATCCAACCAACTGTCAATGCAAGAGTTAAATTTCTGTTCTAGAGAGGCTTTTTCCCCCTTAGATTTCAAGAAAAACAAATCAATTTCAGACTAGGCAAAGGTCAGTTGGCTTAAGTTTTTGTCAAAGTACAAGACAAGACTGGATAATGATCACTGGATTTGAGTGAATGTGAGCTGGCTTCTCTCACTGCTGACAATCGCTCCAATACTTTGGCTTTGGATTTGCAATTCTTTGCTAAAGAAAGACTGAAGAAACCCCCAGGCCTCCATTGCTCACTATTGTTCTCCCAAGCCAGCAAGGAAAGCAAAACTTCAAAGCTCTATAAATCTGGTATTAGTTTTGAAGATAATGATAATCATGAATATTACAGAAGTGCCTGTGGGATGACTCTGACGTGGCCTCACATTGCTGTGGAGCAGCAGATGGCCCCAGCCTTGGAAAGTCTGCAGCCTGAGCTGGCATCAGGAAACCACATTGTTATTCCAAGCTTTCTTTAGAGATGTGTCTTTGTGTTAAGAAGCAAATCAATCATTGCAGAAGCTGCTTCTGAACCAAGAGTATAGCACAGACAGCCACAAGTACAAACAGATTTTTTGAGGCAAACTTCAAGCTTTGTGGGGAAACATTTGTTTCTTGAGACAATGCAGATTAACAAAGCTTTCTGGGCTTGATGAACTTTGGTCAAGTCCAGTGCCAGGGTCCTGGCAGCCCATCCTTTTGTAACCACTACAGAGTGGAGAATCAAACACTGCACTTTGCCTGCTCCTTGCTGTCTGCTGTCAGCTAAACCTTCCATGTCACATAAGACACATGGATGATCTCTCTGAAGCTGCCCTTGTCTATCCTGCTTTGGTGCTTCAAGGCTCATGAGTGATTTTCATTTGATTTTTTTTTTAACTTCAATCTGCTTCAAAATGTAAGGAGAAAACATTGGTTTTCTATGGTCCCTAGCCATGAACTTTGGTGAAGAGGTTGAGGTAGCAGCTACTTCTCGCTTATCCTGATGCAAAAAACAAGCCTCTACAAATGGCAACACATCAGACAACATTTATTCACCATCCTGAATCAAAATGGACATGAGCATATGCTGTCATTCTTCTTGAAGAAATATATTCTTATTAAAGAACTTAGGAAAAAATTCCACAGTTCTCTAAGCATTTGCAATTCACATCCAGAGCCAAATCCAGTGCTTGGACTCTGAGTCATCTGTAATTTATCCATAGTAGCCTAAAGCAATTTGTTTCATTTGAAATACATAAGGATGTTTTTCTCTGGCTATAACAGAGGTGAGGTACCTGAGTCAGAATAAAGATTATCCAGGTCAGGAAAAAGGAGGAGTAGTGACAGGAGGGACTGAAGAGGAACAGGACTGTGCTATCTCTCCTGGTTTGTTTACAAGTCTTGCTATCTCCCATCAGTGCCTGAAGCCAGAGAAGCGTGGGCTTCACCCAACTCTTTAAAGTGTAGATTGAGTTACTCCTGTTGTTGATGTTCGATGTGGATCATTTAATTCATTCTGCAGAAAATGTGAAAATCATGTGGCTGCATCAAGTTAGCCCAGAAGCAAGATGTCTTGAGAGCTTAGTTTTCTCTCTTTTATTAGGAAGCATTGGAACATATCCCAGGGGCTATATCAGTGGCCCCACTAACATTCCTGGCAGAAAAGGAGTAACTGGTGCCTCATGCTGCAGGGGTTTCAGATGGTATATTCAGTAGCTCCAGATGAGACACAGATGACACCCAGCCTGTCTGTGGAAGTGCTTCAAGACACTCAGTGCCAAGTAAAAATAAATGCTTATCACTATTTTTACATACAGTTTAAGAAATTTAACCATTCTGTCTAGAGATTAGGTTTACAGCTGGTATTATTGCCCAGTATGGCTTGAATGACTTAAGGAATTATATCAAAGTCCTCCTGTCATAACAATTCTGTCTCTCCTCCCCCAGAGCAGCTAAAGATCCATTCAAAACAAGGCATTTGAATCATATTCACAGCAAGCATGTTTTTTATCACAAGAAAGAAAGAGTCTTTACTACTTCATCTCCTTCATTTAGATGCCACAGTATTTGTGTTCCTGATTCATCTGTCCCAAGACCTTCAGTGCAGCAATGGAGTGCCCAGGGTCATCCCTGCAGCAAAGGAATGACAGGAGATGGGGCTAATTGGGAAGGTAAAGCCCTTCTAATAGCTGTTGCAAGGAACAGGACATGGGTCTAGTCACTGCAGGACAAGTAGTCATTTTAGCCTGTGCTGAAGTTATTTCCTCTTGGCAAAGGAGATGAATAAAGATATGCCACGCTGGCCCTCAGTGGGGAATTCAATACTCTCAGCACAGTGTTCTGATATATCACACACAGTACAAAATTTTCCAAATTTCAGGTAGGCTCTCATTCTGCTTTATTTTCCTGCCTCAATGCAAAGTTCAATCTGAGCTACAGAGGTTGTGGAGTTCTCACATCCAGTTGGTCTAGCATATTGTCAATATTGGTTGGTCTAGCAAAATGTGCTGTCCAGCATTGGGGAGAAAAATAATAGGGTTCCAGCAGTGCCATCTAATAAGTTCCCAGATGCTCAAAAATAGTATGAAAATCCTTGTTTTGTACCCTGGATTCCATTTTCTGGTGGAAAATCACACTAAATTATCATTTCTCTGGAATACGGAAAATTCCACCTGCTGTACAAGTGTTATGTTATTGTGGAAGAGGGAAATCCCTGCTACTGTTTACAGAGACAGACAGCTTGTTTGTTCAGCATTGGCTAGAGCTGGCCAACCAACCTTAAAATAAAACTGTATGAGAAATGCTTGCGGGAACCAAAATGATTTACTGTCAAAAATATCCGCTCATTCAATGAGTTCAGCTAAACCTTCCAAATGCAGCATGCAGTTTGATTAATGGAAGAAGCTAGAAAGCTGTGCTTTATCTGAGATTCAGGATGTTGTTTATCACTTACTTTTGAGGGATGGGAAAGATGGGATGCCTCTTCCACAGGAGGAGAAGGCAAAGCACCCTCTTTGGTAGTTCCATAGCAGAACATCCCAGGGCAGGGTCATTTCTGGTGTGACACCAAGTACTCTGTGAAGTCTGCTGCTTTCAACAAGCTCTCTAACTTTATGATTAAGAAGACAGAGAGTAACATTAATTTGATTTTATGGCTAGCCAGGATTCTGCCATCAGGTTATAGGAACTGACAACCAGGGCACATGAACTCTCATGTACTCTGCTGGAGTCATTCACCTAAGGTTTCATCTCACAAAACATTTAGTTTTTGTTTATGACTGTCACATCTAACACCCTTAAGAAGGACTTTTTTCTCACCTTGATTTTTTAAACCTCTCCTTCTCTCACTTGTTTTATTATGCTCTTTACAATCTTCTCATTCATTCAAAACTTTTAGCTGTAAATGTCCTTCAGTGACCCTTTTCACTTGGCCACATGCCTTCAATTTGGTGTTTCAAGATCCTATGGAAGGGGGAGCTATCTCACCTTTTTATTTATTTACTTATCATTTTTTCAGAAAACCAACAAAACAAACATAGTCTCAAGTTGTTAGACAATTTTTCAGTTTAAATCATGATGTAACCTCAATATCCTGCAGAGGTCAGGACCAGAGCAAGATACTCTGGAAATCCTCAGTAGTCTGGTCCAGCATTCATATTCTGGGCTTTATAAATAAAAATATCTTGAACAAAAAAATCAAGGTTGATGTGGGACCATTATTTGCCAGGTTTGGAAAGCTAAAGTCTAGAAAATTCAGTTTGCTCCACTCCTGAACATAAGGACAATCCTGCTGGGAATGTGTAAAGCTGCTTTACATTTACTCCTTAGAAATTTCATCTTTGTGAGAGAGACTGAAGAGAATCTGAATCTCTGAAGTATTGCAGATACATTGTTTAGGATATTTTTTTCTGTCAGCCTGATGTAGTGAAAAAGCCTCGAGTGAATTTTTCCCTTACTGCTTCCCTGTTGGAAGCAACACTGGGGGAGTTTTACAGACTCCACTTACAAACAACAGAGTGTCTTGCAGCATTAACACACAATTCATTAAAAAGTGTTCTGCCCTGTCTTTAGTATGCAGAATGGGTGCACCTCAGCAATTGTACATGGGCTCTTTGTGACTCAGGCAACAGGCAGGCTACACATGAACTACCCACCCAAAATACCACTGGTTTATGTTCTCAATTTTTGGAAACTCAGAAAGAACCAGCCCCTGGCATGCCTGTTCATATAGCACAGCTGAGCTCAAAGGGTGTGATGTCTCATATTTTGGGGGCTAGAGTAAATTTTTTTCTTATTGTGGGGTATTTATATTAGCTGGGATTTTCATCAGCAGCCAGTCAAGGGCAGAGCAGGTCCCCTGAGCAACTACCAAAACAAAACTAACTCAAAAACTTTGTCATTTTTATTTTTCCTGTGTTTCCCTCTGTGTTCCTGTGTTTAAATCTTGCTGAAGATCCTTTCTAGGCCCTTAATGGGTTACTGGCCTGTTGTGAAGCCCAACCATTGCAAAGGACTGGCAGCTCAGGGATGTAGAGTCAGCTCCTGGGCAGGTGCAGGTTGCTCTGTGCCCCAAGACAGCAAGTTTTGTTTATACCAGGCTGGTTGCTGAGGGGGAACCTTGGATGTGCTGGTGTGGAGGCTACTCTGGGAGGCAAAGGGATGCCCAGTCACTTCATGTCCATCCCCTGCTCATAAAAGTAATCTCTCTCTTTGGTGTTTCCCATCACCAAAACAGCTCTTCAGGCAGAAAATCTCAGTTTTGCCTCCATCCCTGAATAGTTCAGGTCAAGTTTTGTCCTCAGGCTGCCAAGGGGAGCAAGTCAGGCAGCTCCTGAAGTTGAATTGCTGGTCAAAGCACTATGTGGCATTCTCCCAGCACTGATTCCAGCCAGCCTGATTAATTCTGGGCAATTCTGTGTGTACACAGCAAGTCAGTCAGCTGTAGTTGCGGAAAGATGTCACCTTTGTGCCATCACTTTCAGGGTCCAGCTACAAAATCAGCTGGTGCTGGGTCATTGGTCACCCAGCAGCAGCAGTGGGCAGAGTGGTCTGATTCTTACACATAGTTCATGCATATTTAATGAATTGCATGTTTCTTACTATCTGCTAGCAGGTGATAACTCATTCTTACCATATCTGTCTCCAAAAGAACATTGTAATAGTTGCAGTGCCAACCTCCAGCCAAGATTCAGGAAAGGACAAAGCGGCTGGGTTCCAAATATTTCTCTCATGGAAATTGTCTTGTCAGGGTTGTGAAACAATCAACATTTCCACCTGGAAGTCAAAATGTTGGATTTTTCTTCATAAGTGAAGGTTCTAGATATTTAGGAAGGTTAAAGAGGTGATGAGCAGTGTAAATGTCTCTCTGCAAACCCTATGGCTGCAATTATTTCACTGTAAGAGCTGAATGGCAAAACAACGAGTTGTTTTTCTCCTTGACTGTGCCATGAAGTTTCATGTGAGGTGGAAATAGTTGAAATCTGACTTTGTGCTCCTTGCTCAGCAGAAAGTCCAACAGAAGTCCAACAGGAACTCTGCCATAGCTAAAAATTTTGGGTTGGATTTCAGAAGCTTGAGCTTGCTGCTGCTAACTGATTGTGCAGCACTAACTCTGCAGTTCTCCCTGTGAGAAAGGTAAAGTACTGAAAATTCTATTCTACAGGTGTGAAAGAATGACAGAAAGTTTCTCTGTGGTCTCCATTGCCACAGGTAAGATGTTTGTTGTGAGAAGTGTTGGTGCAACACAGGTCTCAAAATCCTTACTAAACCCCCCATCAAGCCCATCCTTGGTAGATCTATCTGGAAAGGAAGAATGCAGTAACACTGCAAACCCTCATGCAAATCCCATTCTTGTAAGAGTGGGCACTATTAGCATGATGTCTTCCACAGCAGGGATTAATATAAAAGCATACATCAGAGCCATCTTTTCAAATTAGTATTTCATTCCTAAGTGCCCTTTAGCTCACTACATCGCAGAACAGAGATGACATTTCTGTCCTTGTAAATGTGCTGCACTCTTCTAATCAGGACGTGTTGTGTCGGTGTTACTGGATGCTAATACAGCCTGGCCTGCTGTAGCAATCCTATTTGGAATATCTTGTCATCTCTGTGGCCAGCCTAGAGCCTTTCAAACAGGGCTGTATTGATAAGGAAAGACTATCTGCTAAATGTGTCATGTATCAAGCACAGCTGAAATACAACATGTAGCAGGGATTAGAAACAGCTTGGACAATGCACTGTCCATAGGTACAGACAAAACTCTGGGTTGTGTTGAGTTAAAATCTCATTCATCCCACATCCTCTGTAGCACCAAGGGTAAGGTAGCAGATTACTTCCTTCCTTTACCATCCCTCACACTTCAGTGCAGCATTTCCTTCACCCTGCTAAGTTTTGGAGCAGTACAGGAAAGCACACAAGTACACAGCTTAACTTGGACACTACTCTGATGTAAATACCAGAAGAAAATTGTTTTCAGTGTCTCAGTTATCCCAGGTGTATGTATAAGAAGTGAATCAACTATTTGTATAAGAAAGGAATCACTCACTGTGTTCAGACCCAAGGAAGATTTCAGTGGCTTGCATTAGGATCTAGAAACCATTTGGGATCTGGGATGGTGCAGGATGAGGTGAGGTGAGGCCTGTGCCTCAGCTGGGTTTTCATGAAGATTAGTGGGCCCACATGGGGCTATTTGGGATTTTGCTTATCAGCTGTAGTTACAGCTTCAGCACAGCACTGAACTCCAGGCACCAGGTCAAGGATGGCTGCAAACAAGGAGCTGCATGGGAAAGCTGTGGTAAAACATCTGCTGCATCTAAGCATGTTTCACTTGGTTAGACAAGGAGGCTTACAGCTTTCAGATATGTAAATACATCAAACTGTTGATGTTGCAGGTGGATTATGAGTTTCTTGAACAACCTGCCAGAACTTGTTCAGTTCTCTGAGGCTGGATAGGAAGTGCTACCTGTCAATAACTAGTGGGAAAATCCATTGATGGCTTTTAAATGCAGATAAACAGATGACCAGTCCTTTTCCTCTGCTAGGACACAACTAGGAGTGCTGCAGACAGCCCCTCACACTCTCTCTAAATAACATCTTCTACCACCATTGCCTGTATTGTCAATCTGACACTCAGCCCTAAGGAAACCTCACAAACCTTCCCAGAAAAAATAAGACCTAGGAGTGGAAAACAATAAGAAGCCAAATTATATCAGAAGACAAAAAAATAAATACAGGGAAAAGGTATTTGAGCCACAGATCTGAAAAATAAAACTAGAAACGCTGCAGGATACACAGATCAGTGTGATCCCAATATTTCTTCCTTCCCTGCTCCTGTACAAGGAGCTGGTGGACACTGACCAGACACTGGGCTTGGTGGAGCTTTGACTGAACTTTCCATAGCCTTTCTTGTACTCTTTTTAAAAAGCAAAGGGATGTATAAATAAGAAAAACTGAAATGTTCGGAATGGCTGATTTCCCACCAGCATCATTAATACCAAAGAATATTACCAGGTCAAAAGGAAAGTCTGAGAGTCACTTCAAATTTTTAATGAACTCTCTACAGCAACTGGTCTACAGTGCTCTGACCTTCTCCTCCCTCTCTGTTCTCCAGAGAATAAGATAGAATAGATGTGAGTGGGTATAAGGGCTGAAATAGAAGTCAGAATGCAACAATAAAAAGGAAAAATATAGAGCATGTAGAAAAATATTTTTATATTGAAATGAAAGAAAATACTACAAAGCCAAAGAAGTTTGGTACCACCAATTTCTAATAACAATTTCCACATCAGTGCCATATGTGTGCCATCTGCAGCACTCCAGTTTGGCAACAAACAAAACAAACAGAAACAGTGACCAAAGTAGTCTTTTTGAAATCTGATAGAGGTCCTCAAGAGAGCAAAAAACTTTGGGGTACAAGTAAAAACTGGTGTAAGTCCATCTTGTAGTGAAAGACATACACAGGCTTTAGCGTGGCTTCCTGTTAGCAGCAACTTGATTGTTCCAGGTCCCCTGTGATTGCCTTGGGAATATCCACCAGCAGCTTACAGTGCTGACAGGGAATTTGAGCTTGTGTACTGACATTTCTGAAGGCTGGCAAGGAATATAATAAATGTTTGGCCATTCTGACACAAATTTACTTGCCAGAGAGGTAGTATTACGTCAGCTGAAGCCCTCTGGAAAGTTTACTGTGTTCAGAATCTCCTTCAGTCTAACCTAAATGTGCCACATGGGAGAATTAAAAGCCTTGGTACCCTCAGATTTTCAAATTAGCTCCATGTGTATTCAAAAATTTGGATTTAGAGCCTGCTATATAGTTTTGATGAAGCAGCCCTGAAATCAGTGAGCCAGTATAGGAAGTTATTTGGGTTTGAATTGAATTTCTATGATTAAATACAAAAAACCTACAGCTTATTGTTACTCAGAAATGTATCTTGGTAAAAAGATGACACCCATTCATTTGCCTTCCCATCTTAAATTGTCCAGAAAGATCCTAGGGTGAGACCAGAAGCTGTGTCACTGGAGAAATATTTTAAGGACATTTTGCAAACAGTACAGGAAGATCATTTCCTCACTGAAGTAAGTAAGAAGATGAGTAGCTGCCTCATCCACTGTTGAGAGCATTTGAATGAGACTCAAAAAATCTGCCCTGCACTACAGATTATATTTTGGGAAGTTGCTACAGTTCTTTTATAGTGTAAGACAAATGTCCTTTCTGTAGGTTCCTTAATAACCCAACTTGGAAACAGCAGTAAGTGCATCACAGTAAAAAAATTGTCTAAACACGATGTCAGTAGCTCTGATCCTCCCATAGTGCAGTTTCCAGCAACACACTGGGCTGCTGCTTAGCAGTGGCTTACAGTGTTATTTAAGAACTGACCCCAATGCCTGTGCTTGCTCACTTTGTCAGAACAGAAATTTATAGTGCATGTTCTTCCACTGGAGTGAGAGAGTCAAGACTTCCCCACAGAAACTGACTTTCCCTGGAGGGTTTCAAATCCAAGTACATCCTGACCTTACTCCCTGTCTGACAAAAATACTGCTTGTGGTGCTTTGTTTCTATGACATGTCTTGAGAAATGCTGTTATAAACCCAGAATTTCAGGCAGTGTGGATTGCTAAGCCTCTTAATTTATTTTTTTTTTTGTTATAGCAGCTGAAAGAGTTTTTCTCTGTATTCCACACACCTTCTTCCACAAATAGCCAGAATCCTGAAAACTGTTGTATTTTTCATCAACAGAGGAAGGATTTTGTCCAAGCTCGCACCTGACATTTTGTCACTGGGTCTGTGTGGAGGGTTACCCCACTCAACTGCATTAGTAGAGTAAATATGTAATACTTTGCTAGCCCAGAAGGTCTGTACCTGTGTTACAGATGCACAGAAAAAGGTTTTTGCCTCTAGCAGACTGCCATGAATATATGGCAAATAATTTGTTTTAATTTACATTTTATGGAAGGTAACTTTTCATCCATCATCGTTGCAGGGTTTTTTTTTTTTCTAATTCCCAGTCTTTTGTTTAAAGTGAAACAGTTTTACAGACCCTGCCTTATTGTAAATATACTTCTAAGAATATTCAAGGAAAGATTGAGCTTTCTCTGAAGTAATTGAATAAATGCCAGGGCCAAGGACAGTTTTATTTGGGGGAGCCATGATCTGACTAGTCATGGAACATCCACAGCAGGGAAAATAGATGATCTGCAAGCCTTCCAGCCCAAGCCATTCCACGATTCTATGGCAATTCCATGACATGCCATGGGATAACAACAAAGTACTAAACTAATGTCCATTCATATCTTCTTTGCTTTGATGTAATATGTTGGCAGAGGTTCTCCATTCTGGTGAGCACCAGTGAAATTCCACCTTCAGTGTCAAAATACCCTCTGACTACAGCAGGGCCAAGGTTTCAGGAGTCTACTTGCATGGGACATGGACTGTACACCTTTGATGGGAGGGAATATTTCAACAGAGTTGCAGGCACAGTATTCCACCTGGGGTAAAGGTACAAAGAATTTCCTCTACATAGAATATTCTAGCAAGTTTTATAAATAGTTCATAAGTCTCTGGAAGTGCTGAGTGGGCTTCCTGTTTTCAACAGTCAAGCCTCAGGTCATCAGACTCAGGTTAGTCTTACCCTGTAAAGGAAAAAACATCCTTAACCACCAGCATGTACTTACTAAATCAATGATAAAGCTATTTCTTGGCAGTGTACAGACCCCTTTTCCACACTAGGAATGAGTGCTACATCTTCCACAATCTACTTCACTTCCAGGCTAAGTTCTGTCTTTTTTCTCATCAGGATAAAGCTCACATAATTCCAGCAAAGACAATGAAGCATTTTCAGATTTACCAGGATGCTGTGGAGAGCAGATTCTGGTCCTCTGCTTTTATAGTTGAAGTAAATGAGGCCAGACACAATTTCTTCAACATGGAAGGGAGAACTGGAGTCTAATACTTGCTGGTCTCTAAATGCTTGGCCTCCTCCTGAAGCAGCAAATAGAGGGAGGCTCTGTGAGAATTATATAAAGTGAACCAACGACTCAGTTCTTGACAGAGTCATCTGTTCATACTGCACAGCCTAGCTAAGCCCCCTCCCACCTGTGACTCATTTTTTATTGATATGAAGTGCTGAGAGGCAAAACCACAATAAGAGACTGCAGAAAACATCAATAAGGGGCAGAGAACAAACTAAGAAGGTGATGTTTAAAATTTTAGGTGGAGGGGAGGGGGAAATAAGCCTGCCCTGGAAAAGTGTGTAAAAGGAAAATGGCACTAGAAAAATAGAGACAGTAGATAAAGGAGAGAAAAACACTCTTAAAAGCAAATGAAGAGACTGATGAAGGAAAATCAGAAGTTGTAAAAACTCTATTTGGGCCTATTTTGCCTGCTGAACTATTATTTTCAACAGTGAGTATGTGAGGCAATCCATATCTTTAAGCAAAGTAGAAAATCATTCCACTGCAATCTAGATAATTTCCCACTCCATTTGATGATATAATGCACTAAGAGCAAACTGCTCTAAATCATCTAGGATAACCCACTGGTCTCTCTTTTCAGCAGAAAAGAATAAACTTTGTTCTAAACAGTTTCACTCTGAGTCAATGCCTCTTACAGCCTCCACTGGGTATTCTGTACACACTGCACTCCTCCCACGTGGAGATGCATGCACACCACAGAGCAGTTTCTCCTTTCCAGAGCTCCCCCCTCTGCCCCAAGACTGTTTATCTCATGATGGGCATAAGCAAACACAAGAAAAGAGCGATTTTATTAAATTCTCTAGCTGTGTCAAGCGACGGATTTTCACATCATCCTTTTCCTGCAGTAGCACGTTGCTGTTGTAGGGTTTTTTCCTCCTCTTTACAGAACGCTAAATCCAGCCAGAAAGCTGTTATGAAAAAATACCCAAGGGAAGTGTGATGGAGAGTTTTTCTTCACTGATTTCTCTTCTAACATTGTTTCCTTCCTTCCTCCCCTCCCCACCCTGCGGACTCGATCCTCAGCCCATTGATGTAAAAGGAAAAGCCCACACTGACCTCATGTGGCTCTGGATTTCGCTCCCATTCCGGAGCCATTTGTTTTTCTAAGCGAGTTAACGGGAACGCTGAAAAAAAAGTGCCATCCACTGCCCTAATGGCTCGAGTGAGTTTTCAGTGGAACTGCATTGTTTGAACCCAAGATAATATTTTACCTCCAATACACCACCATTATGAATTCATTTGACATTCAGTGTACAGTAATAACAATGAATTTGCTGGATATTGAATGTCACACACTTTTGCAGGTACGGCATTTCATTGTAATGCACGGCAGCATTAGTTTAACGACACCGGGGTTTTTCCAGAATCCTCTCTTTACATTTCACACACACACACCCTTCTTTCTCCAGGAGAACAATAAATACTCCTTAGCATTGCCTAAGAAGAATAAAATCATACTTTGCTTTTGAAGAGAAATATGATCTATATGCAGGCCTCTAGCAAGCTGAACGCCAAATGCTTCCTGGGACAGTGTGAGCGTGAATATGTGCACAGAGGCTTTTTATAACCACAAAATGGATGGCCTGGAATATTAAACAGGGTTTGTTTCATCTTGTTTTGCTTTGCTTTTTTGGTTGCTTGGTTTCATTTGTTTTTTTGGGGTTTTTTTTTGTTTTGTTTTTGTTTCGTTTTTGTTTTTTTTTTTACTTAATTGATTCTAGAGTGCAAAAGAAAGTAACCTTACTCTTTGAAACAAAAGATGTGAAATTCATGGCCAAACACTACCCCTGACTCCTGAACAGGTTATCCATAGGAGTTGAACAGGCCCCACTGCAGGACTGTGGTGAGATGGGCTGCATTGTACTGCTGGTGGAGTAAAGGGCATGGGACTGAGGGAGGAGTGGGCTTGCCAAGGGCCACAGCAAAGGAAGGCATGGTTTTCATCCAGGATTAGGGAGAAACAGTGACAAAGAGTGACTACAGCTGCCTTAGACCCCTGACCAAGCCACCACCTTTATGAGGAGAATGTCATCCTTGAAGTATCTGTGCCAGAGTTCACCCCATCACTGCAGCTGGGGTGATCAGTTGGATATTTTGGTCTGGAGAAATTCATAATTGTGCAGCCATCTGGTTCTTATAGTGAGGATGTTCCCATGCCAGTGCTATGCTGGATGAGTTAAACTACTGTGCTACTTATCTGCTAATTCTGTGAGGTGGTCTGCCAGACATCAGCTGATCTCATTTCTACACATTGGTGCTAAAGCCTTCTCATCCACTCTCACAAGGTTCCCAGGACGGCAGCCTGGCACCTCATCCTCCTCAGAAGACAAAACAAGTTGTATGCACAATGGGTTTCTTGACTGCCTGCTGGTTTTACAAGTTATGCAGAAAAAAAAAAAAAANAAAAAAAAAAAAAAAAAAAAAAAAAAAAAAAAAAAAAAAAAAAAAGGAAAAAAGGAGGGGGGGAAAAAAGGAAAAATAAAAAAGAGAAATAACAGGGAAGTTTTTTGGTTTTTTTTTTTTTATTGCAGAAGGAATAGTCATGTAAATGCATTTTTTTTCCAACCTGTTTTTGTACAAATTGCTTGGGTATGCATTGTCTGTAAATATCCTTGTAGAAATCCAGGAATACCTCCTTTGATTAAGCAAGCTATTTTCAAAGCATTATTTGTTGTCATTTTAAGAGGAAAAGAGTAATATTTCTGATAACAAAGTAAATACTGACATCAGCTGAACTGTTAGTAATGTAAAACCCTTTAAAACTTTTGTCTGGCTTTGATTATTTGATTATATGGGAGGACTTTGATTATTGCCCAGTGTTTTGCTGAACTCTGCTGAATCTCAGATAAATCTATTATTTCTATAAATGGTCCTTCAGCAAAATATGACAAGTCTTGATTGAGAAAGATCCCTTCATGTACATGTGGAAGTCCAAGGAATAAGAGTAACCTGCAATTAGTATGTTTTAATGTGGTTTTGTGTAACATGAGTGTGCCACTCTGGTCTTTATTTAAAAGCTCTTGGAGCTGCAATTTTTGAAGCTTTCCCTCCAGCTTTTTTGTTTACTTGCTTGTATTCTGGTTTTCATCGGGGAGCACACAGGCAGTTTCCAAGGCAAGGTGCCCTTCAGTGTGAAATACAGGATATATTAAACACTGAAATGAGTAAGGCAGCAACTGTAACTATTGCAGCTATTGCTACATCACCCAGGCTTGCACAGAAACAGTTGAATCTACACAATTATTTGCAATGAATTTTCTCCAGAAGACCAATCAGTATTTTGAATGAAAGAGAACCTAGGGGAAAAATTGCTCATCACAGCTAAAATAATGAAGGCAATGATCAGTGAGATAAGGCAAAATGGGTGGCAAAAGCTGCTTGTTAGATATGTTAAATGCTTCAAGCCTGTACAACAATAGAAAAGGACAGCATCATAAAGGTGACACTGGAATGTCACTAGTCAGGGATGTTTAATTTTATCCAGACTACAATTGTTTTCCCCCATTTATCTTCTAGGGCCAATGTTTTATCCCCAACCCTGTTTGGGGCTTTCAGGCAATTGACTACATAGAGTGGTTTTGGAGAAGACTGGGTTAGGAATAAGAAAGTCTGAAATCTTCTTTTCTTGTACCTGATAACTGATGTGATATTTGCAAATCCAGATCTCAAACCACATAATGGCCAAGAAAAAAATTCACCATAATTAGATCTTTTTGATGAAAAGCTGCAGACAAAAGGTCTCTTTGTGGGGACAATGAGATGGGCTTGCCTCAGGTATTTGTAGGCACTTATTGAAGACATTGATTGATAATTTGCCCATCTCTGCATTGCTTTTTGTACTGCAAATACACCAATATGTTCAGATATATAAACAGATAAAAGACAAGTGGAAGAGGCCATGATCAATCCAAGCAGACAAGGGTTTTAACAAAGAATTACAAACAGGTAAGTGATTCCAGACAACACACAAAAGGAGAAGGTTTAGATCAAACTACCTGAATAAGCACTGACTTGAAAGAGTTCAAAGCAAAGCACAGGGGTGTCCCAGGAGGATTTATGTGTTTTACCTGTCGATTCATACAACTGCCTGTTAGATCAAATCAAATATTCCTCTTGTAGAGTCCACACAGTGATAAAGCACAGGCAGTTTTTGATGTGTCAGCGTGTCAGTGGAGAGACACTGCACACATGACGTGGGACTCACGATGAGCTTTTGTTCCAGGTGCTTCTCTTCTTGGGCAGCAGTGAAATAGCAGCAGAAGTGCTCGCTGTACTGCCTGGCTGATACAGCCACAGCTTTGAACCAAGCCAGTTCAAAGGACAAGCAAGAGGAGCATGAAACCAAAAGACACTGTTCACAATCATTCCTCAGCTGTGGGTAACCCTTCTCTTCCCAAAAGCGCTTAACAGAGCAAGAGCAGGGGCTGTTTCATGCACTGCTTGGAGCATTATTGCTTAACAGCTCATGGCAACTCTGCCCAAGAGCTTCAGATCAGAAAAGATCAGCCCACCCAATTGAAAGTGTGAGGCAGTGAAACAGGCATTGATCTTCCAGTATGCAATGGAAAGAGGATTTCTACCCTTACTGTCTCATGAAAAGTGCAGTTTAATGCTTTGTGAGCACTGGTTACAGAGACTTGAGCTTTTCATTTTTGCTGGTAGAATCCCAGAAAGTCAAGCCAGTTAACTCCGTGCTTTAGAGGATGCCCAATTTTATGTTAGAGAAAAGATTAACCATATCACTTCTAGCAATTTGGAAGTCTTACAGACCCTGAACCTTTAGTTATGGGATATATGATAACAATTTCAAGTGAGGCAGATGCCCCTTAAAATCAGATGGAATCTGATCATTAATCTATAACATTCATCTCTATTTATTTCCTTTTTTAATTAAAAATATGAATGCCATACATATTCCATACAGATATCTTCATCAGCTGCCTGAAACATACAAACTCAGAGATTTTTCATTTTCCTCAAATATTATGCTATGCTGTGACACTTCAAATCCAGAATTAAGCTCTATTTTATTCCTAGAAAGAAAATCCATCATGTGTCATATTTTCAGCACCTTTCCCTGTGTCCTTCAACATAACTCTTACTCTAGTAATCTGCATTTTGAAGAGGCGTATTTGGCCACATGCAGCTTCCAACTTGAGGATCTACTCAGAGAATCAAAACACTTGTGAGGGGTGATGTGACATTTCTGTGGAGCCCTTCACATAAGCTGGAAAAAACTTAAAGACTCAAGCCAGATTGAAAAGAGATAAATGAAAGCATGAGTTTGTGTTACTGAGATGTTTGAATATTTTCCTGGACTTTGTCCTGTACAATTAAACAAGATATTTATGGACATGCCTAAATTAAAATATCTCTAGCTTAACCTCATTTCCTCCCAGAGAGTTTATTTCTACAATCTTGCTAGTGCACACTTCCCTTTGTTCTCTTCCTCACTGTTTCTTTTCCTTCCAGGAGCCTTATTTCAAAAAAAGTTGCAGTGTGCTCACCCAGCCTGTGCTTCAGCCCCTGAAGCAGACTGGAAAGTTTTAAATTGCTTTCAGAGAGTAAATTCTGATTAAGTGCTGTGACGTCACCTTGGCATTAATGTCCAATCCCAAATTAAATCTTTGGCGGTTTTGATTTTGTATGTGCATGTCTTCTGTCAGCAGCTAATGACAAGTCTTGGAATATCTGAAACATTTCTCCACTCTAGCCACAGCCTATAAATAATGACCTGGCATTGCACCCAGCTTTGCTACATCCATACCCAAATTTGGTACCTCCTATATTATTACTGATATAGTTATCTATTCACTGCTGGACTTAAAATATTTGACCCACTCAAAATCTCATTTATTCCATTTCTTGGTGGAGTTCTGCTGTTTCTTGCACAGCTTAACTGCCTGTGCAATGCAGCCATCCTCCATGCACCAATCCATAAATTCTGTCAGCTTCTGACATTGCTCTTTTTCATACCCAGCAAGTTCTCATGTCATGTCCAGCAGTTTTCCTGTTCAGCTGTCTAAATCTCAGTTCAGGCAGCACTTGGGCATCTGCCTGCTGCCCCAACACTTTCCTTGAAAGAACTGCACCAGCCAGAAATCTGTCTTCTGAATCCCTATTACCTTTGTCAGTGCTCACAGGGATCAGTGAAACTCTTGGTTTGCATATAGCTGCCTAGTTCTTTCTCCATGATATTTCAGTACAGGGATCTTTTCTTTTTGCCAAAATACCATGTTTTGTTAAGTAAACCATTTTAATCTGTTAGGGGAAAAAAAAATCTTCACTTGGAACACTGATATCCCCTACCATATGTACAACTTGATTTAAATTGTCTAATAAAACAGAATGCCTTTCAGTCCTTTTTCTATTTTACAGAGCATTTTTCAGTTATTTATTTTCAGTTCAGATTGTTGTATTATTTTTTCCTTCAAGCCTCATGTTGTAAGATGAGGGAAAACAGAGGAATTCAATTCATCATCATTTCAGTTTTCTCTAATTTATATGCCCAGGTTTACTCAAAATGGAGCAGTTTGCTTCACAAAGGCAGATTTTAACCATCCAGCTCCTCCTGCTTCTGTGTAAGATCACACACCATGTGCAGGATTTTGCTGTTAAGAGGCAGTTGTAGAAAGATGCAGACCTTTTTATCGACATTGGGTATATTCCACTATGCTCTGACTCAGTGATTGCTGCAACCTGCACCCAGACTGACACCAGACTCCCCCACCCCAGGCTTGTCCCAAATGGCACTTCTGCCCCAGCTTTCTTGTCGCTGCTCCGCTTGGTCTTTTCCTGTCTTTCCACCCACAAAGCCTCCTCCCAAAATCAAGGCACAGCACAAAGGCCTGAAGGCAGGTGGCACCCAACAGCTCAGAGGAGTAAACACTTCCCAAGAAAGGACAACAGCCAGAAGCTGGAGCTGCCTCTGGTCTGTGCTCTATCCATTGGCCATGACTGGTATGTACAGAGCAAATCCATGCCAGGCAACAAGCTAAGGACTAAATATGGACAAATATAAGTTTATTAGGCATAGCTGTGGGGATTAGGGACTGAGAAATCATCCTTAACTTTTCAATTATTTTCTTTCATAAGAAGAATCCTATCCTATCTGAACATAATATATCTTTGCAGTTCAGACTGGTGACTTGATTCCTTTCTCTACAAATTAAGTCCTTGGTAGTAAGAGTTGGCAATATTAACAGAAAACCTAGAGAAAAGGAAGTAGATTTCTCCATGTCACTAGTGAAGATTAAAAAAAAAAAAATGAGAACCCAAAATTATATATTGTCTTTTCAGTGGTCATAAAAACTAAAAACTACTTGGTGAATGGGGGAAAAAATGGGGATAAATGGGGGAAACAACAGCAAAAATGAGTGACAGTTTGTCAGTTCTGTGTACAAATGCTGAGGCAGGGAACATCTCCCATCACCTACCGCAAGTTATCACAGAACATTTGATATTCTGCTCCAAGTAATTTTTTTTGTCAGCAGCTGTCCAGTCACCGTGAAAATTTCTCAATTTTATACCAAGCATTTTATCAGTCCAATATTACAGTACATTCTTTCTGAGCTTAACAGCATCAGCAAAATAAAGGATGCAAATAATGTCCCTGATCTAGAAACAGCAGCAGCCAGATAGATCACTGTCCCTTTCCATTTAAACTGAATATTTATGTGTTGAATTTTAAATATAATCTTCCTATCACTTTTCAATAAATTCATTTCTTTCTCTAACCCAAAATGTCTTGAGCTGTGACCGCACAATTATTGGTGTTACAAGGACAATCTTATTTCCAACCACAGATTATTTATTTAAGGATGACCCAATCATGTCACACAAACTTCAGCTGGCTAAAGAAGTCACTGTTTTGCCAAGAGATAATAACGCTGACAATATTCTGTTTGCTAGCTGACTTCTATTTGTCATTGTGTACCAGTTAAGACTTAAGCTGGAAGTATGTCTAGGGAAGAGCTTTTGGAAAACAACTAGAATGACAGATCTTGCACTACACTAAAACCAGAAAGAAGATTTAGGTGAAAATGTAATTATTCTAACCCTGCCTTGGGGTAATTGCAGAGAGCAGGATATACAAATAATGTGATCTAGATTCATTCTCATGCATCTCATTGCATCTATTCTACTAATCTTATATATACAGAAATTTTCAGGAAACTTAAAGCCAGGTCTTCAGGAAATATGAGCACTGAAGTGATCTGAAAGCTACCACCAAGAACATACCCAGTCCTTGGGCATAACTGGCTAAGCTATTTGAAACATTTCCTCTCATTTCCATCTGTGTGCTCCTCCTCTGCCATTTGTGTATTGCTGATTACAATACTGGTATTAAGATCAGAAGGACCATAACTTCTCCTGTCATTGTATTATTTTCCCCTTTAACTTCACATAATCAAAATAAAGCAGCAAGGTTCAGGAAATAAAAACACCACTGCAAAACTGTACTTAACCTGGAAGGCTCTTTTCCTGCTGTTCTGTCCCTAGGAAAGTGGAGGAAGGCAGCAAAGTTATCCAGGAGAACATTGTCAGTGGAGACAGGGCCCATCAATGCAGTCACAGGAGCTGCAGGGGAAGGTAAGGGAGAGGATCTTGGCAGGTGATGTGGGCACAGCCCTGAGGTCTGGCATGAGGAGAGAACCCATTGAGTGATGACTGAGCAGGGCTGAAACACAAAGGTTACAATGCAGTGACTCTGAGCTCAGGGAGGGCTTCCTTTTCAGTGTGATTAAGGCATTAATAGCAATAATAACCATTGTACTACTCCTGAGGATTCCACAAAGGATGATGCAGGAAAGCTCACTCATTTTGTGGTTCCCCTGCCAGAAAATTTTTAGGACATCAAAGGAAATGGGAAGTTACTGGGTGAAATCATGTCTGGCAAGAGGGAAGGAAGCAGGCTGGCACATTTGGAGACTTGCAGGAGACTCTGTGAACAACCTTAGGTAACAAGGCAATAGTCAAGCCTCTGCCACCTTGTTTTCACTTCTGTGCTACCTGAGGGAGCTCCACAATGGATCTCCTTCCAAAAAAGCCTTCACATTAACTCACTTGTCCGCAGGTAAGTATAACCTTTTCTTCATAAAGGAAAATACAGTCACATTTGTTGATATAAATTGACACCAAGAGATGCTATTAAAGGAATTTGTATCAGACATGATGTTGCTCCAGGGTTCCCATGCATTTCATTGTACAATCATACTCTTTTATTGTGCAGGTTGCAAATTAATTCATGGTTCCTCCAGATCAATCTATAAAAAAAGAGCTCCCCTTTGTGGACTGGTATTCAGGTGTGACTCTGGAATCTGAGTCAAAGCCAAGCACTGGCTTTGGTGGAAGTTCTTACAGAGAGGAGGTCAAAAAACAATTGCGTTTCTATGTTGATAAAAGCATTTTGAAATGTTTCAGTATTTGAATCCCAGGCACAATAATAAATATGTGACACAATAAATTCAAAAAGAATATTTCCATAGAACTTAATAAAATCTTACATAGTTTATAAAATAAATCCCAGGTTAGCCAGAGACAGAAAGACTCATTTTGGCTACATTTCCAAGAGATTCAGTTTAGCAGGATTAAACTTGGTACACTGGAATTATTCAAATGGAATTTTTTGGCTTTGCAACAAAGTTGTCTTATCTTTATTTAACTTTACTGTTTTATCATCTGTGTCCTGTTTTCTGCTTCATTGAAAATTCTATTCACACCTAATCAGATAACATTAAATTCTGTATTGAAGGTTAATCCAACAAAAGCTTACGTGTGGGGGACTCCATGTGCTGGGCATCATTAAGATTTTTTCAGAATTCACATGATATTTCATAGTTGGAAGACATTTTACAATTTTACTTTTCAGCGTGAAAAATCTCCCTCAGTATTGTCTGCTATGTAAAGCATCTGGCAAAGGTTTCTTTTAAAATAATGAAGTTCAGGCCATTGTGTTTACTACATGTTCTACCAAAAAGATGCATGTCTAAAACGAGGAAAAAAGGCTTCAAAAAGGCAGTCAATCACAATTAGAAATCAGAGGTTCAAGGCTACAAAATAAGAATTTAGTCTAGTGTTGCACATTTAGAGACTTTTAAATTGGAAATATATTCTTCCAGATTCTCGTCCCATAAAATACAGCCCATGGAATATCACTGAATTGCACACACTTGAATAATTTATTTAATTAGTCACATGGGAAATTCATTTCTAAAAATGAGTGCTTTCTTTTCCAGCTATACAAAGGAAGCCATAAATGTTTATGTGTGGAAATTAGAAATCTACTTTTTCATTGAGGATATTCCTTAAATTTCACTGCAGCTTTTACTACAGCAAACTTCTAGAGCTGCTTGATTCTCTCATACATCCTGCAGCGTTCCCAAGAGTCACCAGGGGTGCAGGACACTGAAACTTCATTTCAAATCCCATATTCCACATCTTGTTCACATGGTTTGAGGAAATTCAGAACAAATGAAACCTATAATAACTTAATCTAAAACTTAATTAAATCAATGGGAAAAAAAATTAACTAGGGAGCTGCTGGGTAGATGTTAGAATCTCTCTCTGTTTTCCCTGAGACAGACCTGATGATAATTTTTCTCTTTCATGCCTGTATCTCATTGCCAGTAGTCTGCAAAGAAGATTTTTCTCCATTAACTTTTCCTATCTTAACATAAACCACACACCCCAACTCAGCTACTTAGGGTTTCCTCTACACAGGAGAGAAGGACACCCTATTCCAAAAGAGATGCCAGAGATTATTAGGGCAAAAACCTCTTTTCTGGGCATATGTCCTTTTTCTGGAAGGTTCTTTAGACATCAAACTTTCCAATAGCTATTTTGAAAAGAAGATTTCACGCAAGTCAGACTAGTCCCTACTGCAAGAAAGCTTAATTATTTTAGCTGCTCAGAGGAAATTAAAAGAAATAGGAGAGAAAAAAAAGGATCAAAATGTAATAAAACTTGCATGGAAAAGAAAAACAATATGGTCTTCCTCAGAAAGGAGAAAGTGCCACAATAAGACATATTTTGATGGGAGGTTCCAAGTGTTGTGTTCAGCTGTAGCTGGAGGAACTCAGCACTGGGTGCCTGCCTTCCCTTGCCTGCAGAGCAGTGTATTTCCTGAGGTAAATACATTTGAAAGATATCTCATACAGTAAGTTTTGAAGTTGTTTTCCTTCCCTTAGACTACTTCTAACAGCCCACGGATTGAGGTTTGATATAATAAAACATAAACCTGGTTGCTACATAATTAACTCAAAATTTAATGAGCAATAAAAGTACCATTACGCTCTTGTAATGCATTAAGCTTATACTCCTGCTTAATCCATTTAAAAGGGCTCTCTAGGTGTTCACTTGGCAAATAACAAAATAAGGCAAGTCAGAAATTATGCTTATTAAATGTAAATGTGTATCTTTAGCAATTGATATCTAACGTCATAGGACAAACTTGCCAAACTTAATTAAATGAATAAATGTGATTATGCACTTAATATCTCCTTAATTACAAGGCTTAATTATCTTTTACATGCCATGCTGTCAGCTCAGTGGTTGCCTGTTACCTCACCAAAACAGCAGCAGTGAGCACCAAGTCTTGTCTATGCTGGGCTCCTGCTGTAGTCGGAATTCTCTGTAATGTGTCACAATCTTAAACTTCACATATATTTAATACTTCTTTAACCAGCTACCAAGCTTATTATGGCAGCATGCACATTTAAAAAATAAATTTGAATATATAATGGGAAAATAAATAATAGTTTAATTTCTATAATGTAGACTAATCCAAAGAAGTCTTTCAGCTTTTAGAATTATTTGTTACTGTATTGTATTTTCATGTAGTGGAGTGTAGTAATGCACCTCCCACACTCAAGTAGGCATTTCTACATAAGGAAAAAGTTTCAGTTTACTCCTTGACTTATTAGGAAATTCGTCTGGAAGTTTCTGTATATGTCCCTCTGTAATTGGCTGAGTGCAAAGAGAGAAACACCTGTTGGACCTTTCCTCTGTCTGTCAAACCCTGTAGGGTTTCCTATTGGAAGTTTTGAAATAGAACCATCCTTGAACATTGGGTAGAAAAAGGGACAGAACAAGAGAACCGACAGCATTCTCCAGGTGTTGTAGCAGGTGTAGGATCTCCTTATACTGTGCACGGTTTATATATTTTGTTTCTGTATTATTTAATTTCATTTATTAAACCCTTTTGATTTACAAGACACTCTAGACCATGCTGTGTCTTGCTAATTTTTTATAACCACAAATCTGAACAGGCTGGACCCTGCAGATCTTACGGTAAGCATCTTCATAGTGGAGGAACAGGAACATTACAGGAACTTTAACTATGGATGAAGAACAAGCCTGTACCTCTGGGTGGTGTTATACAAGTGTCTCCTTTCAGCAGGAAGACAGACTTCAGCTCTGGATCCTGCTCTTTAAGGCCACCATGACCTACAAGTCCCTTGACAGTCCCAAGTTGCAGAACTCCAGAGCAGGACTGTAGGAATGGCAAGCTCTCTCTCCAGAATCCCAGAGATGTTACAGCCAGTCAGGCTCCCAGCCAATCTCATCCAGGGCCAAGGTGTGAGCTGGCACAAGACCCTTCACTCCAGAGGCCATGGCTCACCAGCTGAGTCCTACAGAAATGGAAAACAGTTCCCTCCTGTGCTGGTTTGAAAGTAAAACCAGTGAGATACTCCAAGTCAGAAAATACAATTTAATAGGAGGAATAAAAGTGAAATAAAATAAATGAAAATTATACAACCTGACACCCTGTTAGTTAGAGTGGTGGTAGCAGTCGGGATGAAGTGGTCTTGTTGAAGCAGTGATCCCACAGAAAGGTCTGGTAGCTCTGGTCCTCCAGGAGTCCAGCAGGCCCATGCCCTCTGTGCTGTCCCAGATTATATCCAGGTGGGAATGCTTGGCTCCTCCCCCTGGGTGGAGCATCTCACAATGGGCTGATATCATTCTGTGAGTCATACAATGGGTCCTTGATTGCCAATTAACAGAGATAACACCCAGAGGGAGTCACCTGTGAACCATGGGCAAGGCCTTGATGGCCCATGAACAGAAGATAGCCCAGAGGGAGGGGGCAAGGGAAAACACTGCCCCACCTGGTTTCAACAGCTCCTAAGGGTGGTGATAGAATACATACTTTGGGCATATCTTACATTGTAACCTAGGACACCTCCTTTCCTGAAAGGGCAAAGGAAATATTGCAAGAGCACATCTTTTGCCACAGTAACATCAGAAAAAAACAGCAGACCGCAAACCAAACTCAATTCATACAAATCTTATTTTACCACCTCTAAAAAAAAGTTATGCTGAAAAAAAATCTCACCTGTTGTAGGCATATCAGCTGCAGCTCAAGAAAGGACTTCACTTAAGACAAGTGTTTAATTTACAATTATCAATGTTTTTTTTTGTTTCAGTGTACAATGTTCCCCAAATATAAAATACAAAAAACCTGTAATGTTCACAGGACCTTTAGAGACACATTTTCAGATAGCCAGACCTGGTTTGGCCTACTCTCAAACTGTCCTGCCCCAATAAAACTTGCTTAATGGGAATTTATCAGTGGTGATCACTTCCTAAGTAGGCAGAGGAGGATCTTTCATTTTAATTATTATTGTGTTTCTCCATTCTATCTTTATCAGTATCTTTTATCCAAATCAAATGCTGAATTACAAATGAAGTTTTTCAATCTTCTTTAAACAAACTACTTCAATGAAGTCTTTCCCATATTTCCAAATGGATGTTTTTAATAAATATCTTCTTCTTTTGTGCAATATTTTACACTTTTCATTCCTTGATTTAGGACAAAAAAAAAGTCAAAATATTTTGGTTTGTTAAAAGCAATTCCACGTTTTGACCAATTCTATAAATTACACTAGCCTTCAATTCCATTTAAAATACAGAATAGGTAAAGGGCATAGAGAATTTGAAGTGCACTTTGAAAGACAACTTTGCAATATTTTACTCTCATCATCGCTGTGACTCATGGTACAGCAAGGACAACTCTGAACTTTTAAAACACATCCAGAAAAGCTGTTGTTTTGTTGTTTTTTTTTTAAGCCCACATCTTTTCAGCATATCTTACAAGTGCTTGAGAACCACCAAAAGCCTTTTCTGATCGGATTTTAATATGACTACTGAAAATTATTTATTGCCTTTTTCTCTGTTTTTCCAGGAACCTTTAGAAATTCTCTTCTTACTAAGCTGGCTGTTTTATCTTACATTAAAGGCAGAAGAATCAAAATGTAAAACAGAGAAGGTTGCCTATTTATTGAACTACAGTGCATCAGAGATTTGCAAAATAGTTAACAGAGGCCAAAAGCATTAGCAACAAATGCAGGCTCCTTGAAGGAGATTCTTTTTGAAATGCTTTTTTCATTAAAGAGAAAAGAAAGTTTCCAAAGTGTCTCATGAGTGATATTATGCAGCAGCATTAACTTTCCTTAAACCAGGAATTCATACAGTGTGTTTTTATACAGCAAAATTGTGCATTTGCATTCCAAAACATTTCTTCTTAAAGAAGAATCCTTGAAAAACTGCCATAAAATATAAATAAAATCTATTAAGACTGATCACAATTTACACTGGACATTTTATATCACTTTATAGTATAGAAGGGACCTACCAGCTAAGTTAAAATACATTTGCACTCAGTTCAAGTGTTTTAAATGAGAATGTTATGTATGGATTTTTAGAAATGTTGAAGTCAGGTTGTGTGTGAAAACTACTGACACTGTATTCAAAACACCCAGTGGGCACAGCCTGTTAGGTCAATCCATCCTCACTGTTATTTAGGTACTGCATCACTGAAATGAGATTTAGCCAGGTTGTAACTGGACAGAATTTGACTCCCAGAAGGAGAAAATTAGTCAATTGAAACTAAATCCTGATGATTTAAATGACATTTATTTCTGAAAACTACTCAAGATGGTGAAAGTGTTGGCTTGGAGATCCCATTAAGAGTGAAGGAAAATACATGACAGCTTCTCTGCTAACTTTTCTCGGGTACTTAATACTTCCCATACTGAAATCCCTTTTCTGTTATTCTGTATAGAGCTCTTCAGCTGAGGTCCTTGTCATGCATTTTTACCTTTGTCATACCTTTGGGTGTTGACATGCTGTGCTCTGCAAGGAAATATAAACTGACAGAAAAATTTCTATTTCACTTCTGTCTCAGCTGAATTCAGTAAGATTCCACTATGAAGAAAAGCTGGCTAAGGATAAAATCAGGCATGGCCTTTGAGTCTCTGCAAGGTGCCTCCTGAAGCCTGTGCTATGGACAAGGAGGCTCAGCAGGGATTGATAAGGAGAAGGATAGCATCACAAATGGTGCTGGGACCCTTCCCCAAACACTTCACTGGTCAGGAAAATACAGTTATGGTTCCCCATCCCCACAGATTGTACTGTCAGTGTCCAGACACTTGGTTTTTCAGTCAAGGGGTATTTGTTTTGTAAGTCTTGGTCATAGAAAGATTTTAGTATGTGGCTTGGATTCATAGGTGCTGATAAATCTACCCTAGCATGTATGCACAGTGCTCCAGGCACTTAAGGTCCCTTTGCTCCCCCTTGGTTCTCTCAAACACTCTGGAGTTACTCCTGCCACACACAAATAAGTGTTTCCAAACCAGTGTATGAAAAAGAAATAAAATTTCACATGGACAAACACAGGATTTACAAAGTGACCTGACTTTTGTCTGTCCAATTTTCTACTAAATCTCTTTCCTATTTTCTACTTCCCTTCTCAGATTCATGCATTATGTCTTCTTATTGAAAGCTGCAAAAAAATTCTTTTTGAACCTCAGAAAGTGGCTTGTGCTGCACTATTTTCCATATCATGTCCACAAAACCTCGGAACCCCTCAAATACTTTCACAAGATTTATAGATGGTAGCTAAGAAAAGCAGACTTAAGAGGTTAAATTTACTTTATCTATGAAACAATTATTAAGACTTTCACAAGCTGAAGCACAGCTAATGCTCTCTGGTGTGGTAGCTATGAATATTGTGATTTGTAGTAGAAGGATGTTCAGGAGATGACTGGGGCCTCATGGAGCAGGAGTTTAATTCTAAACTCATCTGCAAGTGAATCAACCTAGTGCCTCAGTTTACCATTCAAAAAAATGAAAATGGCACATCTCCTCCCCAAATGACATTCAGAAGATAACTTCACCAATTCTATGAAATGCTCATGTATAGTTTAATGAAAATCTGAGAATATAAACATATCCCCAAGCTAAGACCAAAACTAAACAAACAAACAAAAGCATAATTAGGAAGTTTAGTCTACTTGGAAATTAACTGTGATTTCATTTTTTATGCGACCCATTTATTCAAAACACAGGAATCCAATATGGAAAGAGAAATATATCAGGTGAAATTTTAATCAAGCTGTCAAGCTTCATTCTAATTCTCAGGCAGTCTACATGGAGGACAGAAAGGCAGAGGAAACATTAAAACTGATTCTCCTAAAGAGAGGGAGAGACAGAGAGCAACAAGCTGTGCTGATATATTAATTATCTATTTATAATATGTAATCTTTTCAACTTCTGTCATGTTAAAATCAACAAAGAATTTAGCTGAAGACAGCCACAAAACGAACTGATTACAGCTAGTGAACAGCAGCGATGAAAGAGCGAAGGCACAGAGCTATGCAAATGTGCAATGGAACATGACAGAGAGCACAGCCACAGTGAGGGCAGCCGGTAATTGCTGGGCTCTGCAGCTCTCCAGCCACACCACCCCTGTGATCATCCCTTTGTTCTGTAACTGGCACTTTTTTGGCAAACAGGAGGGAGTGGGAGCAAGCAGGCTGAGAGTGAACTCGTGAAAGAAAAGCTGCTGCAGATGTGTGGAGTGCCAGGGCGATGGGAGGGCTGGGTGTCACAGAGCTGAGCCCTCTCCTCCCAGCAACTGTGAGGAGTCATGTCCAATAACCTCATGCAGACACTGGTTAAAGGCTGACATTTGCCCTTCTAATTCCACTGGAAATCCTCCATGAAGGCAACACAGTGAAGACTTGATGAAGCCCACTGGGTTTAATATGGGAAGATCCCTTACTCCCATGAAACTGCTTGGGGTCAGGACCAAGTCTGAAAGCTCTATGGGTAGCAAATAAGACAGATCATTTAGTGCATAGATTTGCATGCACAG
Organism: Aegithalos caudatus; assembly: GCA_013389925.1. Classification (NCBI taxonomy): domain Eukaryota; kingdom Metazoa; phylum Chordata; class Aves; order Passeriformes; family Aegithalidae; genus Aegithalos; species Aegithalos caudatus. Next base: position 241,244 of record WEIU01009291.1, on the reverse strand, counting down.
TTGCTTAAAGATGCACATTAGCAGTTTCATGAAAGTCCACAGGAGACTTAGGGCAATGGAGCAAGTCACTTTGGAAAACAAAATGTCTGAATCCAAAACAGAAGCTTCAAAAGCATTAATCTCTCTGTTTTGTGACATTTCTCAAGCTTTACAGCTATACCTGTAACAGCATTTACTATCACTTAGTTCAACAAAAGTTAGAAACTGGCCTTCCTGTGCAAGACTGGGGCGTTGTCAGTGAGGCATCACCTTCCCTCACCATACCCTCTTACCTGTTTCCATATCTGGGAACTGTTTAAGGGTCCATACTCCCCTTTTGTCATGATCCCCTCACCCTTCTCTGTTAAGCATTAAGCATCTACACAGCATGGGAACTGATGGGAGCATAATTAAAGACTGGTTTGAGACCACAACACAGTACATCCCTAACTCAGCCCCGTGCAATTAAAAATCATTACTGCCTCAGTAACCTCATTGTGTAGAGCTTGGCCCAGCATAAATTAACAGTGATTTCCAACTCGGATAAGTAAACATTAAACATGTGTCAGGGCCTCTCAGAGTCATAGAATCATCATTTAGGCTGGACAAGACCTTTAAAATCATCAGGTCCAACCATGAACCCAGCACTGCCATATCTACCACTAAACCATGTCTCTAAATGCCATCTCTACATATCTCTTAATTCTCTCCAGGGATGATGACTTCAGCACTTCCCTGGGCAGCCTGTTCCAATGCTTGACAACCCTTTAGGTGAAGATATTTTTTGTAATATCAAATGTAAACCTCCCCTGGAACAACTTGAGGCCATTTCTTCTTGTTCTATTGCTTGTTACTTAGGATAAGATACTGACCCTCAAATGACTGCTGCCTCCTTTCAGGGAGTTATAGAGAGTAATAAATTCCCTCCTGAGTCTTCTTTTCTCCAGACTAAACAGCCCCACCTCCCTCATCTGCTTCTCATAAGACCAGACCCTTCACCAACTCTGTTCCCTTCTCTGGACATGCTACAGCACCTCAAAATTCTTCCTTAATTGAGGGCCTCAGAACTGGGCACAGCACGTGAGGTGTGGCCTCACCAGTGTTGTGAAGAGAAGGAAGATGAGGTTACAAACTCTATGCTCCTGACTGCATTTATAGCTCCTTGATGGTCACTCTTCTTCTGTGTTTGACTCTCAGTTTATTTATTGTGAGGTGTCTTATACAATGCAATTATGAGACTGTTCTGTACTGTGTTCAGTATGCAGATTTTGGTATATATATTTTTTAAGATTTCAGGATTAGCTCAGGGTTTGCTTATCTTTCACCCCTTTCAGTGGCTCCAGTGTATCAGACACTCCTGACCATGCTAAGCTTTTAGAACATCAGCTAAGCCACTGCAATGGGGTTAGCCTCATGCTCAAAACTTGGCTTCACTCATAGAAATTAGTCACAGATTTAACTCTATGTAGTCAAAAGTAGGGAATTTACTTCAGTAAAACTCATTTTTCCTTCAGCATAAAGCTGAGCATGTACCCATTCTTTGTAGATGGGAAATTTTAGAGGTTTGCTCAGTAGGGGAAGGTTATTAATTTCTGGTAGGAAGGGAACTCTTTAAGGTTTGGGGAAAAAATATTTCCAAATTGGAAGGATAAATTATCAATTTTTTCATATTCAGAAATATCTGGAATTTTTTTAGCTTTAAGACAAAAAGTTCTATAGAGCAAGGCTAGAGAATTCTGTTCCTTTGGGACATCCTGAATAAAAGCAGGAGTTGTGTGTTTCTGCTGCTATATTTTGCACTCCATCTGCTAGAGTCAGATATCAAATCCAGATTGTCTTTGATTTCAGTGGGAGAAAGTAAGAAGAAAATAGCCTTTGGCAGAGAAATCAGATCTCTAACTTCTTAAATATTTTCCAGGCACATAAAGCACAGACTTTCACGTCTCCTGGAGAAGGGATGTGCACTGAGATTTTGTATATCCCAGATACATGCTGTAATCTCTGCCTTGCAGACAAATGATGGGTGATCAGAAGCTGGTTTTAGGGTGATACTTCTTAAATTTTTTTTTGAGTACACTTAAAGTCATACATTATTTTTTGTGAATAAATGTGGCCAAAAAAAGTCATAATGTTGTGAGCAAATTTTAGTGAGATCTAAAAGTTCAGAACCTTGAGAATTCATATAGTTATTTTTTCAAATGTTGAAAGCACAACAATATATTATCCAGAATTGCTACTATGTAAATACATACGTATCACCTTGCTTGTTTCTTTGGATTCTTTTCTTCTAAATAAATTCCAATATCCATGTGGATAATGGAAAGGAATTCTGTGTTCCTTTCCTGAAAGAATAAATCAATTCCTAGTTTCCCCTATTTCAGGAAATAAATCTCTTTCACAAAAAATTATTTCTTTTCCACTAAAAACTTACGTTTTGCCAGCATTTCTACTCTAGACAGATTGAAACAGGGCTCATGTTGCTGCCAGAGGCATCTGCTAGAGGGCTACACTTGGGGTGCAGAACTCAGCTCTTCTGGAATGAAAGATTATTACATCAACCCAGTGGACAACCTGTAATTGCCTTGCTTTATGTCACAATAATGTCTTCCTATTAGTCTATTACAAATAACCCTTCATTGCACAAACATCAAATTAGGATAATGTGAAAGAAAACTCTCTGCCTACTCATTTGGTTCAAGTTCTATTCTCCCAAACCTTTTCAGACACTGCAAGTGACTCTATCCAGTGTCTGCTGAGAACAGCCTTTAACCAAACTTGACAGATCTAACTCTTTAATTTTAAAGTACTCAACTGCGAGTTAGCTGGCATCACAGAGAGGGGGCCCAGTGTGACCTGAGGGTTAATCTTGCATTAGCAGATGTCCACTGATGGTGCTACCCAGAGAAATGAGACTGAAATATGGCACAATCACACCAGACTATCAGTGTGGCTCTAAATGTCTGGGGCCAAGGTTGCTAAAGGGCTCTCATGTTCAGCCTATGTCCAAACTCATGCACTTTCCTGCATTCTTCACATGCTCCTGTTTAACTTTCTTCCTTAGGGGAGGATTTTTCCAATGCATGGCTTGCAGATGCTTTTCCACTTCCACACTCCTTCCATGTGTACGGTTTTGTTTTTTCTCAGTATTGACATTTCCATGCTTTCAGGGCTGGCCATACAAGATTTGCAATGTGGGATCAGATGAATTGCCTGTCTTATCAGAGTCCTGATTCCTGAAGGGATGAGGTGCACTGGGCAGTAACTCAATAATCTCAGAGAAGAAGGGCTGAGTGTTTTGTTCCTTTGCTCCTTGAAAGTAGGGGAGCTGCAAACCTTCTCTCCTCCTGATAGTGCCTGACAAACTTTTTTCATGTGGATCACATTGATTTTTATCTGATGACAGTTTTTTTGTTTCCTACAAACATATATTGTTCCTGTGGGGGGTTTTGTTTATTTGGGTTTTAGTTTGGTTTGGTGTTTGTTTTGTTTTTAATTTGACTTTAACAAAATGAAACACAGAAAAGGGGCAAACAGACATGTCCTTGAAGATCTGAAAGCTCTTTGAACTAATTTGGCTGACTTTGCATGTTAACAAGCTCAGCTGTGATGGCAATATCAAGTAAACAGAAAGCAGTAATATCTTGAATGACTGTCTAGAGGGCAAGTGCTTCCACCAAGGTAAACCAGACATCTACCACACAAACTTTTTAAATTCATCAGTTTCTCCATCTTGATATTAATAGCTGAATCTCAAAGGCTTTTCCCTAGCCTGTAGTCCTTCTTGATTTTCACATTTGTTTAAAACCTACTTTTCTGAATAGACTTCCTGCTTCTCATTTCATTATAAAAAATGAAAATAAGTATAGACCTTCGGGAATGAGTAAACTGTTATTAGATATAAGTGGAAAACAAATAGGTTGTTGTAATAACTGCTTATAAAGAGCAGATTGCCTAAGTATGCAATAGGAAATGAAATGAAAGATAAGGTTGATTGCAAGTGACTTCAAAACCGACATCTGAAGAAAAGGAATCTTCATCAACCTACACGATAACCAAATCACACCTTCATTCCTTCATTTTCAAGTGCTTATCAGCCTATTAAATCACCAGGGGAAGGTTTTAGATTGCTGAATTACCATGTTACTTCACAGTATTTTTGGCCATTTCTCCTAAACCTGGGAGTTAGCATTTTAAAGTGTGTGACTTTCACCGCTGTTAAAAGGCTTAGGGACTTAAGTTGTTGCATATCATTAAGCTGTGTGGTGGTTTGACCTGGTGGAATGCCAGGTGCCCTCCAAAGATGCTCTATCACTCCCCTGTTCAACAGGACAGAAGAGAGAAAATGTAAGGAAAGCTCATGAACTGAGATAAGGATGGGGAGAGATAACTCACCATTTACCATCATGGGCAAAACAGACTCCACTAATAAATGAATTTATTACTAATCAAAATCAGAGTAGAATTATGGAAAGTAAAAGCAACCCTAAGAAACACCTTCCCACTACCTTTCCTTCCTTCCTTCCCAATCTTAACTTTATTTCTGATCCTCTACCTCCTTCCTCTCCCTGCCCAGAGCAGATGGAGGCAGGGAGAAAGGAGTGGTGGTTATGATCACTTCATCACATGTTCTTTCTGGTGCTGTTCCCTCCTCAGGGCGAGGAGCCCTTCCCCTGTGCAGCAGGGTGTTCTGCCTACAGTGTAACTTACACAATGTCCTATTTGCAAGGCTATCAGTGATGGGCTGAGAGAGAGTGTATCAGGCTGGTTTGGTGTTGAATTATGCCAAAACCAGTCTGACTCATTAACCCCAAACTTAAATGTCCTGATAGTGAGGTAAAGATGTGGCAGATTTGGTAAATTATCCTTTATCTACAACTGCCCAGGTAACACAGCTGACCTGGAGACATATGATTGACAATCAACCATGATTAAAGTACAGGCCCACAGTCCCACTTTCAAATCAGGCCCTTCTAACATATCCCTTCTTGGAGTGTGCATGAAGATTCCTGCCTTGGGTGGGGATGCCCCTCCTGGCCCCTCACCATCTCTGATCCCCTCAGCCTCAGTCAGCAGCAGGTCCTGGAGCTGCCTGGCATTGACTCTGTTGGACACAGAGGGGACAATTCCAGCACCTTAGAATCTGCCCCTGTATCCCCTTCACTACCAGAACCTGAAATAGGATTTGTGTTTTGACACCAAATTCAGATTTCAGGGGAAAAGATCTCCTCTCAGCAGTGGGAAACCACACATTGTTACCTGCATAATACAGTCTTCATAAAGAAGATGGGGTGCACCTGCTGCTCAAATTTACCTTGAGATAGGTGTGTTGAGAGACAGCCTAAAATCCCTTTAGTTTACAAGACTGGGTAAGGCACCCACACAGGAAAAGGGAGATGAACACTTTAAATTCCTATTTTAAACTCTCCCATTTCATATTTTGACAAGAAAGATGCCACTAGCACCAGAGTGGTCATGGGAAAGAATATGATTTCTCCAGTTCAAGCAAAAAACAGGAACAGAAATAAGCTCATTTTGTACTTTTCTGTTTAGGAAAAATGAATTTTAAAAGCCAGAACAGTTTTCTTGTTTCAGTTTCCCAGCTGAGCATCTCAGCTGTGAGCAGACTCCTTCCTCTTTGTTCTCAAAGCCAGGAAAGGCTTTCCAAGATAAAAGTGAGTAATCATTGGGACTGGCACCATGCTCCAGGTCATGAACACAGGAGGATGATCTGGAGAGCTCTGAAGTCAGCCCATGCCCTGCAGGGGCTGCCCAGGTAGGTGTCCCCCAGCTCCTCAGGCTCAGGAGTGCAAGTTGTGAGTGACTGTCACACACTGCCCGCCTTCAGCTGTGAGAGAGGGAGATAACCCAGATCTGAACGTACCCTGCAGGCACCATTCCTCTTCATTTTGTTATTGCTTCTACTTTTAAGTGCATATCATTAAGCACTGAGTCTCCAGAGAGCTGTAGTTAGTATTTCTATTTTCTTTTCTTTAAATCGAATTATCCCCTAACTGCTGTATCATGAAATTACACAGTGTCACAAAATAGAGAGGTAGTTTGTGCCATATACATTTTTAAGAAAGAAAAATTATTAAGGAAGAAGTAGAGCTGCAATCATTTCCCATCCACCTAATGATGGTGGTGTGCTTTCCCAAGGGCCCTTGTCACCTGTTCTAATTCACTAACTCTGACACTTTGCGTGCAACCACAAACAGCTAAAATCAATGGGAAATGGAAATGTCCTGACAAGGCCAAATTGAGCCCACCTAGGCTGTCAATGATTTCCTTGCCCTTATTAATGCTGTGTGAATGTTCCTGGGTGTACAGTGGTCAATCACACAGAAGCAGGGCCATACAGATAAATGCAATGTGCCTGGTCTCCAACACAGAGCCCTGGAGTTGGGCATCCTGCAGTGTCAGGGGAGCAAAGGACCTGGGAATGGGATCCAGTCCAACCAAGGGCTTGGCTGCAGAGCTGTCTTGCCATTCAACGTGTCATTGAAGGGTACCCTGTACATTATTTGTAAATAAACAGCTAGCTTCTCTCTTTGCACCCTCCTCCAAATATTCATTTAAAGCTGCTTTAACTTTTCATTGTAGTCCTTTACTGTGCTGCTATTGTATGTATGGTTTTTATCAGGATCCACAACAGAAGTGGGTATTCATCACTTTATTTTATTCAGGTAGGTCTCAAGCCCTGTGAAATATTGTCATTTAGGAAGGTAGGCCTTGGGTTTCCTCTTTATTGTGCCAAATGGAATCTCCATATTCATATTTTGGAAAATTTAGAACTTACTAATTTGCCTTTTAGATTTTTTCCTAATTAAAAAATAATATGTTTTAAAAATCAGCTCTTTTACACTTCTCTAATTAAATTTCCACGGGATATTTTTTTGGTGGGAGAATTCAATTAGGTTTTAATTTTAGTAATCAAAAAAGCATTGGTGCTTTGAGTATTTGATTTTTAATTTAAAAATTTGACATGGCATTCCAATTAAAATGTTCAACAGTTGCATTGTAGCATAAAAAGTCTATTACATCTGGTAATCAGGAGAATCCAATGACCATAAAAAATGCAAACAGTATTTCAAGCACCCTCAGGTAATAACCATATTTAGCAAAGACTAAACACTTCAATTACAGCTGCCTATAACAGCTCTGATCAGTCAGAACCCATGGCAGCAAGTGGAAGCAACTCTTTACCTATCTCACCTTTGGATAAGGTTATACCTTGAAAATGCCACCTTGAACTAAGGTTCCAGCAATATCACCAAACCTGACAGAAGCAGCATCAAAAATGAAATGTTGACTCTGCTTCTCATTCATACAATCTCACATAAATCCAATGCTAATAAGAAGAATCAATAATTATAAATACCTAATAATTATTAATTCTAAGAAATATTTTTAAGAATTAAAGCACCTACGTGTAAAAATTTAATGCTATTTATGATCCCACATCAAGAGGTGCACAGCCTTTCAGACAATTGAAATGCAGGAGCTTGAATGTGCCAAATCCACAAAATGAAGAAGGCAAACAGATCATGTAGAGTCAAAGTGAGTTAGGGATACAAAAATACTGTTTCAGTTTTCAGCAGGTGGATCATTTATATAAAAGATAAACCTGTACCTTCCCAGTTCCCAGCACAGGCTGGGCTTACAAAAACTGTGTACACAGCAACCCTAAGAATATTTTGGTCCCCAGGGGCTTAGTCATTGTCATAATGGATCACAATTGGCTCCATCTAGTCTAGTGACCTGCCTCTGACAGTGACAAATGCCACTGAAAGAATCCAATATTGTCACTGCTCCCAACAAAGTGTATGGCATTTTAGGAGAATTGTATCTGTCTCTCTTGGCTTTTGTTTGTCCTCCATCGCCAAATAACATAATGTTCCTGTGTTAAATTTTTTCCATTTTCCTTTAAATGTCAACTTCACCATGTACTTCTCATCAATCACGTGATCATTACACTTTCATTTTGGAGCTCCTTTGCTACACGTGTCACTGCATGGCACAGACAGCAAGGCACGGGGTCAGGTGCATCTGCATGCTTAAACACAGATGGTGCAATGGGGAAAAAACACAGCCAAAAATCTTCTCAAGATGGTCCATTTTTGTTCATTTTTTTATAAAGAGAGGTATCATGCACTGGGAAGGGAACTATGATTCAAACCATGTCAACAGCTGCATTTAGAATCTAACCTTGTACCCAACCAGGATTATGTAAAAATGATGCCTGCTGTGGGTGTGCATGACTTTGCTGAAGACACTGAAAAGACAGCCGAGAAAAGATGTTAGATTAGTTCTTTTGTGGTTAATGGAAGAAATTCGAAAGGAAAAAAAATTAAGAGGAATTAAGATAAAAATAATAGAAAACACAGAGCCTAGTGAGACTTCTTGCCTGCAGTTTTCTGCAAAACAGTGAACACCACAGGGGCAGACTTGAGGGAAATGAAGAGAAGCAATGATACCAAGGAGGCAAATTTTACTTTTTTCAGATCTAAAATCTATTTGAAATGAAGAGGGGAAATGTTTTCAGGAAAGCAAATAGACTGAAAAGATATGAGACAAGTCAGATAGCAAATCAGAATAAATGGAAATTTAATTAAAATAAATATGACATTAATCCAAACAGGCCCTGATGAGGTAGTCAGCCAAGGACAAACTGACTCCATGCTTTCCTGACAGTGCTCAAAGACTGGGATAGTTATTGGAGTCAGTCTATTTACAACAAGGTGGAGTAATTTATAGGGAATGAGAGTCCTTATCCCTTGCATTACCCTGCTGCTACTCAGCAGGGCTGGGAGGACCAGGCAAACAGGAGCAGAGTCAATGTGTGATGAGAGCCCTGGTGATGGAATCCTGCGTGGGGTCAGATGTGATAAAACCCACAAAGGTCTGTCAGCTCTGAGGGACCAGCTCTCATGGAGAAATGGCTTAAAATAATAGTGAGACAACTTCTCCAGATGTGCTTTGTTAAAAAAACAACAACAACAAAAAGTTTTAATAATGGCAAAAATAACAAACAGCATCAAACAAAAGAAATATAAGCCAAACACAGCGCAGAGAGAATTCTTGTGCTGGCTAAGGCAGTACAAAATAGCCCCAGGAAGTTCTTTTGTGCAGTCTTTTAAGTACCTAATGGTCAAGGAGGTCTTTTTGGCACCGTGCCCCATGAAATTGGCAACAGGTTTTGAGGTACAGGTCCAGGTGTCCAACTGGTATCTCTTGGCACCTGGACAATTACAGGAAAAAGAACATTGAAGTTTCTGACTCTTTTTTTCTTATAAGCACTTCAAGGGGTGAAACTTAAACCATTCCCTATATGGAAACACCTGCTCAGGTGTGGGGATGCATTCCTACACCCCAGAGCCCCCAAGCCTCAGCCCAGGTGACACGGAGCACACAGAGTACACACCAGGACACAAGGCATACAGAGAACACAACAGCACAAATCAGCACACAGAGCACACAGAGAACACACCAGCACACACCAGCATACACAGAGCACACAGCAGCACACAGGAACACACAGAGCACACACCAGCACACAGAGCACACAGCAGCACACACAGAGCACACACAGAGCACACAGCAGCACACACAGGGCACATAGAGCACACAGGGCACACAGCAGCATAGAGAGCACACAGAGCACACAGGAACATACAAAACTCACAGGAGCACACAGAGCATACAGAACACACAGAAGCACACAGCAGCACACAGCAGTCCCGGGGTAATCACAGGTCACCTCCACAAGCACACCCTGGTGCAGCTCCACCAGAGATGCCAGCAGGGAGGTGTGTCAGGAATGCGAGCTGACAGTAAATTTCTGTGTCCAAAACCTTCTGTGACATAACTCCCACAGGCCTCCTAGAGGGATGCACTACCTGAGTGCCACCCCACATTTCATACACTAGTGTCTGGTTCTATTTACTACAACTACAGCTGCTGTGGGGGTGAAAGGCTGAAGCCCACCCAGCCCCTGCTCTTGGCACCTGAGAAAGCTCCATCAAAATTAACAATCTGTGTGATGCTGGAGGAGCAGCTCCATTTTTCTGCCCTCACACTCTCTCTCTTGCAGACAGAGAAAAGGAGCAGCTGGTGTTTTAAGGAGTGAATATGAAAAGGGACAAGCTTAAAAGTCTAACTCAAAATTTAGTACCATACAAGAAAAAAGCCACCAAGAAGATTAAACAAAAGTTGAAAACAGGCTTAAAAATAAAGGAGCAAGCAAAGGAATAATTTACAAACCAAATGAAGAGGGGAATAGATAAGATAAATTCTGAATATTAATGAGCAATCAGAAGTAGGGGGGAAAAAAGAGAAGGTAAAATAGGTCTATTTTACCACAGGCAAAATAATGTACAATGTTTCAATCTCCCCAGTTAAATTATAGAATAAAAAGGAACCTTAATAAAATATCAGTGTGTAAATCTCTCTCCAAACCACCCACATGCTGACTGCTGCTGGAGATAAATAGGTACAATAACAGGTGGAAGGCAAAAAGCTGCTGCCACAAATGCAGTCAGGTTGATTGTGTTTCTGTGGACAGTAGAGGAGGTATTTTAATAAACACAAACCAGGAAAATTAGTGCAGCTGCACTGACCGGCAGAACAATTTTCAAGAAAGTGAGATTACACTGTGAACAACTCAGACCCTGTGGGGTTGGATATGTGTAGGAAAGATGCTAAATAGGCTTGCTGAAGTGTTTTGATATTTTCAGTCAGGAAGCTCTCAGTTTGCTGATGGCACAGAAGGATGGTTGATGCACCCAGGGTCCAGCCTAAAAAGCCACACTTTCCTACATAATTATGGCAGAGAAACTCCTAAGAGAGAATGGGACCAAAAAAAAAAATTTTTTTTCCCCTTTCATCCTTTTCTTTGGGTTGGGTTACATTATTTAAGGGTGTCCTGGGGACTTTTGGAGCTTCCGAGTAGTTCCTGCTATAAACAATGTTTCTCTCTTTTATTCCGGGGCTGGAGCAAACCTAGAGCTTCACATGTAAACTGCTCATGAGACATTCTGCAGCTCTGCTTGTTATATCCTCGGGGCACCATATACACTAATAAGAGAGAGCAAGAGAAGAACCTATGTGGAAAGGCTTTGATGTCTTGTGCTGAGACTCCACGTACAATCTGATATGTTAATCATGGCATTAGTCATTATACAGTGAGGAAAAAAATATATTTCTACTAAGTGGTTGCACAATCCAGCCTTTTCTCCTGGCTCACTCAGTCCTATCAGTGCCATGCTGCTGTAATTTGTCTCACTGGGCAGCCTACTTATTCCTCACGGTGGGAAATCAAGAATCTGCCTCCTCTGCTGGTAGAACAGCACTCTGGAAATAAAAAGAGTGTTGTCAAAGGCTGCTGGCATCTCAAGTTCAAAGATCCTCCTACTGAAAAAAAAAAATATTCACAGGATTTTCTCATTGCTGGCATATCCTTGTCTATTGCCCTGCAATTTATCAGGGACCAGGGCAAAGCTTTGAACTTCAGCCTTCCTCTCCCAAGCAGAACTTCTGCAGCCTGAACTGAATGAGAGATGACACTGGCTCTGCTTTTTTTCTCTTGTTGCTTTCCAAAAATAATTCTCATGAAATGTCACAGGTGAATGTCTAAGAAAAAATACTGCCCAGATCTGCAGTGAAATTTTTCCACCTTTTGGCAGCCAAGGTCTGGCCCTGGTGAGTTCTGGTGTCCCCCCAGTCCTGGACAGCCATGAGACTTTCTGGTGTTCAAGGGTGTCCCTGTGCTCCCACAGAGAAGTTTAGTCATCTTCTTCTCCTCTGGAATCCTTTTAACTAACATAAGAAACAGGATAATAAGAACTCATGAAGGCATCATACAGGGCCTGAAAGTTCACATGTTCAGATGGCTTCTCCTTAAATATTGAGAGGCATTCTATATTAATTTCTTGTAGACCAAGAAATACAAGATAAGTAATACAGAAAATAATCCTGCCGAGGATAAGGGACCAATCACCGTATATTGCATACTGAAAAAGAAGTATTTTCATTCTTTTTATCATCCTGAAATTGCCTTTTGAAGACTCCAGCTCCAAAGGGAGACTGCCTTCTTGCTCGAGGGAATTTCAAATTAGCAGTCAGTTAAACTCTAAGAGCTGTTTCTCCCGGGAATAAACATTTGTTTTGTTTATCTCCAGCCAGCAGCTAATAGCACAATAATGATCCAATCCCCAGATCCCTTTGGCTGGAAACTGATACCTTAATCTCTGTATTGCAAGTCTTATCAGCCTTTGCTCCTATGCAGTTTGAACATTTCCTTTGTACCCTCCATGCCCCCTGCAATGAAAGACTGTCACAGATTCTGGTTATCTTTACCATGAGTTACCTTTCCCTGACCCCATTCACTGCTTTCTCACAAATATCACCTTTGAACTCTTTTCTTCTGGCCCCTGTATGAGTGTTACTGAAGCCCAGTGTTGCTGTTAATTTTGCTTAACTTTCTCTGTTGTTCACTATCCCAGTGGAATGGCATTATGTTTGATTCAATGATCAAGACAAACCAGTCCTGCTGTTACCCTGCCTTTACCCAACTGCAATCAACAGAAACGTGTAAAGCAAGCACAAAGTGGACATTTATTTTGAATCTCAAGCCACAGGGAACTTCCCCATGTTACTGATTATATCCAATAGTACCTCAATAAAAGAGAAAATTAATATTCCCGAGGGTGGCCTTCTGGCATCCCTAGGTGCTACCATTTCTTTAGCAGTCCAGACATGCTGGGTAAGGATCCAGTATGTTCTAGTCACATTTAGGGAATCTTTAGCAGAACTGAATCAAAATTAAGCTTCCTGCCAAGGTTTACTCATCACCTCATCACATGTATCAAAGCATGGAAGTAACACTGTGAAAGAGTGAAAGCTCACGCAAAGAAAAATCACACAATGAAAAATTAATATATCTATTAGAAAATATCATCCATTCTTTCCAGTATACAGACCTAACTACTTATTTATTCTACACATCTTACACAGCTTTAACACCACCCTTCTATCACAGAGACCATCCTTCTCCCATCTATCCTCCTTCTGCACTCTCAGATGTTGCAGCTGTTTGATCTGGTAACATGATGCACAAGAGATAAACAACATGGGATAAAATAATAATGTAATTTTGCCTTCCTCAAGATACCTCACCAGTTTGTTTTACAGACACACCACTAATTTGGTGTAATTATGGCTGGCTTGTTAAATAAACAAATGTTAGTGATTTTTATTTTACCTTATACACCTCTGCTTTAAATATATACTGCTGTGTTGATGGTCATTCAGAAGCTGTAATGCAAATATCCCTGATTTTAATTAATAACAAGGATTTTCTTCTCTATTTAAGCTTTGTTCCTCAGTAAGTTTAGATTTTCCCAGTATCTGTCTCAGTAATAAAAGAACAGACAGACAGGAGATGTGGCCACATTTATCCTACAGTAGGCTATCCTTCCATTTATGTCATATGACTCCTAAAAACTGAAGTCCATTGGAGCCTAATTTTGTCTAAAATAAAGCAGAATGAGAAGAGGCCTCTAATGGAAGCATAAAGCCTCACAGAGACCATAAATGGGTCACACACCAGACAGTGACATTGCCCAGGAATGCAGATAGCTGCATGATAAAAGGTTGCACTGCATTCCTCATTGTTTTACCTCAAAAGGAAATGTACTCAGAAATGAGAGTCAAGATCACAGAAACCAGCAACCTGATGCAAAACTAATGTCAGATTTCTTTAAAATGCAAACTAAGCCTCAGCATACCCGACCAGGTAAGTACCATTTCTGGTTATAAGTGTAACATTTTTGGACCAGACATTTTCTGGTGTTGGAGGAGAAAAAAAGTTGGTTGCAAGAATACGAGCTGCGGGTTTTTTTGTTTTTTTTTTTTTCTTTTTTCTTTTTTTAAGTGGAAAAGTAGATTTATCACATTCTCTCTTGGTTGCACATCAGTTCACCTAAGGAGAAAGAAGCAGCTCTGTTGGGTCATATAGACTTTACCTATATTGTTTGACACTTTTAAGATAATTTATTTCTGCCTTTTGGAGAGGAAAAATATCAAGGTGTGCTGCTAGAAGCCATTTTGGTCCAAAATTCTTTTTAAAATTAAGGAATAGCAGGAACAATTTGAGAGTTTTAACATTCCCAGCTCTCCCTTTCTTTTTCCATTTGTTTTTCCCTCCCTTATTTGCAGTTATTACTTGTCTGAGCCCAAGAGCCCAGCAAAGCACCCTGCCTGGAAATCAGCACTGAATAAAAGTGAACCTGACTGTCTATTTCAACAGCCCAGCCTGAGAGAATTGCAAAGGATATAGAGCAACTCAGCTAATGGAAAATAAATCACTTGTTTAAAGTCCCTCCTGTTTTAGGAACTGCAAGTGTTACCCACCAGTGACATGGCTGAGGGTATGCCACTTTTTTTAACAGCACTGTGTCCTTGCAGTTGTTTGCCATATTCTGAGGTGATCCTGGGCTGGCTCCTTTGCCACACTCTGTGGCTCTCTGCCATTCACACCTGTAGAACCACAGTAAACTGGTGGAAAATGCCACCAGCTTCAAGTAGGGAGCAATCCACACTAGCTCTCACACTGAAGAAGAGGGTGTAATGAAGACTTGCCTTGCATTTGTACTTTAGGTAGCTCAGGATGCTTGGCCTCAGTGGACTTGCTCAGCCCTGTAATGGGATTAAGCTCCTATTTACACTGCACACACAGTGAGCCTCTGGATATCTGAGGTGGCTCCAAATGAGCTGCCCAAGGGTCAGGCTGAGAGGAAGGGGAAAGCAGCCTCTGATGGATGGCCACCAGCTCAGCCTGGCAGCTGCCAGCTCTGCCCCACACTGTGGGGATGCACAGGGACCCCTCCCTGCAGAGCTGGCTTGTCATCTGCATGGCCTGTCTGGGAGAGGACAGCTCAAATAGGGCTGGCCTGGAGTCAGACAGAGGGTCGGTGCAAAAGCCAAACAGCAGATTTCCTGCCCTAGCCACATGCTTTTCCTCTCCTGGACCACGTAGAGCCCCACTTTTGAAGCATTTTCAGTGAAATGCTTTGCCCCATCCAAATAAGCCCAGCTTGACACAGGTTCAGTGGGGGTGTGGGCAGGGAGAGACTTGAGAGGGAAACAGTGGGTGGTGGAGGAAATGGAAAAAATGAGGCAACAGCAGGAGAATTTGAGGGCATAGACATGAAAGTAGACCCAGTGCCTGCTGGGCAGAGTGTGAGGTGTGGTGGATCCCTGAGGGGGCACGGGGGTCACGCTGCCTTGCCTGACACACAAGGCTTTGCCTTGCTCATCCCATGGTGAGCAGCACTCACTGGGACACACAGCTTTGATCAGGAGGGTGCTGGGGTGGCAGAGGGACAAGGGAACATGGGTCAGATGCTGCTCTGCTGCTCTCCCATGGAGTACTGCACTGACCTAGCAGTGACATGCGTCTCACTTCACAGTGACTGAGAAATTAGAATGTGGGAATATTGTGCTGGTTTTGGCTGGGGTAGAGTTAATTTTCCTCATGGTGGCTGGTGTGGAGCTGCGTTTTGGATTTTTGCAGAACACAGAGTTGTTAATATAGAGATGTTTTTGTTATTGCTGAGCAGGGCTTACACAGAGCCAAGGCCTTTTCTGCTTTTCTGCCACGCTGGCAGGGAGATTGGGGCTGCATGGAAGGCTGGGAGGAGACACAGCCAGGACAGGTGACTCAAACTGGCCATAGGGATATTCCAGACCGTATCACATGTTCAGTATATAATGTAGGAGGAAGAAGGAGGAAGGAAGGGGCATTTGGAGTGATGGTGTTTGTCACCCCGAGTAACTAATACACAAGATAGGATCCTGCTCTCTTGGAGCTGGCTGAACACCTGCCTGCCCATGGGAAGCAATGAATGAATTCAGTTTTGCTTTGCTTGTGCATGCTGCTTTTGCTTTCCCTTTTAAACTTTCTTTATCTCAATCCAACAGTTTTCTACCTTTGAACCACCTGACTCTCTCCCTGATCCCACTGATGGGGGAGTCACAGAGTGGCTCTGTGGGGCTTGGCTGCTGGCTGGGGTTAAACCATGAACAAAACAAAGAGGCAGAGCAGAGCAGTGGCCTTGATTCCCTTTCACCTGCTGGTCAAGGCCAGGATGGAGCTTTGTATCAGTGATAGCTGGTGCAAGAGTATGGAAGGAGGTGGATTAAAATGCCTCAGTCCAGTTAAAGTGTTGAATTTGAGCTTTGCTTCAGATTAGTGAAGTTTATTCGTGAACTCAGCTGTACACATGCTCCTGATCAAGCAGACAGGGAAAGCAGAGGTCTCTGAAAGTCCACTGTGACTCAATTACAGCAAGAGATGTGGCTTAGCCATGGTAGTCCAGTGGGCTCTCCTGCCTCCATGCCTATGGGCTCCAGGGGGTGGGAAGCACAAAAAAAGCCAGTTTCTCTCCTGATAGACCTGCAAAAAGTTCAAGCACAAAGCAAGGAAGTGAGGTGCAGAGTAACACCTTTGTTTTAAGAAGAGTGAATGAATTAAGAGTTCTCTTTCCCAAAGCACAGGGACTTGTCCCTATGCTCATTTGATTCTGTACCTGCATTGCAAGAAAGAGGAGAAAGTTGTGCTACCAACAGGACCTGTCCTGTTTCTGCAATGCTCTATCTTTGGAATAAAACCCACCTGAGAGATGATTTACCAGCAGGAGTTTTACATTCACTCCTTGGACATTTGAGCATACTATAAACCATGCCTCAGACTCCTTGAATGAGGGGGACACAGGAGGTCAGATGGTAACTGGAGTGCCTGGACCACATTCCTTCCCCATTTCTGAGACAGTGCAGCTGCTCTGACTGCCCTGCCTTGACACTGCCTATTTCTTGCAATCCTACCCCAGCTCTGTGTTTCTATTCCTGGCATTTGCTGTTTTGGGGGGGGAGGGGGGGGGAGGTTAATTTATTTTTTTTCTGTCAGAACTTACAAACAAAAGTTATCCCTCCATCACTCTGCAGAATCTAACTTTAAACAGGAATTTCTGGAGCATCTTTCCCATATATGTAGTCCTGCCTTATTGACACAACCCCCACCAACTCAGTCAAGCAATTTAGCTCTAAGTTACAAATTTCTGCAAGCTTCCAACACTGTATCTGCTGGATCAATAGCGTGTGGGAGAAGAATGTCAATAACTAGTATTAAGGTTTGATTTGTAAACACAGCTTTAAGGATGGTTGAAAAATGGTATTTGGCTGGAATTCCTAAATCTTTCCACCATAGCTTGTCCAACAACATCAGACTTTAGTTCAAGCACTGAACATTTTTGGAGAACACTGGTCCTCTCTGAAAATGTGGTACTCTTGCCTCCTTGTTTAAGTGTGACTTTCCCTGTATTTCATATGCTACAATAGAATCCCTCTTCTTGGGAAAAAGGGGGCAATAAAATTGGACAGAAATAGATTTCATTTGGATGGGAACTTGAGCCTGAGGTGGCTATTTGATCTGGACATTTTCCTCCACAGTTCTTCTTTCCTGTTGGACAACATGGCTTGTGATATACCCAAGTCTTTTCTCTTGGGGAAGAAAAGTGATGCATTATGGATTGCATATTCTAATTAAGAAACATAGCTCAGAGACACAAACGGATCACCAAATAACTGATAAATTTAATTGTATGAGACAGTAATAATTTCCAAGTAACCAAATTATCTGGGGCTTTGGATACTTAGCTGTTCAACAACATTTCAAAAATTTAATAGAAGACTTCCATATTATTACATGGAAATATAAGACTAATTTTCATCAGAGTTCTAGCCAAAGAAAAAAAAAAAGGGGGGAAAAAGGGAAAAAATGCTGGCAACCTTAATAGTCTCCTTAGATGGTAAATCAAGAAATATTTAACTTTTTCACAGGTGAATTGGAAGCATTTTGTGAGAGACCATTGAAATGCTAATGTTAGGGATACAATAAAACAGTTGCTGCCCTAAAAAAGGAATCTTGAATGAACAGTGGATAAAAAGGATTATTACCATATAGTTACAAATACAGTCTGTATCACAGATAGTTGCCTCTAGTAGAGAAATTAATTGATACACTGAAATATGGTCACACAGGTCAGAAATGGAATCAGCTCATCCCTCCTGACAGAGTAACCAGAAAAATGCATCTTTCTTTTACAGAAAGGAAAATAAACCAGAATTCATCACAGAAATATTCCATTTCTGCTCTGGGATGGTGCCAGGTCAGATTGGGTTCCTCTGGTCCATTTGTTCATTCCTTTACATCCTGGGGAGGGTGCTGATGGTGTGTCAGACACACTGCACTGGGCAAAGTCTGATGGCTGCAGATTTTATAGGTGGCAAGTGGATTGCAGGAGGGGTGAAAGCAAATAGCTTTAGAGCATAGAGTGACAAATCTTTCCAGGAGTTAGTAAAGGGTTTGCTTTTAATCAGTTAAAGTTAGGTATGACCGAAATTATTTTTGTTTTTAATTAGAACAACAATTTGGGATTAAAACAAGAACTCAAACAATTTCTTAAATTCTTAATAGAAATTATCTTTGTTAATGTTTCTTTGTGGCAGCTACAACTGCTGAGACTTTGAGTATTGAGCTGACAGAAAAAAAAAAAACCTCTGAGGGAAATTTATTAGGATCAGGCTGTAAACAGAAGCAAGACAGACCAATTTTTTAATTTCTCAAGCAGACGCACCAAACTGTGGTTCTCTGGCAGAGTGAATGGAAAGTAATGGAAATGGAAAGCACATAGGAGTTGTCATTTAAACTCGGTGTTCAGGGTCTGTTTTGGTTTTTTAAAATATGCTTAAAACTGACAACATCCCCTGAAAGATCAGAACTACCATTGTGCTCAGTCCCAGGTGCAGCTCAGCCACTGGGACTCTCCAACTACAGATGTGTTTCACTGAAGCAAAGTCACTGCAACTTAAGTGCTTTGCTGAACTGGAGCCATAACTGGACTCGAGTCAGAGACCCATCACACATCCTGGAGCACTCCCACAGCTCACAGAAATCCCCTTTCCCAGTGTAACACTACCTGTCCTGGCAGAGAGGTGTGGGAGTCCTGTAGGGACCTTGAATAAAGGTGTTTCCGGGGAGGGTCTGTCTCCCCATTTGTGCTGATCATGCACAGAGCTGCTCTTACATTGCTCACATTCTCTTGTTTGTGATCTTTATAACTTGTGAATAAATTATTTGTTTTATGGAGCTGTAGCATATGGCAGCAAAGATTCACTCTGTTATGGGGAACTGAGGAACTCCCAGGTGACAAAAGGAAAATGAATAGCTAATTTCTTGTTGCTGTGAATGTGTGAGTACTCTCTGATATTGGGTCCTAGGTCTCATATGAATGCATTTCACTCCAAAGACAAGAGTGGGGAAAGAGCTGTCAGACCAAGCATAAAATATGAGGCAAAGGACTGGCTGAGTGTGATCACCTGAGGGGTTATTTCTATTGTTCTTACATGCAAAAAGAGGAACCACACTATTTCAATTACAAAAATGGAGATGGAATAAATCACATAAGTAAGTGAGTATCTATCTCCAGATTATTTTATCCTATTCTGCTACAAACAGAAGACACCAGCTGCGAAGTTCAACACCAGTTGTGGACAGGAGTTTGTAAGGTTGTTCTAGTTTTGCTCTCTATAGCGGGAAAATCAAACCAGGACATGGAGACTGAAATCTCATGCATCTTGAAATCTGCCTTTTATTTGGACTAACATTTCACTAGGTCTGAACAAAAGGTTTTTGTCTTTCCAATATATTCACCAAGGATCCATTCTATATACAAACCAATCTCATATTTAATAATTAGATAATGGAACAGATTTCATTAGCTGCACCTTACCAGTGTTTAGGTGTCAGGTTGTTCCTAAGCTGCTGATGCAGGTGTTGGGTGGATAGCAGTCATAAAATATAATAGAAAATGTTCCTGAGGATATATATCTTGCTAGTTACTTTTAAAAAAGATTTTGATATACATGAGCACTTAGTATTTATTTAGTGCCAAAAATATGGCACATGAGTACCAAAGTGTTCCCCAACCTTGAACAATTACAATTGAACAGAGAGGCACAAGGGAGTTCACTGTATGCTGGAAAATCCAGCTGAAATCTTGTATAAAAAGGTTTGATTTTTGGTTTAAACTCCCTACTTGTAAGACTTGTAGTGCAGCCCCAAGAGCATAATGAAGGACAGATCATGGTGACTGTCTTTATAATGCCAAATGGCTCATAAAGTGCTGGCATGTGATGGGAAAATTCTGAATGAGGGATTGCTTTCCTCCAGCATTAATACTTTAATACATGCAACATGAGTATGAAAATAGGATCTTGTATTCAAGAGCTGCTCATTCCCTCACCCTCACCTCTGATGCTTTCCGCAGACACTCGGAGACACAGCAGGAGCTGATGACTCCAGACTTTTGGGTAATTAGACTGTAAGGGGAAAAAAGCTCAGGATTTGCTTTGCCTCCTTGGAGGCACCCAGCTCCAGCTGTTGTTCCATTGCTGCACCATGGTTAAATTATTTTAAGGATCCAGATATCTGAGGCTGAGGCTCACTGGAGTTACCTGCTGCAAAGTGGCTTTGGTTCTATCTCAGGTGAGCTGAGGTGCCTTTCAGACTTTCTAAACCTAACTAACCTAACCAGCTGAAGCATGGTCTGAAACAGGATGTAAAAATAGCAGTGTTTGGGTAGAACATGCTGTTCTCAACCTCTGCTTCAGTCTCTTCAGACGTAAAATGAGGCTCACATGCCTGCAAGACAAAAGCATTTGCTGGTTTGTTTGTTTTTCTCCAGCAGGCTAATACCTATGCTTACAACCCTTGCCCTGGCTATTTGACATTCTCACCACAGTGTGCAGAGACAGAAAGTGCTGCCTGCATTCAGTATTAGGCAGACAGATTTAATGGTCTCAAAGGTTGGAGCTGTGCTCCTGTGGCCAGCTTCACTCCAGTTTCTGTATTTCAGTGGTTTCCCAGCTCTTTCTGCTCTCTTTCCCTTTTCCTTAGCCACATAAACCTCTGACCCCAGAGATCATAAGCACATTGCAAAGGTCTCCAGTGCTCAGACCCAATTGCTGCTGTCACAAACATTCAGGACAAGCCTCAGGTTCTTGCTATCCAATACACAGATCAGAAGAGACTATCTTCAAAGGAGATTTTAGTCAAATCAAAAACTGATGGGTCATTTTTCTGTAGTCTCAGTGCTATGTATTCCTCTCTAAAAATGTATTTTAAAATTACATTTGTGGTGGTCTGGGTTTAAGAAGGGACAGGAAAAGCCCATGTAAAGAAAAAAATACCAGTTTTCTGTTATTAGTTCCATCCTCTATGCTTCAGGGAGGCCCTTGGACAGAGACCACTGGAAGGATATTCTGTGGAGTGGCACAAGGTGCTTGTTTTGGTCTTACATGGCTCATTAGGAATCTGCTCACTTTTGGACACTGTATAATACAGGATACAGAGCTGGGATGTCCACAGTGTCTGTTTTTCACTTCTGTGTATACAGGAAAAAGCAACTTGCAACATCAGTAGGGTAGAAATTTTCCTGGTAGGAGAAAAAAAAGGAAAATGGAGAAAGATTAACTGCATTATAGATTTTGTAAAGAGATTGAAACCTGGAAAAGATTCGTCAATGGAGTAAAACACAAAGACTTGAGGAAATACTAAAAAAAAAAAAAAAAAAAAAAAAAAAAAAAAAAAAAAAAAAAAAAAAAAAAAAAAAAAAAAAATCAGCAAAAATAGAAAAATGTAGGTCTATGAAAGATTGCCATGATCATTCCTAGTGAAACTATTAGAATAGAGTTTGTGCAGATGCTGAATAATCTCATGCTGGTTGCTCTGAGATATCTGAAGATTGAATTCTGTCAGATCAATATAAGAAATGTGCTTTCAATACAATGCAAACACTTACTGTAATAGGCAGCAAAATGCTGCATCCACGTCTAGCTCTGTATTATCATTTCACATTTGAGTTCAAATATCTAAGATATTTTATGGCATGCCACAGGAGAGGGATAGAGTTTCTGCAGCAGGGAGTATTCTCTCTCTTAGACATAATGAAGTCTACTCCCCCCTTTGTATTTTATTTGCACTTAAGTTTAAAAACCAAAGAGAACAGAAATTTTAAGGCTCTATTTTCCCTGTCTGACTTGTAGTGGTTTCCAAAAACCCTGAACTGAACTCCTGCAAGCCAGCAATGCCAGAAACAGGCACTGCAAGCCTGGCAAAAAGGGATTCCCTGCCTGCCCCATTCATTTGTTCTGACAGAAATGGATGGCTCCTCTCTTCAAACATGGAATTATAGAAATAGTGTCAAAAGAAAGCAAAGATGAACCAAATTAATTTTAAGCTCCAACATTTACAAAGTTATTTTCAAGATAAAAAAATGAATAGGCTTCATTTGAAGACTTAGTGTCATTCTGTGTCAAGTTTGAAAGTCCACAGTCACATCTTTATCAGGTGCCTTTCTTAGCAAAGTTGCCCCATTCTAGGATCTAACTTAATCTTAACAGTCCACAAACACTGAGAAGCCCTTATAAGACAGGTTCTACTCTGAAAAATAAAACCAGAATGTCAGCAGTTTTTATTATTATAGCTCTAGGGAACTAAATTGAAATTTTTTAAGGTAAAGGCATCAGACCATTAAAGCGTATCTGTTTATGGTTAGAGAAAATGGAATAGAAGATCTTTAGCATATACTGTATTCATAGTGTCATCAAAATGTTCATTTCAGGTCTGGAAGGTTTATTAAGTTGCCTTTATGAGTTGAGGGTGGAGGTGCAGGTTTCAGAAACAAGGTCATTCCAGAAGCCAAACTGCCGTGTAAGGGAATGGACGCTCTCCAAACCCAGTTTTTAACATGATATTTAACAGCATTTAATGTTTCTCTTGTCACATATCAGTGAGTCAGAGAAATGTCTCTTTTCATGTATATAAATTCACACTGTTCCCAAATACAGTTAGCACTTTTCAGCAAAGCTCTGCCTTATTCAACAGGGAGCTCATTTATCTTCCTATTCAAAAAAAGGGGGATCTCACTTTTCCTTTTTTTTTTTCTTTTGTTTGAGCCTTCATATTCTGCATTGGAGACCAGGGAATTATTAGGTCAGGAAATGGAGTCAGAGCTACAGATTAATCAATCATGCCTCGTGTCTTCATATTGCAACACACAGACTGATGTCACTGGGGACTGATGAATGCCACATCTGCATGTACAACTACTCACAGGCAGTGCTGGGATCTCATTCTGCAGCTATTTTGTGGTTAACTTCAGCTCTGGTTGATACCATCTCCTCACTGCTTCCTTCTGCAGTCTCCAGTGCTCTGTGAAGGAAGGGAACTTATTGCTGAAACTCCAGTCTCACTAAGGGG